>OX637462.1:39002611-39602611 GCA_951799995.1 Trifolium subterraneum | reverse complement strand
CAAGCAAAATTACCCAAAAGTTTTTGGTCTTATGCCATCCAACACTCTACTTACTTAATCAATAGAATACCTACACCTCTTTTGCAAAATAAATCCCCATTTGAATTACTACACAAAGAAATACCAGACTTATCCAATTTGAAAGTGTTTGGGTCTTTAACATATGCTTCTACTATACAAGCTCATAGAACAAACTTAGAACCTAGAGGCAGAACATGCATTTTCTTGGGTTACAAGCAAGGTGTCAAAGACACCATTCTTTATGATCTGCATAGTAAAGAAATTTTTCTTTCTAAAAATGTGATCCACTATGACCATGTTTTACCCTATACATCACCTACTTCTCCCAAATGGCATTATCATTTGTCCTACTCTACTACCACCTATCCTTCTACTACTGATCCTACACTTCCAATTTCTGAAACCTCACCTTCTCCTAGTGATCATATCCCTGACATACCTAATTCTTCAAATCCTAACACTCCCTCTACTACCATTGACAACATTGATTCTCCACCTTCTGTCAGATCTTCAAGAGCAAGACATGCACCATCATATCTTTCATACTATGTGTGTAATCACTCCCTTTCATCTGCAACATCAACATCTCAAGGTACTTTGTATCCTATTTCAGCCTATCATTCTTTTAGTTTTTTGTCTCCTCTTCAGCATGTATACACATTATCTGTCACACACAACACTGAGCCTCACTCTTATGATGAAGCATGCAAATTTGACTGTTGGAAAAAGGCTATGAATGATGAATTAGAGGCCTTAACTAAGACAGGCACTTGGACTTATGTTGATTTACCACCTCTAGCCAAACCCATTGGTAGCAAATGGGTGTATAGAATTAAATACAAGGCTGATGGTTCCATAGAAAGGTACAAAGCTCGCCTTGTAGCCAAGGGATATAATCAAATTGAAGGTTTGGATTTTTTTGACACTTTCTCTCCTGTAGCTAAACTAACTACTGTCAGGACTCTACTTGCCTTAGCCTCTATCAAACATTGGCATTTACATCAATTAGATGTTAATAATGCATTCTTACATGGTGAGTTAGAAGAGGATGTTTATATGCACATCCCTGATGGAGTTCATTCTTCCAAACCTGGTCAAGTATGTAAGTTACTTAAGAGTTTGTATGGACTTAAACTAGCAAGCAGAATGTGGTATGAGAAACTTACCTCTGTTCTTATTCATGAAGGATACACACAATCCACTGCTGACTACTCACTCTTTACACTTCATACTACTTCAAATTTTACTGCTTTACTAGTTTATGTGGATGACATTATTCTAGCTGGCACTAGTATTGAAGAATTTGATCGCATCAAAAGTATTCTTGACTCTCACTTTAAGATCAAGGACCTTGGCATTCTGAAATATTTTTTAGGCTTAGAGGTTGCTCAATCAAGGGAGGGTATTAACATTTCACAAAGGAAATATTGCCTTGATTTATTACATGATTCTGGTTTATTAGGAGCAAAACCAGCTGCTACTCCATTGGATCCTGCAATTAAACTTTACAATGATGAAGCAAAACCTTATGCTGATATATCCTCATACAGAAGACTCATTGGCAAATTACTCTACTTAACTAACACAAGACCTGACATTGCTTATGCAACCCAGCAACTCAGCCAGTTCCTGCATAAACCTACTTGGACACATTATAATGCAGCATGTAGAGTGGTGAAATATTTGAAACAAAATCCTGGCAGAGGTTTACTATTTCCTAGGTCCTCTGATTTACAAATCCTTGGTTTTTCAGATGCTGATTGGGCAGGATGTGTGGACACCAGAAGGTCTACCACCGGATATTGCTTCTTTATTGGTTCATCTCTCATTTCTTGGAAGGCAAAGAAACAATTAACAGTCTCAAGGTCATCATCAGAGGCTGAGTATAGAGCTCTTTCCAGCACTACTTGTGAATTAATTTGGCTACTATCTCTGATGAAAGATTTAAAGATAGAATGTGACAAACCTCCATTTATATACCGTGACAGCCAAAGTGCAATGCATATAGCATCCAACCCTGTTTTCCATGAAAGAACAAAGCATTTGGAAATTGACTGCCATTTGGTAAGGGAAAAGGTTCAACAAGGGTTGCTTAAGTTGCTTCCAATATCCACACAAGATCAGTTGGCTGATTGTTTGACAAAGGCTCTTCCAGGTCCCAAGTTCAACAGTTTCATATCCAAGCTTGGGTTACAAGACATTTATCACCCTAAGCTTAAGGGAGGGTGTTAAGATAGCTTAGTTAAGCTTAGTCTTTTATAATTGAAGCATTAGTTGCCAACTGTCTAAGAGCTATACTATAGTGTAGTAAGGAGTATTTTAGTTTCCATGTAACCTTCTTACTCTATAAGTATCCACTGTATACACATTTTTACAGATTAAGTGAGTTGAATAATAATATCCTCATTTCATTCTATCTTTTCATTCTATGATTTCTGATATTCTAACACATCTTTCACAATAACTACTCATCTCACTTGATAGTTCCCATATATATATATATATATACACAATTTGATTTATATACCAAAAAAGGTAACATTTAATTGATGATACAATATCTTATTTAAGGTATCATATCATCAATTTTGATATTTTATATCTCACGTTATGGAACTTCAATGACAAAAAAAAAAAGGTACGTATCATTAGTCTATGAAACTCTCTTAGATATCCTTATTGTAGATGCTCTGACAAAATAATTTTGCATTTATTGTGAAAACAATATGAGAGGAGAATGCATATAGGAATGTCATGTGGACATTTTGTTTGAAAAATAGGTCCCAAATAATATATTACACACTTCGTCCCATTTTATAAAATCTACTTTGACTAAATGCATTATTTATATGTCTTCTTTTTTACTGTATTTTTCTAAAAGTATATAAATGTAAATATTACCATATAAGATTTTGTTACTAATAGATAATTAAAGATATTCTTAATCAACATTATATATATTGACATATGTGCAATGATCAAAAAATTCTTATATTTTGGGACGAATGGAGTAATAAATTTCTCTTTTTTATAAAATATTAATTACATTTTTTAATTTATGTAATTCACTCAAAACGACTTAATTATTATATTGTGGTTGTGAGAGAGTAACATAATGCCAAGTACCATCCACTTTTTTATGTACATAGAGGAGGGACATCCATATTCCATAGTCCATACGTAGGTGTTACATGAAAATTACGTAGAGCGCCATTGGAGCGTTGTTGAATATTTATTAGTCATTCACACTGACATTTTTATTTATGTGGGGAATATTTATTAGTCATTCACACTGACATTTTATTTATGTGGGTAGTAGTTTACTTCAGATGTACCAAGAATATAAATATGCACAACGATTTAACAAAAAAATAAAAACAAATATGCACAGCAAAGTATTTTCTTATACAATGGAACTTAATAATTTTTTAAAAAAATTCAGAATAAATCTCATCTATTTAAATTATAAATAACATATAAAATAGTCATTATTATAATATTTTTTTAAGTAAATTTATCGATCAAATCTTCATTTATACTATCTCTAATATCTCATTTTCAATTGGTTGGCATTGCTTAAAAATGTTTTATTAATAGATACAACAGCAGGATAAAGAAAATAATTAAGCTCAAAGATTCTTCTTTAGATAGCTCAAAGTTGGTGTGTATCCAATAGGCTATGAGTGTTACAAGACTGATTAGTGATTAGACATGGACTCTAACGTCGGCAAATGAACAAACCAGATTGTTGGCGAGGATATGTATTACTCTATCCGGTCATAAATATAAGAGAATATTTACTTTTTAGATTCATTAAGAATCTAATGTATTCTGTCCATATTATGAACCGAATACATTATATTCTCAATGAATCTAAAAAGTAATTTTTTAGTAAAATGCTAAATATCCCCCTGAAATTTTAAAATTCGTCAAATACCCCCCTGAAATTTGGAAATAGGCAAATACCACCCTAAAATTGTAAAATGTCAATCAAATTGCCCTCTGCTCTGTTTACTCCATCTATTTTAATGAGGAAAAGAGAGGAAAATATGGATGAGGCAATAATTGATAAAGAGTATGATGTTGGTGATGAGTGTTTCTTGTCTGGTCGTGAATTTAATGACTCAGATTGGTCTATTGGGTGATTAGAACATCTTGGTTCTGATTTGAAAGCAATTATAATGATGATGAGGATGATTCTAGTAATGATAGTTTTGCTATTTTGGTTCCTTGTTATTCACCTGGTTGCAAGGAGGTTGAAAACTTAAACAATGTGTTTTTGAAGGCTCAAAATAGACGGAGTAAACAGAGCAGGGGGCAATTTGATTGAAATTTTACAATATCAGGGGGTATTTGCCTGTTTCCAAATTTCAGGAAGGTATTTGACGAATTTTAAAATTTCAGGGGGGTATTTGACAGTCGTTTATATTTAGGATCGGAGGATGTAGTATACTACACACATAACAACACCTTTGAAAACCCCTTACTCGTATCATCAAGTTTGGTTGGCATTGATGTCTATTTTGCGACATCACCAATATAAATTAAAACAATTAATAAATCAACACCAATTTATATATAACAATGGATGATTCAACACTGAAACTTTTTATCAATCGTTAATTGATTTAATGATAATTGATGCTGAATTTGATAGGAAAATCACAGTCAAAAGAGTTAGAACTAATCCCAAACTAGATTAAATTAGTGGTGAAAGTCAAAACCAATACAACTTTTACGATAAGAAAAGGTTGTTACATAAATGTTTTTTATTTTGACAAAGTTACATGAATGTTTTACACAATTAAGAAAGTGCACTGTTAGAAGTCTCACATTGGCTAAAGATGTGACAAAGATATCCTTTATAATGTAGTGCAAACATCAACTCTCAAGCTAGCTTTTGTGGTTGAGTATATATAGACCTCTCAAATTCTAATATGGTACCAGAGTCTATCCCAGATCCATTTGTTGTTTGTGTGGAGACCTCCCATATTTGGGCCACCCATTGTTGTTGATTCCACGCACCAAGCCTAATAGCGCTGGGCGTGAGGGGGTGTGTTAGAAATCCCACATTGGCTAGAGATATGACAAATATAACCTTTATAATATAGTGCAAACTTCAACTATCAAATTAGCTTTTTGTGGTTGAATATATGGCTCTCAAATTCTAATATGCACAAAATTTTCGGCGCAGTGGCAATAGTGAAAAATGATGAACCAGTCATGGAGATAATTTTTGTTTTTTAATGGAATTTCCCATGTGGGCCATGTCGAACGTCCAATTTGAACTGTATTGAAAAAAAATACTTTGAAATATTGCCTCATGCCATTGCTTATACGGCACATGAATCATGATGCATACATCTCCCAATTTGAACTCACATGATATAAATTCAAGTTTTACGTCTCCAAATACCGTAAAATAGTCTCCGTTATCTACTTCTATCTGATCTAATAAAATTGATTACAACAAATTTACAAATATATCATTATTAGTTTTAATCACTTTTTAAAGTTTTATATCCTTCATTGTAATTTTACAAAACAACACAAAATATAAAACAATGTTTAAATAATATTAGATAAATACAATAAAAAAGAGGATATGCTTAAAAATAGAAATGAAATATATTACAGATAGAAACAAAATAGAGAACAATAAAAAAGAGATCTGCTTAACAATAGAAACAAAATAGAGAACAATAAAAAAGAGATCGAATACGACCAACTCATCAATTTCACTAATATTTTTTTAAAATATAAGATAAATACAATAAAAATATTATATGCTTAAAGAATAGGATAGATCATATGAATATAGAAATAAGAATAAAATAATCAATTCTATCAAACAAAAAACGAAGATAAAATAGTCAATAAGAAATAAGATGAATACGCATCAAAATAGGAATATAGAAATATAAACATAAACAATATTTTTCATAAAAAAATAATCAATATACGTTTTTGGTAGAGTAAAATTTAGGGTGAGGGGATGATGCCCTAGTCTAAGGCAGTGAAGTCCTTAGTGCTCAAAGAGCACTTACAAAAGTAATTAGAAACATAAACTGTTGGGGTTGATTGCAATGTAAGTCCCACATTTAGCAATGAAGGAAAAAGAATGTCAAGAAAATTATATTAGAGAAGTCCCACGTCCCACATTGCTTAGAATAGTGAAGCAAGAGGGAGCTCAATGCTATATAAAGAGACCTCAAGTTCCTTGTTTCAATGCACCAGTCGGAAGCACTTTAACCTTATATCTGACTTTTTTGTTTTTCTCTTGTCCTCTTGTTTTAGAATGTGGTGAGATATAATTAGGTATTTGCTTCGGAGAATGTGAGTGTACTGGGGGCCGTGGGAAGGTTGAGGGTAGTCTATGTGTTGTAACAATTTTCACATAGTGATATTCTCTGGTTGACGGTTTTGACAACGACCGTGGTTTTTTCTTCGATTTTGGAGTTTCCACGTTATATTCTTGTGTTGTGAGTGTGTTCTTTTATTTTCTCTATGTCGGTATTTTCCAACAATTGGTATCAGAGCTTTTTGGTTTGATTCTCGGAGGGAGTTCTGCTACGAAGGGCTAGAGAAAATTGTTGGAAGAGTCATGTTTGGCTTGGGGGAAATCAAGTCAAGGATGTGTTGATGCATTAATCATGGTTACACAAGGTCAGCCTGAAGAGACAGTGGTAATAATACTCGACATCAGCCTGGAGAGGCGGTGCTAAAAATACTCGGGTTACGTCTGAAACAACAACTTTATTATGAGATGCGAAGAGGCTAATGGAAGTGGGAATCAATGAAGTATTAGTCATGGACTTTGGATACTCCTATCACATGTGTTTGAAGATGGAATACTTTGAAACTCTCGAGCTAGTTGAAGGTGGAGTCGTTCATCTTGGTGACGGGAAAACTTAAGGTTCAAGGTATGGTTTCAGTTTGTCTTACGAGGTATGACAATATGGGTTTCTTTTACAAGATGTGAGGTATGTTCCTGGACTTTGATGCAAAGATAGTTGGTTCCATTATTAGTCATGCATCGTGGTGATTCCCATGATGTGGTTAAGTTGTGGGACTTCGGTTGACACTTGTTTGTGACATGAGTTTAGTTGGACTAGTGAAACAAGATTTACTAGGTGGTGAAATTGAACTGGAATTGTTGGAGACTAACAATGACTTGATATATGTTTCAGAGTAGTTTAAAGAGAAATTGTCCAGGTGAATCGGGAACAATATATATGTCCTTATGATATTTCCGCTATACCATGAAAAAAGTCAAGTTATTGCTAAGGGATTCATAACAACACACGGACATTGGTTGACATTGATGCAAGATGTGTGGTGAGTTATCTCGATGGCTGACGAACTTCCGGGAAAGCCAACATGAAAATTGCACCATAAATTTTCAGCAAGGTTTCGAATAAAAGTCAATAATTCGTGCGAATGCACGGGTCTTTCAACTAGTTTTTTAACAAACCGTTATAAAAAATTACTATGGTTTTTTTTAAAGTACTTATTAATAAAAATTGGCGAAAAATTAGTTGGGAATGCCATTAGTTATAATGGTTAAAATAATTAATTGATTGCATTTGTACTGTTTAATAAAATTAACTATTAAATATAAAATGAAATAAAAAATATATATTTAACTAATATTGAACTTTTAATGTCCGAAAATAAATTTGAAATAAAAAATAATAAGCTATAAATTTTAAAATGATTTGATTAATTAGCTTATCAAAAGATATAATTATAAATTAGTAAGATTATACTAAAAGAAATTATGAAACAAGTATTATTTTAAGGGTCATGCTAACTAGTGCCCCAGGGCCCTAGTTAAGGATACCAAAAGAAAAAAAATTGTATTGAAAAATGCATTCTTAATACTTTAACTAGTAACGGAGGGTTAGCATTTTGCTTATATTAATTAGTCAAGTGTGGCAACTTCCTGACAAAGTCAACCTCCAAAGATATTCCAAAAATAAAATATCAAGCTCGTAAGAGAAATGGCCTATGAATTTATGATATTGAAAGCGTCCTGTCCAATTTTCATGTATATAATAATATTATATACTATCTTCATTATGCAGTTGTATCGCAATAAAAGCCAAAATGAAAATTCTCTATACCATGCTTGTTATTACTAAGCTACTATTATTATTCTTCTTCAAATTTTCCTCTGCTGCTGATACTATTACACAATCAGAATCACTTTCTGATGGAAGCACCTTGATTTCTAATGATGGAACCTTTGAATTGGGTTTCTTTAATCCAGGTAATTCACCAAACCGCTATGTTGGAATTTGGTACAAAAACATTCAAGTTAAAACAGTTGTTTGGGTTGCGAATCGTGATAATCCGATCAAAGATAACTCGAACTCGAGCAAGTTGACGATAAACAGACAAGGAAATCTTGTTCTTCTCAATAATAGTCAGTCTCTTTTATGGTCAACAAATGCAACAAAGAATGCTTCAATTCCAATTGTGCAACTCTTGAACAATGGAAATTTAGTTCTTCGAGACGAGAAAGACAATGAAGGTGATGGCGAAGAAGTCGGTTTCTTGTGGCAGAGTTTTGATTATCCTTGTGATACATTATTACCAGGAATGAAGTTGGGATGGGACAAGAAAACCGGTATTAATAGACGTCTCACTGCATGGAAAAATTGGGAAGATCCGTCCTCAGGTGAATTTACTAATTCAATTAAACTTAACAAAAATCCTGAAATTGTGATGTATAAAGGTTCTGTTGAATTTTATAGAACAGGACCTATGATTGGTAGTATGAATAGTGCTATTATGTCTAAAGGAGTTTTTGGGTTAAGGCCTAACCCACTTTATAATTATACATTTGTATTTAATGATGAGGAAGTGTATTATATGTATAACCTTAAGAACAGTTCTGTGATTACCATAGTTGTTTTGAACCAAACACTTTTGGTTCGTCAACGCCTCACTTGGATTCCGGAAACTAAAACATGGAATCTTTACCAGAATCTGCCACAAGACCGTTGTGATGCTTATAATGTTTGCGGTGCCAACGCAAACTGTGTCATTGGCGAATCACCAATGTGTCAGTGCTTAGATGGGTTTACGCCAAAATCAGCCGATAGATGGAATGCAATGGACTGGTCACAAGGATGTGTACGGATTGGAAATTGGACCTGTGGAGTCAAGAGTAGAGACGGTTTCCGTACAGTTGCTAAAATGAAGTTGCCAGATAGTACAAATTATTGGCTTAATGAAAATATGACGCTCGATAAATGCAAGGACAAATGTTTGCAAAATTGTTCCTGCACGGCTTACTCAATCTTAGCCGCAGATGATGGAAACAATGGATGTTCCATTTGGTTTGACGATCTTAAAGATTTGAGAGTTTCAGATGCTGGACAAGACTTGTATGTTCGAGCAGACGTTTCAGATATTGGTAAGAACTCAACTGATTTTTAAAATACTACTTATTATAGTAATTAGAGGGTCATTATTTTTGTTTGGAAATAACAGTGTTTTCTTCATTGTAGATGATGAACATGGGGGTATGAAAAAAGTAATTGTTGCAGTTTCAATCAGTGCTTCAATAGTCATTGTGATGCTATTAGCATTCAACATTTATAGAAAAAAGTATAAAGGTAATGATGATAAGTTAAACTCAATGTGGATGGAAGACAACAGTGAAAGTGAACATGATGATTTCGAGCTTCCTTTCTTTGATCTTGCTACAATACTAGATGCCACAGATAATTTCTCAATTCACAACAAACTCGGTGAAGGTGGTTTTGGACCGGTATATAAGGTATATTTAAATCTACCTTGAAGTATATCAAAAGAAAAGCTATCAATTTCGTTATTTTAAAATTTACTTTCATACTCAAATGCAGGGTAAGTTTCTTGATGGCCAAGAAATTGCAGTCAAAAGGCTTTCTTGGGGTTCTGGACAAGGAATGAAAGAATTTAAGAATGAAGTTATATTATGTGCTAAACTTCAACATCGAAATCTTGTTAAAGTTCTTGGTTGTTGCATTGAAAAAGATGAGAAAATGCTAGTCTATGAATATATGTCAAACACAAGCCTTGATTCATTTATTTTTGGTAAGTAACTCTTTCATCTCTTAATATGTAGGATAATAAAAGTCTGATACTCTGATTGATGATATATATCATTTATAACAAAGAAATACTAAGTTTTTTGGATAATTTTTACAGATCCAATTCAAAGTAGATTGTTAGATTGGTCTATGCGTTTTAACATCTTATATGGAATTGCACGTGGTCTTCTTTATCTACATCAAGATTCAAGATTAAGAATAATACACAGAGATTTGAAGGCAAGTAATATTCTATTAGATAGAGATATGAATCCAAAAATTTCAGATTTTGGCTTGGCTAAAATGTGTGGAGGCGACCAAATTGAAGGAAAGACAAATCGAATAATTGGCACATAGTAAGTATCCAAAAAAATGACAGTTTTATTACGATTACATTGAACATCATATTTATTCTTATTTGTTTCCTTTCAGCGGTTATATGGCACCTGAATATGCCATTGACGGACTATTCTCTATCAAATCAGATGTTTTTAGTTTTGGCGTATTATTGCTAGAACTTATAAGTGGGATGAAAAATAGAACACGTATCTACCATCAACATGATCACAATCTTATTGGACATGTGAGTACCACACCTAAACACTTAATTTCCTAATATCAAACAAATAGATGATAATTCCTTTTAAATTTTTGTAGGCATGGAGATTGTGGAAAGAGGGAATGATACATACATTGATTGATGAAAATTTGATGGAAACATGCAATTTAAATGAAGCTTTACGGTGCATTCAAATAGGACTTTTATGTTTACAACATCATCCAGATGATCGACCAAACATGACATCTGTACTTGTGATGTTAAAAAGTAATAATGTTATACCTCAACCACAAGAACCAGGTTATTTATTAAAAACTGCACCAATAGAAAGAGAACTTTTTTCTTCGGATGGAGAAACATCATCTTCAATAAATCAAGTAACAATTTCGATATTAGATGTTAGATAGAGGAATTTTAGTTTACCTTTGTAATGTAGATATTCATTTGTCATTACTTCATTTTTTGTTTTGCTAAATTAATTATTTGTTATGTATTCTAGTTACTTGTAGTGAAATGCAAATACATCTTTTGTTAGTGTAACGCTATACTTGACACGTTTCCTAAATTGTCGTAAACCTTTATGTGTAGACAAGAATATGCCAAAATATTTTAAACTAAACTTTGTATAATCGATTAAAATACTCTCTTTTTGTGTAGACAAACATTTTTTAAATTAAACTTTGTATAATCGATTAAAATACTCTCAGTACCAAGCACATCAGACCAGAAATACATCGCTGGATCATAGCCCAAGAACACCCAAAAACGGCTCAGTCTAGGGTGGGAGAGTAAGTTGGGTCTCCCACCATGGGAAAGTAACAATTTACCATTGAATATATTATTAAATTAATTAATGGTCAAGATAATGTACAAGATAATTGTTGGTACAGTGTTTTGTAGGTCAAATTAAATTTAAAGGAATGCCCACTTTTTGTATATTAATTACAAATTGAGAATATAAATTGTTACGATCATATTTTATATTTTTCAAATTGAACCATTGAATTAAAAAAAAATTATATTTCATTATCATCTTCTTTCAATTTGGATCTTCATCTTCTTCCTTTTAAATTCATCATTACTTTATTTAAAGTCACTTAAACAACAAATCAATTTTTAAAAAAGAATTGAATTTTAAATGCAACATTCAAACCAGAATCTTCAAACAAAGATTCAAACAACAAAACTCAAAAGAAGAAAAAAACCCAAAATCTCTGTCTATCTCTTCATCGAAGATTCCCTTTCCATTTTTTTTCACAAAGTCACTATTTTCTGAATATCCAATTTTATTTTTGTTCCTCTCTTATCACACCCTTGTTTGGAATTGATTTTTCTTGTTAACCAAATCAAAAATAACAACAGCAGCCACAAGAAAAATTCATTTTTTTTATGGGTATGTATGATGTGAAGAGGTTGGATGACTTTACTTCACTAGGTTTCATCTGGGAAGCATATGGAATTGATGGGTATGTATGATGGGAAGGGGTTGGATGAATTTGGGGGAGGGGGCGATGGCGTGGAAGGAGATATTAGGTGATGGGTATTATTAGGATTAGAGATGTGCTGGGTTATTTTTGTTTGGATTTGATAAGTTTTTTCATTTTAAAAATGTTAATTATATGTTTGTAAATAAAATGTTAATTAAAAAAAAATACACTATAGGTTTGTAAATAAACCTAATACAAAATAAAATGCAACTATATTTTTATATTATTAGTTAGTGTTTAAATATCAATTTGAAATTCTTATGAGAAATATATCTAAATATGATGATGTGCCAAATGAATAAATATTAAATGTTAATTTTATATTAATATTATTTTGATCACCTACAAACACAGGTTATTGTTTACTCATCCATGGTGGGAGATCTATTTTGCTCTCCCACCTTAGAAGGAGCCTCCAAAAACAGCAGCAAAAAATGATAGATAACCAGTAGTACCGAATACCATGGAAACGTATTGCAGAAATAAAAAATTATCTAATAAAGGATCCCAAGTGCCGAACACCATGAATATTTTCTCTTCTCACCCCGTGTGTTTCTTTTCTATTCCTGTTTTTCCATTTTTGCCTTTGACTAAATATTTTGGAATGCGTTTTTCGATTTTTTTTTTTGCCTTGGAAAAAACTTCAAAATGTATTTTTCGAATTTTTCCTGAATTTGAACTAAAAAAACTTCAAAAAACGCATTCCAAAGCTTTATACAAGGACAAAAATGGAAAAACGGGGTAGAAAAAAACACGGGGTGGGAAGAGAAAAATTTAAACACCATTCATAAAAAAAGAGTTAGGATCCTCCCTCTCCATTTCTCATTCTTTCCATTACCAATGTTTTCAAATATTTTGGGGTGTGTAAAAGTGATTTGAACCCTAGGATTCAGTCGCGTTGATGTCTTAAAACGGCTCTCATCGTTTTGTATATCACAAAGATTGATAGAACCCCTTTGCGCGCACGAGCTTACAGTACTCATTCTCCCGTCTCCATGGGGGATGAGGATGATCATCAATGGAAAACCGTTAGAGGACGTTTCAGAAAAGGGAAGGGCAGTACTGATAACGGGCTGGATATCGCAACAACGCAGAAGACAGAGAGGATGAGGATCGATAATCACACGTTCTTCTTTTTCACTGATTTCCTAGATAGCTTTGGGGCAAAATCGTTGCTTAATGCCTTTCAATACTATGGAGACATTATTGAGGTGGTTGATGAATTATTTAGCAAGTGTACTAAATGCCGTCAAGTAGTAAAATAAAGATCGTTTTCCACAGGGATTGTGATAAATCAACAATAACGAATTAAAAGAATATTTATATAAATTGACATTAATATAAAAAGGGGGGATTTTTCTAGGTTTTGGGTTTACGAAAATAACTTTGAAATTAGGGTTTGACTTTAGAAGGAGAAGCGATTGGACCTTTTCGGTTCATCTAATTACTATTGTCTCGGTAGTTCATGTATTTTAACAAATTACCAAATTAGTTTCACGATTTGATTAAAATAAATAACTATGTTCAATCTCTTGATAACATAATCCTCTCCCTTGATCATAAACCCTGTAACACCCTACTTAAATCTACCCAAAAATTTCGACTAAATAAATAAATAAAACACAAGTAGACACAAGTAGAGCGTTACATGTGAAATCAAACATTCAACCATAGGATATATTCATTTAATTCATGCTTATCACATTCATTGCAGCGGAATAAATAAAACATCCTCATCCATATCATGATTAAAACTTGGAAATCATAAATAAGTCACCAACTAAAATATCCTCAACATAAGTCACATCATCAGATTATAAGCATCACCTTCCATAAAGTCATAATTGAAATTCAATAATCATAACAAATCACCATCCACATTATCACCCACAGATATCTTAGCATCAAAGTATTGAAATAAACAAGTACTTGGCACAAAGCCTTACATAATCATAAATAGCAAAGTCTAAGAGACACTAGGCATAAACCCGATAAACTAAACCCCAACACAGTGTTACAACCACCAGAGCAAACAGACAAGGTACGATGCTAGAATAGTAACTCATCTCTTCACCCTGAATACTCAGCAATGAGTGCCGGGTACTCCTCCTAAAGCAAGGCAAATCCTCAAGCCTGAGAATCTAAATCGCCCAACGATCCATCAAATACAAAAATAGAGAGTTAGTTACATATAATCGACATTCAAACAAATGAAAGTAGGATACTAACATTTAATCCAATACAACATATATATTGCATATATTCATCCATTATTCATATATCTAGCATGTATATGATAACAATCCAACACCAACAACAAGACATGTACATTTAATCATTTAATATACATAATCTTATTTGCCCCATCGATAATCAACAAAATATATGCACATTCACTTAGCACGCAATTAACCAATTATCACATCATCATCACATTAACACAATTAAGATTCACCTTCCTAATGCATCTAATGTCACCTTCATGTATGTACCTAAACATATTTACATGTGGTACCATATCACCATCTATATAGGATACAAGAATCCTTTCACCATCTATCATCACCATCAATAGACACAACTTATGCATGAATGATGTGTCACGACATTTCATCAATATAAATTCATTTATATATTCACCAACACTTCATGTATTAACACATGATACCACCAACTCACCATCTAATATTTCATACACATGTAAGCACATTCATACACGTACACATCAAATATACTCATTACAATTCACCATCAATATCATTATACATATCCAACAAGTATATGAAATATCATCATCAATCATACTCATTGTAATTCATCATCCATATCATTATACATATCCAACAAGTATATGAAAAACATCATCATCAATCGTACTCTTTATAAGAACTATCACCTTATGTATTAAGCCATCATAATCATCAAATCAATTAAAGAAATAAAACCAAGGTCAGGAAATCTCGCCCGGCGAAGCCCAGCGAGTTCCAGCGACCAAATGGCAGAACTTTCCTGCAAATCTAGTGAGGTCCGGCGAGCCTCAGCGAGCAATCTCGCTGACTCTCGCCCAAGCTCGCCCGGCGAAAATGTTGCAGAACAGACACTCTGTTTTCGCAACCGTTCATATTCCACTACAAAATCATCAAATCGTGTTCCAGTTCTAAAAAGGTGTTTCCTTTAAGCAATAATCGTATTACCAATCATAGAAGTACAAGATTCATCACTTACAAACACCCAAAACATCATCAATCAAAGATTATTCATAATTTTCACTAAAAAATCAAAAACACATAATTTCATATGAACACACTTTGATTCTCAAAATTAAAACCATCAACATGTACTTTTAGCTTCACAATACATAGATAACACGAAATCAACAAGAAAGACAACATTTTGATTCATGAAAACTCATAAAGTTACTAACTTTTGAGCAAAAAGGGTGAGAGGGTTTGAGCAAAGAGAAATGTGATTTCTCCCCCCTCTTAATCACCCACTAATCATATATATAACTACTCTCTTACCTCTAAATCTTCAAGAATTAGCTCCTTCAATCTCATAGTAAAACAAATTATTTAAATCATCACACAATTGATCGGATCATGTAAAACATTAGATACAAGGAATAATTAACTGAAACTAACTTCGTAATTAATTAAAATAGCATATGAAACTATATGGTTCAAGAACAATAACAATTAGAATCCCCTAAGATCCAATCATGGAAGTTTAGCTAGACATAATTAAAGAGTAAATTACATCAACAAGGGTGAAAGAAAGCATTATAATAGTCTCTCTGATCGCCTTAAAAAAATTGCAGTTTCGCCGTCAAATTCGATGCAAATTATGATTCAGAAAATCAAATATATAGGGCTAGGTCGCGTGCTGGCGCCGCGCGTGGAACATCCGGCGCCGTGCGCCAAACAAAAAAATAGCAGTTCTTTTTAGATTTGACCTGGCGCCGCGCGCCATTTGGCAGAAACAGCTCTGGAAAATACTTTTTGTTCGCATTCTTGTTTCTTTCAGCAGTCTTGTACCTGATGTAACTTCTACTAAATATTGCATGAAAACAAAATAAAAACATCCTAAAACTGCGTCAATAAGTCTTGTAACTAGAGAAAAACATACTACTTATGTGGAGTCATCAGTGGTTATACCGGCAAAGCTAGACAAACGAGGTAGAAGATTTGGCTTCACACGTTTCAATCGAATCACAGATGCTCGACGCCTTGAACACGAGTTGGATAACATTATCATCAGGAGAGACAAAATATCGGTTAATTTGTCGCGATACCAACGACGAGAGGTTGTAAGGAGGAGAGAAGGTAGATGCATTGGAAGGAGGCAAGAGGGTGATTCTCGAATCACAGATGTTAGACAAGGTGAGGAGGGAAACAAACATCCTAATATCACCAACACACAAAACCTGCCACGTGAGGAGGAGGAGGGGATATCATATGCACAAGCAGTTAGGAATGAATTGAAACCGAGGCAAGAGAGAGGGAATCACAGTTTGGTTCTTTCTTATGAGGCGACGAAAGAGGATATGGCGAAATTACAGAAGGCTTTCATCGAGGAAGCTGTGCAACCGGGAATGACTTACAATATCCAAAATGCCTTTCATAGACAGGGTTATTTTCGAGTTAAGGTCACTCCCCTGGGTTCAAACCTGACCCTTCTAGAAGGACAGGAAGACGGCGAAGTGCAATCATTGATGGAAGATGCTAGCGGCTTGTTGGACCAATGGTTTAAGGACATCTGTCATATCCCATTTTATTTATTTATTTAATTGTCATGATTGTGTTATTTAATTAAATTATGTGGCATTAGGTGTGGATATGTGGTTAGTAGAGTAGTGAATTGATGAGGTGTGAATTATGAGAATCGGGCCAAGTGGGTAAATGTTAAGTTAAGCCCATTAGTGGAAGGGTATTTTAGTAATTGATGGAGATGAGTGGTGACTTAACTATAAAAGGATAAGATAGCGAGAGAAGCTCATTTTGTCATGAATTTGGATGGAGGAAGAGAGAGAAGCTCTCATGAGAAGAAAAAGAAAGAGAAAGAAGAGAAGAATGAAATTGGTAAGTAAATCCCGTTTTCCCTTCAACACCATCACTAAATCTTCGATTCACGATTCGTTAACCGTTGACTTTCGTTGAAATTTTGAGGGATGGTTCACAACATCTGAAGCTAAATTTTGACCGTTCGGATCGTTGAAACAAGGCCTGAGGAGGGAGAAATTAGACTCCGATTATGGCAGAAAATTTGGAAGAAAAATAGTGGAAAATGAAGAACAAGAGAGAAAGATGAAGAGGAAGCTATGTAGAGGGGAAGATTGAAGAAGGAGGACTAGAGATAAACCTAAGGTAAGAGAGTAGATATATATGATTAATGAGTGATTAAGAGGGGGGAGAAATCTCATTTCTCTTTGCCCAAACCCTCTCACTCATTTGTGTTAGGAAAGCTAGTATTTTTTATGAACTTGTATGAATCAAAATGCTACCTTTCATGTTGATTTCGTGTTGTATATGTCTTATGATGCTAAAAATACATGTTGATGATTTAAATTTCGAGAATCTATGATTGTTGGTTTGAAATTGTATGTTCATGAGTTTTTTATGAAAAATATGATAAATCTGAAATTGTTGATGTTTTGGATGTTTTTAAGTGTTATAAATTGTACTTTTAGGTGTATGAGTATGTTTATAACTTAAATGAATAATCTTTTTAGTACTGGAACACGAATTGGTGATTTAGATGATGATTTTATATGAAACCCGAAACAGAGCACGAAAATCTGGACGTGCTCGCTGAGCGAGCCTTGCAGCGACGTGCTAGCGAGCGTGTTGTTCTTGTGCTCGCTAGGCGAGCATGTGGCGAGAGGTAGCGACAAGTTCGCTAGCTGTCGCCAGGACTCGCCAGAGGTCTGGGAAGCTTCTGACTTGTCTCGCCAGACGCTCGCTAGGCGAGAGTTGGCGAGGACAGTCAGATGCAGTTTTTATATCTTGTTGTTTTGGTGTTGATAATGGTTTAATACATGAGTTATTATGTTCTTATGTAGATGTATGATTGATGATGATACTTATAACATGTTTAATAAGTACGAATAGATATGATGATAATTAGTGATGATGTTGTTGAATTGTATATGTATGATATATATGTACATGAATGTTGATTATTGATGATGATTAGTGATGTTGTTGTTGTTGAAGTTGTATATATGTACATGTGTGTTATATATATATATATATATATATATATATATATGATGGATGAATATTATAAAGATTGATGATAATGATAGATGATGATAACGATGATGTTGATGTTGGTGATTTATATATGTATACATATGATATATATATACATGTGTTGGTGAATTTAATGATGAAAATGTTATGATTTGCATATATGCTATGAAAAGTTGATTATAATGAATGGTGAATTGAAATGAATATATGTGTGTGTATGTGTGTTTGTATGTGTGCTAACAACTGGATGGTGAATTGGTGAAGTCATGTAATATTACATGCAATGTTTGTGATGTCTTATATGTATATTTACATGTTGTTGAGGACACCTCATGCATTCATATGTTGTGTCCAATGGATGGTGAAAATAGATGGTGAAACGGATTATGTATCCAAAATTGATGGTGAAATGGTACCACATATAGTATGTCTAGGGACATAGCATTGAAGGTGACATTAGATGCATTAGGAAGGTGAAAATTAATTATGTGATGCATTAATTGAATAATTGGATATGTGTACATTTAAATGAGGAATGTCCTTATCTCATTGATGATGTTGTGAGTTGATATAGGTGCATTAATTTGAGGAATGACATTATCTTGTTATTGATGTTGCTTTAATGAATTGTGTGGAATAATTGAGTAGGATATATATATATCTATATTATGTGTTGATGTACGATGTTGTTGAAATAAATGATAGTGCGTTGCTTTCATATATTGTGTGTCAGTTATATATATCTAACTCTCTGTTTTGTGTGTTTGCGGATCGTTGGGCGATTCAGATCCTCAGGTGTTGTGTTATGATTTGTTGGTGAAGCTCCGCTTTGATTAGGATACGGGAAGGGTTCATGTATATTCTTGTATATGGAGTCTTTTATTTATTAGTGTTGTATTAAAGTGAGTATTTTCTTGTATAGACCAGTGAATACTATTTTTTTATTATTTAGTATTATTTTTGGAGAATGTAATACTCAAACTAGTGTTTTGTATCTTGGTCTTGATTTAAACAACAAAGTCTTTCTATCCGCTGCGAGTTTTTGTAAAATATTTTTGAAAGTTAGAATTTTATGTAAATTCGAGTTTGAGTGTTACAATATCCGCCCATGGAGCCCCAAAGAAATTGATCCTGAAAGAACTGTGTGGTTGAGACTATATGGAGTACCGACTCATGCTTGGAATGATAGTTTTTTTGCCCAAGTTGTCAAACCTTGGGGTATTTTCATTAATTCGGATGATGGTACATCGAAGAAAATAACTATGGATGTGGCACAGATCATGATTCGAACGACTTGCCAACTCGTATTGGACAAATTCTTTGATGTGCAGGTCAATGGGAAATTTTTTCTCCTTCGTGTGATCGAAGATTCTTATGGACCTATGAGGATATTGATACCAGAACACAATACCTCAACATGACGTGATGTCGAGATTGATGAAGAGGACGAGAAGAGAGACTAAGAGGAGGACGACTAGAGGCTGATGGTGGTGGAGGAAGTGGAGGAAACAGAGGTGAGAGAATCGGTGGGAGATGAAGGAAATTTATTAGCATTAACTCCTCTCACTAATGCTAATAATGACCAAGTTTTTACAGTACAATTTTGGAAAGGCTTAATGATAGAGAGGAGGGGGTGGAAGAATCTAATAATAATAATAATAATAATTTGAATTCACTTTCAAAATCAATTTCGAATTCAAATTCTTTTTCAAACTTGCCTAGGCTAGGAGGGTTGGGATCTGTAGAGAGGGGTGCTTTTAAGAAGGATAGTAAACTTATGGAGATTGGAATTCTGGCGGGCCTGGAGGATATAGTAGATGGGCCTCAGAATTCTAATAACATAAACCTTACTATCACAAGGGGTGTGAATAAAAGGTTGACTCAGTCTGAAGACTTGGGCTGTATGCAAAAACCCAACAACTTAATTGATAGAGAAGGTGGAGGTAAGGGGGAGCAACAAAGGGGTGTCTATAGTGATGGGCCTAGAGATGTTTATTACAAATTGAACAAGAGCCCATCAAAAAATCCTTGCCATCTAAGATCAATAACACGAAGGATATAGGAAAGATAATGAAGAAACGCATTCATCCTATCCCTGCAAACATCAGAAAGCAACAACATATCCTCCATACCCTTAAAATTCGGAATCCAACTTCTTCTCCATCCATTCCGGCCGAACGGTCAATTTCTTCAAGTGGAGAGGTTTTGTCTCGACGAACTGAGCAACTTGAAGGAGTTTGTCGGAGATTTCCTCCATCTCATCGGTCGGGGAGAAAGCCAGCGAGTTCCATTTCTTCGGTCGGCGATGTTCTATGTTGCAGTTCACTTAACTCTTCAGATATTCGAACTTGTAACAAGAGATTTATAAAACAATTTGATCATGATGTTGCTTGCAAGGTTTGGAAAGGGGTTGTTGATTTGGGAGTAGAAGGTAAAGAGGAAGAGGAAAATTAAGTTGAAAGAATTCTTATCAATGAAAACAACAAAGAAGCAGCAGAATTCAGAGGGAGCAACAAATAAGTCGTCCATGAAGATAATGTCCTTAAACATGCGTGGATGGGGCGCAATTCGGAGAAGTGGCGTAGATTGAGTTCTCTTATCAAATCAGGTGCGTTCGATATGTGTCTTCTGTAAGAAACTAAACGAAATTCATTCGATGACTTATGGTTTATCTGGTGGATTGTTGTCTGTTTTGAATAAAAATTTCTTCTCGTTACGATATAGCTTTACAGGAGATGGTTACCTTGGCGTTTGTGTTGAATGGAACACAAAATTGGTCTATATAGTCAACATATACTCTTTGTGTAATATGTCAGGAAAGAAGAAATTGTGGAATGAGCTGATTGAATTCAAATTGACCCATGACCCTGGTGAATGATGTTTAGGGGGTTACTTTAAGGCTATTACAAAGGTCGGGTAACGTAGAGGTAGTAACGGCGTAGGGGGCCAGATGGAAAGGTTTGAATTTACACTTTATCGATGTTATGGAGGTAATTGACATTCCTGTATCGGGTAAGAAATTTACATGGTTTAACTCTGACGGTATAGCAATGAGTCGGTTGGACCGCTTCTTATTATCGGAAGGCCTTATTGAGAAAGGTAGCATCTCTAATCAGTGGATAGGCGACCGCGACATATCAGACCATTGTCTCATTTGGCTTATTTGTTCCAACCTCAATTGGGGACCTAAGCCATTTAAATTTAATAATTGTTGGTTAGATCATCCGGATTTTCTAGCTTTTGTGAAAAAAACTTGGGAGAATATGGATTTTAGAGGGAAAAAAGTTTTTGTAATTAAAGAAAAGGTTGGACAGTTTGGAATCGGGAAGTATTTGGTATAATGGACCTGAATATCGACAAGATGGACCTGAATATCAACAAGACAGTGCAGGAGTTGAATGAGGTTGAAGAGTTACTTGCAAATGGGAATACCGACTCTCAAATCACAAATCCAAAAGAGTTGGTTAAATTTTTTTGGAAGCAACAATATTCTAAAGAAAGCCTGCGGGTTCAAAAATCTAGAACAAAATGGGTTCAAGAAGGCGACTCAAATACTCGTTTTTTCCATGCTAGTATCAAAGGACGATGGCGAAGAAATTAGATTGTAATTTTAAGAAAAGGGAATGAGTGGATTCAGGGGGTAGCTGATATTAAAAAAGAGGTGAAAGATCACTTTTCAAAACAATTCTCTGTTGAATGGAACAACAGGCCGTTTCTACAAGGTATCAATTTTAATACTCTTTCCGTCGATGATAATGCGCTTCTGTTAGAACCTTTTTCCGAAGAAGAGGTTAAAGAAACAATATGGAGTTGTGATGGGAATAAAAGTCCGGGTCCGGACGACTTTAATTTAATTTTCTGAAAGCTTGTTGACCGATTGTGAAAAATGACGTGATGGCTTTTTTAAGAGAATTTCATGGAAATGCCTTTCTTCCCAAAGCACTAACTGCTTCCTTTTTGACCCTCATACCCAAGAAGGATCATCCACAGGACCTCTCTGATTATCGTCCTATTTGTCTAATTGGTAGTCTTTACAAAATACTTTCGAAATTACTAGCCAACAGATTGAAAAAAGTATTAGAGGAAAACTGATTTCAAACTGCCAATCGGCCTTCATTCCTCAACGACAGATATTGGATGGGGTGGTGATTCTAAATGAACTCATTGATTTAGCCAAGAGAAGAAAAATGATGTATTTCTATTTAAGGTTGATTTTGAACGTGCATATGATACCGTTAGTTGGCGTTTCCTGGAACAAATGATGATTAAGATGGGCTTCTCTGAAGGGTGGTTAAAATGGATGAGAGCTTGTGTCTTTCAAAGTTCGACGTCCATTTTGGTTAACGGTAGTCCGACTGAAGATTTCATGGTTGGTAGAGGTTTACATCAAGGTGACCCCTTATCTCCCTTTCTTTTTTTAATTGCTGTGGAAGGTTTGACAGGGCTGATGAGAAAAGCTGTTGAGATTGGTAAATTCAAGGGATACCGTGTTAGTGACTGTCTTCAGTTCCCGATCCTTCAATTTGCAGATGACACTATTTTGTTGGGTAATGGCAGTTGGGACAATCTCTGGAAAATAAAAATTCTTTTGAGAAGTTTTGAATTGGTGTTGGGACTCAAAATCAATTTTGTGAAGAGCAAGTTATGTGGTCTTAATGTCGATCCTAACTTACTAGGGTTGAGTTCAAAACCGTTTTGATGTATGTTTTAATGACAACTAACCTTATGGAATAAATGTTAAGTTTTATGAATGGTGATCTACAGATGTTTGCACTTGAGTTTTTGTTGAAAGAGATAATGACAAATGTGGACGAGCTAGAGGCCACTCTCATCAACAATTGCATTTTATACACTCAAACAATGAAAGAATAGCAGTAGCATCAGATAATCACAGCAAAGGTATCACAAGCTTCATGTAGATTTATTCAAGACATGTTGTTTGAATTATAAGATGATTCATTGAAGGTTCAAGCAAGAAAGTGAACTTCATGGTTTATAGTCTTCCTCATCACCACAAGGTTTACAACAAGTATTGAATGTTCAAGGAATAATTTGAGGATCATAGTCAAAGAATCAAGATGGAAAAACCTGCATCACAAGCTACACACGAATATGTTTGATATTATGTGACCAAGCTTACAATGAGTTTATGTGTTACATACTTTGAGGATTTACTATTGCAATCAACGTCCAAAAAGGAATGATGCATATACTAAGGATCTTCAAGACTTAATCAAAGTATCATCCTATCAAAGCTTATCAAGATAGGAAAGGTTGAGAATGATTTTCCATGAGTTTTCAAAGGACCTTATGCACAAGGCATAAAAATTTTAATCATTCTCATAAAGGATAATTCTCTTTATGGATACACTTACGCCTCCACTAATAAATCTTAAAGATACTCAATAAACAAGCAACAATGTGTGAAAACATGAAGAGGAATTGTGGGATGTTTTGCTGCAACATGATTTCAAAGTTGATTGATCAAGATGATGTGTCTTACTCCTTGAGAAAATCTTGAATGTTGTTTCAAGAAAGTTCTGAGAACATTCTCCAGTTCGTGCTTCACTCTACTCAAGAACAAGCATCAAAGCAAAAACACTTATTTATTTTAAGTCAATTCTGTACAAGACAAAGAAGCACTTTATCAAGGAAATTAATCCACAAAATATCAGACATTATTAAGGTCATTTAAGGCAAGGATCAAGTATGTGCACAAGGAGAAGTATTCAAGGCAAGATCACATAAGCTACTTCAAATGTACTTAGACATATAATTGATGGGGATATGGATTGGGTGCATTCAATATGACTGTGCAGTCATGCAGTCACATATCTAATGGTCCAGATTTTAAACTCACAAAATAAATAAAAGATATAAATAAAATGGGTGGTTGAGATTTACCTGCAGTCACTAATTGACTGCAGGGAATCCAAATCCAATTGATGGACTAATGAGAATGCAACAACATGACTTTAACTCTTAGTTGTCATGTACTTTCAAGAAGAATATTAAATGAACATTCTCCCATGTGTTTAACTTTCTCCAAGAAGGTTGTACTTTGATAGTACAAGGTGAATAGTTCTGAAAGGACAATAAAGCTGGTTTCTATCATGGATCAGATCTCCTCCAAAAAGAACAAAGTCATATGTCACCCAGATTGGAGAACGCTCTGAGAATGATGCTGGAGATTGATTGTACTTTTATTTGAAGATGCTAGCTCATCTATAGCTGTCCAAAACATGTTCAAATGAAGTATAACAAATATATTTGGTGACTAAGCAACAAACAACTGTCTATAGTTCACTACAAGCTCATTATCTGTACTTCTTTGTTAAAGAAAGCTGAAGAACTTCTGGAGATCGCTCTCAGATCAACCAGAAAGATAAAGTTCCTTCACAAACTTCATGAGCTGTCAATTTTAAAAGCAACTAGCCGCTGGTTTCAAACCTCAACGAATATACTTGTTGAAAAAGCAAGAAAGGACCATCTACAACTTATTGCAAGCTCATCATACGCTCCTCTTGTTAAAGAAAGCTGAAGAAACTTTGGAGAACACTCTCAGAACGTACTGACAGCACACTTATCCTTCAACAACTGTCATGAGCTGTCATTTAAAGTGTTCTAACAGCTAGTTTCTGATTCAAACGGATATACTTCATGGCCAAGGAACTGAGGGCAAGCTTCACCTATAAATACAACACTTGGTTGCCTTTGAAGAGCAAGAGTTCAAGCTACAAATCATCAATCACTTATTTTTCTCTACAAGTCATGGAACTCTTCTTTCATCACTCAAACTCAAGATCTTCATTCTCATCATATCTATGAGTTTCCTGAGTGTTTTCTATTTGCTTTTCAAACAACCCTTTGAGTTTCTACAAGCAAACATATCAAGAGACCACTTTTCACATAACCCACTTTAAAGTGGTTGTATCTTTGTCTCTTCATTTTACCTCTCTCACTCAGATCTTTAATTTCTATATCTAGGATTAGAATATCCATTGAGTGAACTGAGAGTTTATCTTCTTCAAAGCTTCTCAAATATTGTCTAGAGTGAATAGGCTTTGATTCAAATTTTTCATATTGTAATCTTGGCTCAAGTTAGTACGTAACTACTAATTGTGTGACACCTTCAAAGTCTGTAGGACTTAGGTAGATCAAGCTTGTAGGGCTTGGAAGTTTTTTGGTCTTGGATCTAGATCAAAAGGATTTGTAATTGGGATCGGAATTATCTCAAGAACATAGTGGAAAAACTCACAGGCGTGGGGACTGGACTAGCCCAGGCTTTGGGTGAACCAATATAATTTTTGTGTGTGTATTTCTCTTACCTTTAACTATTTATTTACTGTAAACACATATCACACATCACACATCACACAAACCACTTTATCTACATTTACTTTGAATTCTCATGCAGTAGAGAACGTTCTCAGAACAATCTGTATTATAACAGAGAACGTTCTCAGAACAATCTGTTCTATAATACACTAACCTTTATCCAAGTATACACTTGAGATCTATTTTGTAGAGTGCAGGATTAAATTTTAAAAGGGTCACAATTCAAACCTGATTCTAAGGTTTATGCACTTAACAGTGTAAGAGGAAAAGATTCGGGAAGGAAGTGATGTCAAAACCCTGCAAATCAAAGTATGTGCCACAAATGTAAAAAGAAGGGACATTCAAAAACTAAATGTCTTCAGAATAAGAAAGTGCAAATATAGCTCGCTTCCAAGAAGAAATCCATGATGGCAACTAAAGGTGACTTTGATGACTCAAAATTAGAAGAAAAAGCCAACACACGTTTAATGGTAGATAAAGAGGTAACAACTTTTGAACCTTGTCCTTTATGTAAAGAAATAGAAGTTGGATTTAATAATCTTCTAAATGACTCAAACACTTTGTCTCAAAAGTGTACATTTATAGAAAATCAATTACTTGAGATAAAGAAAGAAAATGAGAAATTACAAATCTTGAATGATAAATATTTTTAAATTATTCGAGAATTGCAGTACTCTCATCTTAATATGTTTAAGCAACAAAAGATTCTCAATGATAAACAAATCACCAATCATCTTCCAACATGTTCTATGATTCATGAAGAGAATGTTGCTTTGAAAGAAAATGTTTTAGAATTGAAAAATGACATTACAAGTTTTGCAAAATCTAGAGAAACTTTTCAAAACACTAAGGAATCACAAGTAGTTATTTTTTGATAAAACTAGTTTAGGTTGTAGAACTTTTCAAAAACAAAAGTCATATGAGAATTGTTTTGTTCCTCATAAAGACAAAAATATACAGAGATACAAATGCTCATATTATTACAAATATGGTCATATTTGAATCCTTTTGTTTTAAGAAAAAAATCAAAGGAAAAGAACATTCTCATCAGAAACAAGAGCACTCTCAGAAGGTTCTCCAAATGCATTCTTATTTCAAAACTTCTTATAAGAGATCAATTTATTATCATAAGAAGAAATCTTATAAGAGGAATAGCACTAACTTTCGAGGACCCATATCACTATGGGTACAAATATCATTATTAACTTGTGTTGCAGGAATATCTTTAAGCAGTCAAGAAAAAGCCTTGACACTTGGAGAATTGAGGACAATATTTCCTCACATTTGAAAAGAGAGGAATAAGGAATCTGCAATATTTGAAATCATTAATCAAATCCCAAAGGTACATGTATCATTAGTAAAATGTTTTGCATAAATTAAAGATGATTGATATGTTAAAGGTTTAACACATAACTTCTTTAAATTTTGTCAAAATTGGATTTGAAGTTATTTCATATTCATATTCATATTCATCCTCATGATCATGATGTTTTTAAAATCTTTATGTCTAATACTTAGATGATTTTTAAACCAAATCATGTTTCAAAGTCCTTTAGAAAATAAAGGTTTTTGGTATAAAAGAGTTTGTCAAGTATGATAACTATTGCAAATATATTCAAATTTGGTCTGGTTATATATTTTCAAAAATTGGCTGTGAAAATAATATAATTTGTAAAGTTATATTGTATCTAGAGTTGTATTCATTTCAAAAATACAATTTCAACCAAAAAACTCCTGAACAACTTTATATTGGTTTATTTGTTCTTGTCTAAACTACAAGTAGTATGACTTCTTTATACTTGGGTTTTACTCAATGATCCACTTGGACTGTATTTCTAAAAGTATAAGAGTGGTGTCTTTTAAACCTTTTAAAGTTCTTTGAAAATGGGTTCATTTGTTAAAAGTTCAAAAATCATGTATAAAATATGAATACATGTACAATATAAAATTTACAATTCTGCCACATCAAAAATAAGTTTGTGGATGTCAAAAATTCAGACTCTAAACTAATAGTATATCATACTAACAACCAATATATAAGATTTAAAAAATTAATTTAGGATTTTAGTTGTCTAATATTCGTATAATAATTGTGATCACTTGATTAATTACAAGGAGTATACTCTTAAGATGTAATCAACTCTTCTTAATAATAATTTGACTCATTTTTATATAAGTTACAATATAAATATATATATATATATATATATATATATATATATATATATATATATATATATATATATATATATATATATATATTTGTGTGTGTGTGTGTGTGAAATTGAACTTTAAATTGAGATAAAAATTTATAAACCTTATCCCATGGCCTGGTCCACAAGTAATTCCAGTGTCGTTGATAAACAATAAGCCACCATTGATTGCAATACAATCATCACCTATTAAAAAGAAGAAAGATGGATTATATTTACATAAAAAATGTTAATAATTTTTAGGATAATGACTATTTATAATAAAAATAAAATATTGCAATTTTTTAACATTTATTTATACTAATTAGTGTAATAATATAATGTTTCGTTACTATTGATCAACTTTTTTTTATTATTAATTTTCCCTCAATTTTAATATAACAATTTTTGTTTGACTCTCTTTTACAAAATAATATAATAAAAAATAACAAAAATCATAAGATCAGACTTATTTCTTTTAAGTGGTTGAAGACGAAGAACACTACTTTAGTTTCAAACTACCATAGCTGGTGGTCTAATCCTTTGCTCTGTTTGGGCCTTGTATGATATGTATATGGTTTCTTCTCATTGATTCTTTGTAGACGGTTGTAAACCTTTGTAGTCTACCTCGGTACATCTTGTGCTGAGGAGATTGTTCTTAATATATATCTCATTTTGGCATGTTAAAAAAAGGTATACCTGTTAGAAATTAATTGTGACAGAGAAAAGGGAAATAATGAAAGAGAAAAGATAAAAATGATCATATACATACCCCAGGTCGTTCATGTTCACAACCACTAGGACAATTCCACCAAGTTGAACCATCTCCATCTGCTCCTCCTTGATCATTGCCAAGAATCGTGAGTCCGTCTAAATATTCAATGGAAATCAAACTTTCCCCACCTTTCCAGGCTTCTTTTGGGTGTGCAACTATTTTCCCTTCAAATTGCAATATAGATTGTCAAATATATATATAAGGATTTCAACTTCGAGTTTACAAAATCTAACTCTTAATTACCCTTTAATAAAATGAAAAATCATTATAGACATCATTGATAACATCAAATATTAATTAATTAGATTCCTAAACTTTTTTTATATTCTCGGTACATAATTATTAAATTCAATACAATATTTTTTGAATATGAATAGTTCCAAAGAATAAAATTACGCATATTTATTTTTTCAATACACACCATTATTTTTAAATTTTTAACATTTTTATTATAATATATTAGTTTTATCCATAAACATAAAACTAATAATTGTTATTTTTTTTAATAAAAGGTGTCATGTTTGTGTTGATCGTTAGTTATACCTTAATGTGAATTTTGGCATTACAAGGACTGTTAAAATGAACCTTTTGTCACCATAAATAATTTTTCTGCTGGGATAACTAGTGTTGACATCCCTCCTGCTTTGCATGTATTATACCAGGCACTTGCAAATGCCTGCAATTCAACTTATATATATATATATATAATTAAAAATATCGTTAAGGCTCACTAAATTAGTGACATGTGCCTAATATATAAAAAAAAAATAATTAAATTGAGACATATATACTTGTGAATCATCAGATTTGCCATCACCACGTGCACCAAACTCGTGAAAGAATAGTGACATGTTGACTACAGTGAAATTAAACCCGTGAAAGAATAATTAAGAGTTACAATGACAATTTGTGATTTGTGATGGTTGTCTGTGTGGGGGTTAAATAGAATATTACATGCATGGAAAATATTTTATCATGGGAATATGAAAAGAGAAAAAAGTAAACTGTCAATATACGAAAATATTAAATATTTAAAATATTATTATTTTCTTCTTCGGTCTTCTATTTTAGTAATATTACTATTATAATTATTATTATCATTATTACAAAATTATAATTGAAATTTTTGTATGTCTTAATATGCTCAAGTTGCCTAAAAAAAATTAAAAACCAGTCAAATTACAAATTTAAAAAATGGAAATGGTTTTTACCCATTATTTAATGTCTAGTTATGTAGTATTTTCATATTATCTTCCACCTTTTCTATTCAAATTATATATATAAATAAATTATATGTCGCATATTTTTCTGGTGTTTTAAAGAAGAAATAAAGATGAAAAATATTTATATTTTTTTCGATACAAAAAAATACTAGCTTAAAACTAGTTTATCAACACCCATACATGATCGAATTACAAGAAGCTCAATAGCCCTGACATCTCTATTTATAGCCACCCTTTCGATAAAACCTCTATCTCGAATAACAACACTTTCGAGCAATTTCATTCCCAACTCCTGAAGGTGAAAAACACAAGAAGGGGGGTTGAATTGTGTTTTGAAAAATGTTTCTTTTGTCTTAAGAAATATAGAAATGCAGCGGGTATGATAAACTAGACTAAGCACAAAACACAAATAAAAACAGTGAGAGAAAGAGAGAAGGAACACACAAAATTTTTATACTGGTTCCTCTCACAAAATGAGAGTAGTCTAGTCCCCTTGCACTTCCAAGGGATTTCACTATAATCACAAAGATTACACAACTAATGCTCAAGCACACAAGCAAGAGACTTCCTTGCTCTAAGTCACACAAGACAAAGAGACTTCCTTGCTCCAATCACACAAGATTAGAGACTTCCTTGCTTAAGCACACAAGCTTAAGACTTCCTTGCTCAAGTCACACAAGACTTAAGACTTCCTGCTCTAAGTCACACAAGACAAAGAGACTTCACAAACTAACATAATACAAAGATTAAGTAGGACTGAAAGTTCTGAGCAAGACTCTCTAAACACTAAGCTCAGAGTCTGTAATATCAAAAGATATTTAACTTAGAATATAACACTAGAAAGAATAGCACAATACACAACTTTGAATATGATTTGTATCTTTCTAAGTTCAGATGATCTTCCAGTAGTCTTCTCTTTATGAGGATGTCTTCTATTTATACTCTAGGTATAAAGACGTTGAGAAGAGAACCATTGGTTGTACACTCTCTTTTTGTTGACAAGACGGTTGTACTCTTTGACAGGACCGTTGTACTATTGCATTGGTTATTAGCTGTCTTTCTTCAGAGAGAGTTCTTCAGGATCCGATGATACCGTTTATTTGATCTTCTGAAGATGTACACACGCTTCAGACTGTGTTTCTTTCTTTGGCCTCTGAGGACTTCTTCAGAGGCTCTGATGCTTCCAGCATCATCAGAGCCTTAACACTTCAGACTGTGTCCTTCAGATACCCAAATGATGATCTGCGAGGATGATATTTTTACTTTGTTCCTGCACACTAGATCATTTATTAGTAATACCAATTGTTCATTTAATACCTTGTTATCATCAAAACTTAGGGTGTTTTATAAATAAAACTCATTTTGTTCCAACAATCTCCCCCTTTTTGATGATGACAAACATAGGTATTAAATACAATTGTTTGTTGATTAATTTAATTATGTCAACATCAGGTTGTTGAGGTTTGTAAGCTCCCCCTGAGTCTGATAAACCATTAGGGTTAGGTTTGCAAGCTCCCCCTAAGTCTTATCCATAATTAAGTTGAATCAGTATAAGAACAATTTGATAAACTTGATTGTATCTACATACTTGACTCTCAGAGTGTACTCTTGAATCTGATAAAAATAATTAAGAGCACAATCTTAACTACCTTCATCTATGCAAACACAATTATATTTATTAATTTGTTCCCCTTATCACTTAAGTTTATAAACATTTTGCAAGATAAAAAATGAGATTCTTATTTCAGACAGTTTCAGATATTACTATGTGAGTAGAAATAAAAACTACTGACAATTGTACAACTACAACTAAATATTACTCCCCCTTTTGTCATCAGCAAAAAGAATTTTAAACAAAGAATGAAGAATCAAATAGGCTAAAAAACAAAAGAAGAGAGAGAGAGAAAAAAAAAATCCTAAGGGTGTTTGGAAAAATGAAGAGTACGAAGTTGTTGAGCCAGTCTTGTAGATGCTCCTGAGTAAGCTACCAGCTCTAGCAGCTGATCTTGCTGTTCAGCAAGCGTATTTCGTATTATGTGTAGAGCCGTTGCTATGAGGTCTGAATTATCTGCTTCTGGCTGTGCCACAGGTGTTGCAGATACTGGTTGACTTGGACCACTAGGTAAGTGAGTCACATGATCAGTTGGTACATCAATTCTATCATTTATTGCAATTTCAGTATCTAAATGCATCAGAGGTGAGAAGGAGTGGTGAGAGTCTGATGGAATTGATGGAGATGGGTCAGATGATATGGCATTGGGTGGTTCAGAGGTGTCATGAATTGGAGAAACTCTAAAAGAAGTTTCTTTCAGGATTTCTTCTTCAGAGAGAATTTTGGGTGATGACTGAGGGATAGAACAATTGGATGGCTCAGCTGTTTCGTCGTCAGGAATATGCTTAGCTTTGGAAGAGAATTGTGCAAAACTATCCATAAGGTCATCAAACGAGGAGGCAGAAGATTCTGACTCAGAGTCTGAAATGTTGACAAATTCAGGTTCAGAGGATGTTGGATAGATGGTATTTAGGGGTTGGACATGTTCTAGCATAGATGCTTCAGATATTTGATTCCAATAATTAAAAGAATGAGTATTACCGGCATCTGATCTTTGTCTCTTTTGTCCCCTAGAAGTGCAATGCTTTGTGCGAGGTCTTTTGAGAAATTTCGCACTTAGCAGGTCTTTCACAGTAGGTTCTGCAACCATTGGCACTTTGTCAGCCTCTGGATGATCATCCTCTGACCTATGTATAGAAGCCTCTTGCATGAAGGGTTCCTCAACCACTTCATCTTCTTCATAGTCACTGAACACCTCTTCCTTAACTGCTCTCATAATTTGTGCAAAAGTTGGGCCATCACTTCTTCCAATGTTTTATGAGTGATTGGGGTTCCTCTTTCCTTCATTAACCTCATGTATTCCAAAATGACTTCAGGAGGTTCATTATCAAAAATGAAGGCATCACTGATTGGCTTGAATTTGGTCTTGTTTACCAGAAGAGGTTTTTGGGGATAGATGAGCTGGTCTGATCTCTTCAAACGCAGACTCACCAAGACTTTAACATCAAGAAATGGAGCTCTAACTTGTTCAAGGTCGTCAAACACTCCAGCAAACATGAATCTATCAGGAAGACCAAGTTGCTCAAAAATGAAGCTTAGGAGCCTGGGATGAGAGATAAATTTGGAAGGATTTTCATACGTTTGAGCCTCACAGATTGTCTCACATAGATGTTGAAAGAGGTAGGCAGGTAGATTCATTTTTCTTTTGGTGGAGAGGAAGTAGATAAAGTGTCTCTGATCCCAATTCAGAGAGTCACTGGCAGTATCCCTTGGTAGAATAGATGAGAACAAAAACTTGGCAAAAACCTTTGCTCGATCATTCAGATGACTAACCTTGTTGGACAGCTTCTGATCCTTAAAACAAAGTCTGGCAATATCATTTAGATACACTGACTTTCTTCCAGAAGCTGCAGTATAAAGTCTTATCATTCCAGTGTTGGGAAGATTTAGCATTTTGGCCAAATTGCTTCTTGTCAAAATGACTTGAAAGCCTCCAACACTAGAACGAATTTCTGTTTCAGTAAATTTTCTCAGACCCAATTCTTCTCTTGATTTTCCTTTATTTGCACTGGGATTCTGATTAACTAGACGTTGAAGTTCAGCATTAGCATCTACCGAAGTCACAACTTCACTCTTTTCCAGAAATGAAACACTAAATTGGAATAGATAGGTCCATTAAGCATATCCAAGTAGTGCCCCCAGCCTTGTTCAGTAAAGAATTCCTTGTAGTCATGTCCATTGACTTTCAAGGCCTCAAAGTCTATTGGTCTTTCCATAACCAATTTACTTTCTTCAAACCTAAGATTCATAGTGACATCTTTAAGATGGGAGTCCTGAGCATAGATGTTGATTGGAATGTCCTCTGGGAATCTTGAGACAGATGATGAGCTTGCCATTGTTGAGGTTAGCGAACAGGGTTTTGTTAGTATGAGGGAGAGAGAAAGTGCTCTGGGTTTTAAAAGAGACGGGCTAGAAGGGAAAGTGAACTTGTGCGAGAAGGGAATAAAAAGATTTTTGAAAAACTTTAGTAAAAACAATGATGGGGGAGTACATTCGTTGCAATAAAGAATTTCGTCATAAACTGCCTTTACACTAACCAATCATAGACTTGAGAGTAAAGACAAATTAATTGACACGTGTACTCCACATGGGTAAACACTTCAGAGCTTTAAAAAATTTCAGCGTCTGAAGACTTTCCATACTTCAGAGGCTGAATTTACAATTTTGTAAGTCAGAGCATGATATCTTCAGAGACTAAAGTCATGTTCAGATGCTTTTTGATAAAATCTAGTCTTTCAACTGCTAAGGGTTTTGTAAATATATCAGCCCATTGTCTTTCAGTTTCAATGTATTGAATATTTACACTACCCTTCTGAACAAGGTCTCTGATAAAATGATGTTTAATTTCAATATGTTTAGCTCTTGAATGCAAAATTGGGTTTTTAGAAAGTTGAATAGCTGCAGTGTTATCACAGAAAAGTGGAATATTATGACTATTAACTTTGTAATCCTCTAACTGATATCTCATCCAGAGTAGTTGTGTACAGCACTTGGTTGCTGATATATACTCTGCTTCTGCTATTGACAAAGCTATTGTAGTTTGTCTTTTGCTAGCCCAAGATATAAGATGTTCACCCACAAATTGACAATTTCCACTTGTGGATTTTCTCTCTACCTTGTCTCCAGCAAAGTCAGCATCACAGAATCCTATCAGCTTATAATCATTTGTTTTCTTATAAAATAATCCAAGATTTGTGGTTCCCTTCAGATATCTAAAGATTCTCTTTACAGCAGTAAGATGAGATTCTCTAGGATCCGATTGGAATCTAGCACACAAACATACACTAAACAAAATGTCAGGCCTTGATGCAGTTAGGTAAAGTAAAGAACCTATCATACCTCTGTATAGCTTCTGATCAACTTTGCCTTCTGAATCCTCCTTGCTGAGACTGCTTGTTGGATGCATTGGTGTTGTCATTGGTTTGCAGTCGTCCATGTTGAACTTCTTCAGCAGCTCCTTTGTATACTTGGTTTGATGAATGTAGGTGTCATCTTTGTCTTGGTTGATTTGTATTCCCAGAAAGAATATTAGCTCTCCCATCATGCTCATTTCAAATTCCTCCTGCATAATCTTAGAAAATTCCTTGCACAAAGATGAATTAGCAGATCCAAAAATAATATCATCAACATAAATTTGAATAATTAGAATGTCATTCTTAAATGTTTTGCTGAAGAGAGTATTGTCAACATGACCTTTTTGAAAACCTTTTTCAACTAAAAAATTGCTTAGTCTTTCATACCAAGCTCTGGGTGCTTGTTTTAGACCATAAAGAGATTTCTTTAATTTAAAAACTTGATCAGGATGTGAAGTATCCTCAAAACCAGGAGGTTGTTTGACATATACTTCTTCAGAAATGTAGCAATTTAAGAATGCACTTTTGACATCCATTTGATACAAAATAATACTATGATAAGTAGCATAGGAAAGAAGTAGTCTGATAGCCTCAAGTCTGGCTACAGGAGCAAATGTTTCAGTGTAGTCAATCCCCTCTTGTTGACTATACCCTTGAGCTACCAGTCTTGCCTTATTACGAACAACTTCTCCTTGTTCATTTAATTTGTTTCTGTAGACCCATTTTGTTCCAATGATATTCTTCTTGTAAGGCTTGGGTACTAAGCTCCAGACTTCATTTCTTTCAAACTGGTTGAGTTCTTCTTGCATTGCAACAATCCATGCATCATCAGCTAGTGCTTCATCAGTTGAACTTGGTTCCACTAGGGAGATTAATCCAATTAATGAATCTTCATTTCTGAAGCTTGATCTTGTTTTTCTTGGACTGTCCTTGTTTCCCAAGATTAGCTCTTCTGGATGAGAGGATTTGTATTTGAAAGATTGTTTTGGTTGCTCAAATCTGCTTGAACTACTTCTGATATGTTCTGATGCTGGGTGATCTTCAGAGTCCAAGGTTTCAGGAGCTGAATTTGTTGCTTCAGAGGTTTGTTGAATTGGTCCTGATGTCTCTTCAGGTTCTGAGTCTTCATCATCTGATAGTTGAATATCTGCAAAATTCTCAACTAGCTCTGACACATGTTCAGGCTGCTTGTCATCAAATTTTATGTGCATACTTTCTTCCACTGTATGAGTTTCAGAATTATACACTCTGTATGCTTTTGAGCGTTCAGAGTATCCAATAAAGATACCCTTGTAAGCTTTAGCATCAAATTTCTTCAGATGAACTTTTGTATTTAGAATGTAACAGGTACACCCAAATTGATGAAAGTAGGATACACTGGGTTTCTTTCCCTTGAATAGTTCATATGCTGTCTTGTTCAACATAGGTCTAATATAGATTCTATTTTGAACATAACATGCTCTGTTTACAGCCTCTGCCCACAGATACTTAGCAATGTTAGTCTCATGCATCATGGTTCTGGCCATTTCTTGCAGAGTTCTATTCTTTCTTTCTACAACTCCATTTTGTTGTGGAGTTCTAGGAGAAGAGAACTCATGTAAGATGCCATATTTTTCACAAAATTTTTCAAACATTTCATTTTTAAATTCACCACCATGATCACTTCTAACTTTCAAAATGTGTAAACCTTTTTCTTTTTGTATCTGTGTGCAGAAACTACTAAAGACATCATATGCATCATCCTTATTTCTGAGAAATTTAACCCAAGTCCATCTACTGTAATCATCAACAATGACTAGTCCATATTTCTTCCCATTGATTGAGGCTGTACTCACAGGACCAAACAGATCAATGTGAAGCAGTTCTAAGGGATTGGAGGTAGAGACAACATGCTTTGGTTTAAAAGAGGTCTTTACACTCTTTCCTATTTGGCAGGAACCACAAAGAGCATCTGAGTGATATTATAGCTTAGGTAGACCTCTGACAAGGTCAACTTTGCTAAGCTTAGAGATTAACCTCCAGTTAGCATGACCTAACCTCTTATGCCAAACCCACTTTTCTTCACTCAGAGTTAACAAGCATTTTACCTCTTGGTCTGCCAAATCAGAAAGGTTTACTTTAAAAACATTGCCTATTCTCTTACCTTTGAACACTATGGACTTGTCAGATTCTTTAATTACATTACATAACCCTTTATCAAAGTTAACCACAAACCCATTGTCACAAAATTGACTGATGCTAAATAGGTTGTGTTTGAGTCCATCAACAAACCAAACATTATTAATAGAAAGGGAGGAATTACCTACAATACCTGTACCTTTGATCTTGCCTTTCTGATTTCCTCCAAAGCCGACTGTTCCACCATCTTCAAGTTTCAATGATGAGAACAATTTCTTATTACAAGTCATGTGCCTTGAACATCCACTATCCAGATACCATGATTGATTACCATTTTCTTTTAGTCTGGATAGCTGTAGAATAAACAAGGTCAATCATTGTAATAATATCCTCTATATTCATTGTGAAGTTCTCTCCAATAACCATTTGCCTTGTCCACTTCAACAGCTCTGGAAGTAAAGTAATGTTTAGGAACATAAGCTTTTCTTCCATAGCTGATCACTTGCTTCCATTTATCTGGTTTGAAATGATTTTTCCTACAATGAAAATCTGAATAGAAAACAATTTTACATCTTGGTACCCATTGTTGTCTGGGTCCAGTTTGGTTAGTTCTATATTCTTTAGTTCTTCTTTGCCTTTGTGAAGAACTTTGTGGACTATTAAAGAATTTTCTTTGAAAATTTGGTCTTTGAAAATTGACCCTTTTAGTCCATTGATTTTGAAATCTAGACTTTGATTGATAATCACTGTAGGACTTGGATTGCTTCTCTAATTTAGGATTAGTTTTGCTTACCAGAGTCTTATGTTGATTATTAATCCTCAGCTTGGTTTGTTTTAGAGTCTGATTGGATGAGCTTCTGAGTCCCAAAGTTTTCAGAGTCTTAGACTTGATAGTCTCAGATTCTGAACGCTCAGGTCCTGAGTTGCTCTCTTTGAGGTTCTGAAGGACAGCCTCTGAAGTACCTTCAGAGCTTGTCTTGCAGACCCCAGAGATACCTTCAGAGTCTGAAACAATCATAGCTTTTCCTTTGTTTTTCTCAGGCACAAAAGTTGAATAAAGATTGTCAGGAATATTATTTAAACTAATGTAAGGATTTTGTTTCCCATATGATTTACCATATGAGTAACCAATTCCTTCGCCTACATTTTTACAAACATTATAAATCATAGACGCCATTTTACTTTTGTTGACGTTTTGATGAACAAATTCCTGAAGAGCAACCTCATGCTCATCAGTGGATTTGTTACATCTCGTGCACCCATTTTCAAGTTCTTCAATTTTAATTAAAGAATTCTTATATAGAGCTTGAAAATGTTCAGCCTTCTTTGCTAACTCATCCTTTTGTATTTTTAAAAGTTTTAGTTTAGAGGATGATCTAGCAAACTTGCTTAAAGACATACCAAGGTAAGTTAAAAGTTGCTCGTTAGAATAATTTAACAATACCTGTTCAAATTCATCAGAGTCTGATTCATCAGAGTCTGGTCCTTCAGAGTCTTCATCAGCTGTATCCATCAGAGCCACATTTGCTTCTTCATCATCACTATCTGAGGATGCTTCCAGGTCTTCAAATGTTGCCATTAGGCTCTTCTGAAATCTCCTCTTGTAGCTGCTGAACTTCTTGTTCTTGTCCTTTGATAAAGCTTCAGGACATTCAGCAATGAAGTGTCCTGGTTTGTTGCACTTGAAGCAATTCTTCTCTTCTCTGGTGGGAGTGCTCCTTGAACTATTTCCTTTACGACTCTTGCTCATCCTTGCCCATTTTTGAAAGTTTCTGGTGAACATGGCAAGTTCTTCATCTTCTTCTTCTTCTTGATCATCTGAGGAAGAATCCTCCTCAACCTCCAGATTTTTAGCCTTGACAGCCTTTGAAGGCTTCTTGATTGAAGTTAAAGCTACTGATCTTTCCTTCTTCTTCACTGCATCTACATTCAATACCATCTCATGGCTCTTGAGATTGCTGATAAGTGATTCAAGAGAGATTTTCTCAAGATCCTTAGCTTCCTCAATAGCTGTGACCTTAGGTCTTCATTTGTCAGTCAAGCTATTTAGGATTTTCCACACATGATCAGAGGTTGTATAAACTAGACTAAGCACAAAACACAAATAAAAACAGTGAGAGAAAGAGAGAAGGAACACACAAAAATTTTATACTGGTTCCTCTCACAAAACGAGAGTAGTCCAGTCCCCTTGCACTTCCAAGGGATTTCACTATAATCACAAAGATTACACAACTAATGCTCAAACACACAAGCAAGAGACTTCCTTGCTCTAAGTCACACAAGACAAAGAGACTTTCTTGCTCTAATCACACAAGATTAGAGACTTCCTTTCTTAAGCACACAAGCTTAAGACTTCCTTGCTCAAGTCACACAAGACTTAAGACTTCCTGCTCTAAGCCACACAAGACAAAGAGACTTCACAAACTAACTTAATACAAAGATTAAGTAGGACTGAAAGTTCTAAGCAAGACTCTCTAAACACTAAGCTCAGAGTCTGTAATATCAAAAGATATTTAACTTAGAATATAACACTAGAAAGAATAGCACAATACACAGCTTTGAATATGATTTGTATCTTTCTAAGTTCAGATGATCTTCCAGTAGTCTTCTCTTTATGAGGATGTCTTCTATTTATACTCTAGGTATAAAGACGTTGAGAAGAGAACCGTTGGTTGTACACTCTCTTTTTGTTGACAAGACGGTTGTACTCTTTGACAGAACCGTTGTACTATTGCATTGGTTATTAGCTGTCTTTCTTCAGAGAGAGTTCTTCAGGATCTGATGATACCGTTTATTTGATCTTTTGAAGATGTACACACGCTTCAGACTGTGTTTCTTTCTTTGGCCTCTGAGGACTTCTTCAGAGGCTCTGATGCTTCCAGCATCATCAGAGCCTTAACACTTCAGACTGTGTCCTTCAGATGCCCAAATGATGATCTGCGAGGATGATATTTTTACTTTGTTCCTGCATACTAGATCATTTATTAGTAATACCAATTGTTCATTTAATAGCGTGTTATCATCAAAACTTAGGGTGTTTTATAAATAAAACTCATTTTGTTCCAACAACTCCGACCTCCCAATGTTTGAAGAAAACTGTTGGAGTAAGCCCTAAAAGCCAATCTATTTGATAGCATTTGCTTTTGTATTGGGACATGATTTATATATATTAAATATATATAATAAGGCATTTCTTTATTATGTTTGTTTTCCAAAATAATAAAGTCCCTAGAATAGATTGTTCATGTAATGAAACATTAAGTGAGACTTAATCGTGAGATTACATTAACTTAAGAACACTATTCTTAAAGTATCCGTAGTCAAGCTTTAACATGAAATGGGATAACATTAAAGCATAGAGACTATTATGTTGGTAGACTGATGATCACGTCTCACTAATCATAGATAATGAGTTATCAAGTCTTCACATAGATAAAAATGTTAAGGGTAACTTTATATCGGATTGACCCACCATGAGAATACTACATAGAATGTTATGAAATGTCATAAGTTATTCTCATAGTGATAAAAGGTGCATTCCATCCTTCGACCTGAAACCACTGTGTACCCTAGATGTAGGAGTATAATACCTTGTTGCCATTCAAACGTTATCCGTAACTGGATAACTATAAAGTTGGTTGATGGGTATCCCACGAATCATGCTGAGGGAAATGAGTGACCTAGATGGGATTTGTCCCTCCTACATAACGGGAGATATGTCTATGGGCCCAATATTGAACTAGACAAGGATGACATACCATGCCTTGTGTTCAATATAGACATGAGGACAAAAGGGTAATTATGCACAAGATGTTTCTCACAGAAAGGTTAGTCAGATCACATGACATTCTTATAACTTGGGTAACAGTGATGTGTTGCTAGATACCGCTCACTGTTTATAATATTAACATAAATATTATTGCCAACGTTATAAGAACCTACAGGGTCACACACATAAGGACAGTTAAAACGGGAAAAATAAGTAAGACTTATTGCGGGGGTGCAATTAGTGAAAAACGAATATTGGGCTTAAGAAGTCCAAATTCATGTGAACTGAACCCCACATAAGAAACTCTATAAATAGAGCCTTATGAAGTTCAGTCTCTCACACTTTTGGAGAAATTCTGAATTTCTCTAAACCGTAATTCGTATTTGAGAAATTGTGAATTTCTCTAAGCCCTAATCCGCTCAAGTTCCCTCATTCTTCATCCAAGAACGGCTAGCACCATTTTGTTTATTTACTTCATTTACATTACTGATAAATATAAGTAAATGTAGATGTATGTGTGTGACACAAATTAGAAATCTTTGAATTTGTCAAAGAGTTCAATAATGAAGTAAAACAAAATAACTTACAAAAGTATTAAAGTCATATGAACAAGTCATAATGGTAAATACTTAGTTAAGGAATATAATAACTATTTTATCGCATCATGTTTGACATGATTTGATTTAAGATAGTTTAATTATATGTCGTTGACTCTTTGTTGTAATTTCTCTACTTATAGTTATTCTTCACCCACAACTAGCTCTGCCTTTTAAAAGTAATCGTAAAGACATCATATTTGATATGAAGGTAAAGTACCTAGTTTGCCTTTATGATAGTTTGGATTGAAAATTTATCAGATAAATTTAATTCCAAATTGGATGAATGTGGAAGTATCCTAAGGAAACTAAGGGATACTAGTCCTACATCACTCTTTAGGACAAAAGTTGTTTTGTTGCTAGACTGAAGCATTCCTCGAGTGGGAATGTGTCTCTTAAAAGAGTCAGTGGGAGTGATATAGAACTTGAATGATTCAAATACCACAACATTAATATTTTAAAAGGGAACACAAACTGGTTCCTCAAGGTTGTTGTAGGATCAACCGTTTGAGTTGCACATGAGGCTAGACAAGTCTAACATATCACAAGGCTGGGAAGTATGATTTTATCATGACTTAACAAGGTGATATGGTTTTCATTGAAGATGAATATTTAACTTGTTTAAAAGGTCGTAAATGACCTAAATTCTGAGAAGTGGCTAATGCCATAGAATCTTATATAGAATCCATGTACACGGACCTTATGTGATAATGGTTATGTCATTAAGATGAGTAAGACTCAGACGATAAAAGTGAGTCTTCTTATAGAAGACTGACATGGATGATATGGAGACTACATTTAAGATGTAATTAATTATTAAAGGTTTCACGCAAAATCAAAATGCAAATTATGATGAAACCATGATCGTAGTCTAGTTACAATTGTTATACTACATGTTCTGGCAGATGGATGACAAAGTTGCATTCCTTAATTGGAATGACCTCATATATATGTGTTAGACATATACATAGGGTTTTCTCAATCCAAAGGATGCTTGAAAGGTATACACATTGTAGCAATCTAATTTTGATTTGATCAAGTTCTCAGAAGTTGAATTATTTGTTCTTATTTATGAAAACGAATTAATAAAGGACAAATATAATTCTTTTGCACACAAGGAGGTTAGTGGGAATAATTATCTTAATCTGGTATCATGTGTGGATGACATATTAATCATCAAAACATTTTCCTTATACATGTAAGACATGATTAAAGAAATATCTCTTGATGAAATACTTAGGCGAGACTTCCTAAAGAGTTACGAATCATAATCTATAGAGATAGATTGTTGACGCAACAAATGTTTTTATTTGTTCAAAGGACAATGTCACGTCTCATTGGATGAGAAAGAGATACATGAAAAGAATCCACATGCTTTGGCAAATGGATCAGTCATGTACACCATATAATATGTACAACACCAGATACACCATATGCTTATAGCATAATCAGTAAGTACCAAAATTGAATCTAGTGTTTGACACTAATTGACCTTCAAGAATATCCCTAAGTACCTTAAAGGAACTAAGGACTATCTTTTTAAATAGGTAGGTATGGAAAAGATCATTGTAAATAAGTTATAATGATGTTAGTTTCCAATCTGATACATTGTATTGAAATTCAAATTTATGTCAGATATAAACACTGTAAGCTAATAAGCTTCAGAAAGTGTCTATTTCTATTACAAAGCTTCAGAAAGGAGTAAGCCCTAAAAGCCAATCTATTTGATAGCATTTGCTTTTGTATTGTGACATGATTTATATATATTAAATATATATAATAAGGCATTTCTTTATTATGTTTGTTTTCCAAAATAATAAAGTCCCTAGAATAGATTGGTCATGTAATGAAACATTAAGTGAGACTTAATCGTGAGATTACATTAACTTAAGAACACTATTCTTAAAGTATCCGTAGTCAAGCTTTAATATGAAATGGGATAACATTAAAGCATAGAGACTATTATGTTGGTAGACTGATGATCACGTCTCACTGATCATAGATAATGAGTTATCAAGTCTTCACATAGATATAAATGTTAAGGGTAACTTTATATCGGATTGACCCACCATGAGAATACTACATAGAATGTTATGAAATGTCATAAGTTATTCTCATAGTGATAAAAGGTGCATTCCATCCTTCGACCTGAAACCACTGTGTACCCTAGATGTAGGAGTGTAATACCTTGTTGCCATTCAAACGTTATTCGTAACTGGATAACTATAAAGTTGGTTGATGGGTATCCCACGAATCATGCTGAGGGACATAAGTGACCTAGATGGGATTTGTCCCTCCTACATAACGGGATATATGTCTATGGGCCCAATATTGAACTAGACAAGGATGACAAACTATGCCTTGTGTTCAATATAGACATGAGGACAAAAGGGTAATTATGCACAAGATGTTTATCACAGAAAGGTTAGTCAGATCACATGACATTCTTATAACTTGGGTAACAGTGATGTGTTGCTAGATACCGCTCACTGTTTATAATATTAACATAAATATTATTGCCAACGTTATAAGAACCTACAGGGTCACACACATAAGGACAGTTAAAACGGGAAAAATAACTAAGACTTATTGCGGGGGTGCAATTAGTGAAAAACGAATATTGGACTTAAGAAGTCCAAATTCGTGTGAACTGAACCCCACATAAGAAACTCTATAAATAGAGCCTTATGAAGTTCAGTCTCTCACACTTTTGGAGAAATTCTGAATTTCTCTAAACCCTAATTCGTATTTGAGAAATTGTGAATTTCTCTAAGCCCTAATCCGCTCAAGTTCCCTCATTCTTCATCCAAGAACGGCTAGCGCCGAAGTTTGAAGGTTCCTCTTCATCATACGGTGTTTCTTGTTCGTGATCGAAAGGCAGTTCGTGTTCGTGATCGAAAGCTCCTTGTTCGCGAAAGAAAGCATCAGTTCTTCAAAGGTAACAATATATTCTTGACCATGATCTTTCACATGGATCCATTGAAGGAAAATAAAATTTAAAAAATCCACTGCGTTTTATCTTTGATAAACAGTTACATTTTCCTTCAAAAACAACTCATCACGAAATTTATTTTCGTCACATTTAGGACAAACGATCTCAATCTTACGAATATTCAAATCAAGGTCCAATGTTTGGCCCGTCTCCCAAATGATATCAAGTGATTTAGCCACCACCCTTGAATTCTCAACAAAACTCCCATCATCGAGATACCAAGAATGCAGGTGACACTTGAAATTATCCATGATCTTATGAATAAAAAGGGTATAACAAAAGAGCAAAAAGGAGTAGCCCCAACGGATCACCTTGTTTCACTCAACTGATTAACATGATATGTTCATCCTAAAGGGACAACCTTGTTGTCTGGCCATAAAGGAACTCAACCCACAAATAAATAGATGGACATCTCACCCTCACCTCGCGCAGTAGGTGATGTAAGTCACCAAAACAGGATTTGCAGATTGATTTATTGAAAGCAAGACATCACATATGTTACATGAGAAATTCCGCAACACTTGAAACTTATAAAAAAAGGAAGTACAACCAAAATAGCAAGTTTCAATAAAAATCTATCTAATACATTTATGAATAATTCAAGCAGTAAACCTTAAAAGATTGTGGATAACTGATAGTTGAGTGTTTCATTTATAGAATTTGTACCAAAGAAAATCAAATGTCTTATAGTTGGTAAAGTTTGTACAATTTAAAATCAAGGACCACAAAATGTCTTAAAAGTTAACTAAGATAAATTTTTTAATTACTAATAAAAGTGATGACTTAAAGATAAGACCATAAAAGAAAGCTAAGATTCGAAATAAAATTGCATGCAATTAACATCTTACAACCTTCAATTCAAGGTGAATTCCTTTAATTATGTTAGGATTTTAAATATGCATGATGTGCATGGTAGTTCTTCAATTTAAAAATTTATAATTTGGTTATAACAATTCTTATCATCAATGAAATTAATATTATAACGTGAAGATGCGACAATCATGTGAAAATAATGAAATTTATAACCTCTTATGTGATTGTATGGAGAAAACAAAATTTATAGATAGAGGAAAAAACATATCTTACTTATTTGTCTATGGACAAACACGTGATCAGACAAATGCAAAAACCTAATTTTGGATTGGGAGTTTAATTTTGAATAAAAAATGAAGTGATATGTCCCAATTTAGTAGGCCACACTCGAAAATTTAGAGGAAATAAACCAGAGATAAAAGAATAAGATTTATTTTGTATTTTCCATTGATTACAATAATAGGACTACATACTGTTTATATAATCTAATGCATACTGATAGTAGAAAAACTACACCAACTACACAATTACGTGTCTAATAATCACTTTTGTAACTAACAAATTTTGCCTAAAAGATCACTTCTAAAATAAACTAGCTGAGCCATTATTCTTTTATCCTCAAAAATCCTATAAAAACGTTTTCATATTTCATTTGAAACATGATTAATGATACACACTTTAAATAGTATTTTCACCACATAATGGAGGCTGATAAGAACTTGTTGATGTAGGCAAGAGACACTTGGAATAGTATTTGTAGCAGTTCCTTGGGCATTGTGGCAAACCGTTAAAAGATTCTTTCCTTGATTTGAATTAATGTTGATGCTATCCATAATAATGTTTTGACAACCAGTGGGACTGCAATCGAAATTAACAGCTATGTTGCCATCACAAGTTCCGGCAAATCCTCTATATGTTACATCACTAACTGAAACATCTGCATCCTAATAATTTCAACAAATTCAACACATATAACTATTGAATTAGTATAATATTATGTATATGAATTGTTCAAATGACAAGATATATAATGCTATGAACATGTAGAATGAAATGCGTACCAGCTCCAAATTTTTATGATAATGTTGATCTATAAATATTAGATTCTTAACATTAACTAGATTGATTTCCTCGAAAGTAATACGTTTTGCATAACCCGAACCACCCTGCAAAAAATTGGACAATGAACGTATTGTCATATTGTTGCAGATTTGCTTAAAAGTAAGTACTAAAAATTGTTCAATAAAAGAGAAGAACTAAAATTGAATAAATTTTAATGAGGATGTAATTTAAAAGATCTGTATTTTTGTGGAAAACATAAAAATATTTAACCTTATTTGTAATAATCACCGACACTGTTTTGATTCTTCCGCCATTAGAAGTCCCGATGAAGGTTCAATTTCGTACATAAACATCAGAAACTAGATCATTATCTCTTACTTTACCAAGGCTACCAACACTGATTATTTCATAAAAGTACACATTTTTATGAGATTTGTGTAAAATATGAATACATGTACAATATAAAATTTACAATTCTGCCACATAAAAAATAAGTATGTGGATGTCAACAATTCAGACTCTAAACTAATAGTATATCATACTAACAACCAATATATAAGATTTAAAAAATTAATTTAGGATTTTAGTTGTCTAATTTTCGTATAATAATTATGATCACTTGGTTAATTACAGGGAGTATACTCTTAGGATGTAATCAATTATTCTTAATAATTATTTGACTCATTTTTATCTACGTTACAATATATATATAATGTGTGTGTATGCATGTGCGCGCGCGCGTGTGTGTGTGAAATTGAACTTTAGATTGAGATAAAAATTTATAAACGTTAACCCATGGCCTGATCCACAAGTAATTCCTGTGGCGTTGATAAAAAAATGAGCCACCATTGATTGCAATACAATCATCACCTATTAAAAAGAAGAAAGATGGATTAAATTTAAATAAAAACTATTAATCATTTTTAGGATTATGACTATATCTAATAAAAATAAAAATAAAATATTGCAATTTTTTAACATTTATTTATACTAATTAGAGTAATAATATAATGTTTCGTTACTATTGATCGACTTTTTTTTATTAATTTTTCCTCAATTTTCTTATAACAATTTTTGTTTGACTCTCTTTTACAAAATAATATAATAAAAAATAACAAAAATCATAAGATAATACAACGTTTAATTACCCCAGGTCGTTCATGTTCACAACCACTAGGACAATTCCACCAAGTTGAACCATCTCCATCTGCTCCTCCTTGATCATTGCCACCAATCGCGAGCCCGTCTAAATATTCAATGGAAATCAAACTTTCCCCACCTTTCCAGGCTTCTTTTGGCGGTGCAACTATTTTCCCTTCAAACTGCAATATAGATTGTCAAATATATATATAAAGGGATTTGAACTCTGAGTTTACAAAATCTAACTTTTACCCCTTTAATAAAATGAAAAATCATTATAGACATCATGGATAACATCAAAGGTTAATTAATTAGATTCCTAAACTTTTTTTATACTCTCGGTACATAATTATTAAATTCAATACTATGTTTTTCGAATATGAATAGTTCCAAAGAATAAAATTACGCATATTTATTTTTTTAATACACACCATATTTTTAAATTTTTAACATTATAATTATAATATATTGGTTTTATCCATAAACATAAAACTAATAATTGTTATTTTTTTAATAAAAGGTGTAATGTTTATGTTGATTGTGATAGTTATACCTGAATGTGAAGTTTGGCATTACAAGGACCGTTAAAATGAACTTTTGTCACCATAAATAATTTTTCTGCTGGGATAACGAGTGTTGACATCCCTCCTGCTTTGCATGTATTATTCCATGCACTTGCAAATGTCTGCAATTCAACTTATATATATAATTAAAAATATCGTTAAGGGTCACTAAATTAGTGACGTGCACCAAAATCCATCACATTATAAATACCATTTTTTATACTAACATTCAACCTCGTACATAGATAGGGAGAAATAAAACTAAGAATAATGACAAAAGTAAAGAGTTGTTGCATGCTGACTACAATGAAATTAAACTCGTGAAAGAATAATTAAGAGTTACAATGACGATTTGTGATTTGTTATGGTTGTCTGTGGGGGTTAAATAGAATATTACATGCATGGAAAATATCTTATAATCGGAATATGACAAGAGCAAAAAGTAAACGGTCAATATATGAAAATATTAAATATTGAAAATATTATTATTTTCTTATTCGGTCTTCTATTTTAGTAATATTACTATTATAATTATTATTATCATTATTACAAAATTATAATTGAAATTTTTGTATGTCTTAATATGCTCAAGTTGCCTAAAATAAATTAAAAATCAATCATGTAACATCTCCATTTCCTTCATCAGTATGATATACTATTAAAGGTATTTTCTAGGAACTTCACTTATTAAGATCTAGAACTAGTATTATGCTCCAAGTAAGGTATGGTTTGGTCATCATAGTACATTATGTGTCAACAGAGAGATTAAGTTGTGAACCAAATAGAGGGCAAGTGTCCCACCTATGGTATGGGAGACATGAGTCATATGGCAATACCACTCAATTTCCATTCCCTTAGAAATCTAAACAGCAAACTATTCTTTCTTCTTCTTTCCTCTCACGCCCAAGCAACCAACAACCTCACCTCTTCATCACTCAAATTCTTCCCTAGAACCTCTTAATTTAACACATGCAAATGGAGAAGGATATCCCTTAGGTGATACTCAACACTAGTGGTAAGTTTAAATTCCCAAAAACTCTTCTCAATTCCTCTCAAATTCGTGCTCTAAATTCCTACTTTCTAAACTCAAATTCTGTTCATATATGTGCATGGGTAGAGAACAAGCTCAGTGGTAGAATTGTGTCCAACAAGGAAGTGAAAGTCAAACCACAACTCAATTGGTGAACTCAGCTGTAACCTAAGCCTAGAATCAAGTTTCTGGCCAAAGAATCAAGCTTCAATTGAGGTGGGTTCTTAGGTGAATTTAGTTAGAATTTCCCAAACTCAAACTATGCATGACAACATAGGTTTTAGGAATTAGATTATGTGTATGAGAGAAGTTAGCTCCCAAAACTCTCTCCATATTGATTGTTGTTAAATTGTATGATCAATGGCTGGACTGGTTTGGATTTAAAAAAATGGGAATTTTCTGGTTTTATGTTGATTTCTGCATAATAGAGCAGGAATTTCGTGTTGCTTGCTAAGCGAGCAGCTGACGAAGGAGTACCTGGGTTAGTAGGTTTTGGTCGCTGGCGTTCGCTATCTGGCCTGAACCTTCTGACTTGGTTCGCTAGCGGTCGCCAGCCGTCGCTAAGCGACCAAGACAGGAATTTTGACTCTTGTACTGTTTTCAAAACTCAATCTGGTTTTAATTCTTATCCCTCCTAGTCTATAATCCCTTGATAATATAAGGTAATAATAATAATATGTTAATTGCACGGTTTAGGAATATCATGAAAATAACTTAGGTTATGTGATAGGTTAATTCCCCGGGATTGGGATATATTGGTAGTTGGTGAAAACTATAGATGATCACATGTCAGTCGGAGAGTAGGTGGTTGTCTTCTGTACACCACTACAGGGATTCGAGGAATCCGGAGTAAAATGTTTAATAATAATTGTGATGCCGGAGGCTCCGTACCATAGTGCTTTGTCCACGAGAATTGGTGCGGAGGAGTGTGAGGCTCTCTGAGACAGGCTCACCTCAGAGTGTCCTTGCGGAGTTAAAATGAATTCAGATAATCCTTGTGTTACACCATATTACTTGTTATATATATATATATTCATATATGAGATGCGTTGGTTATTGCGTGAGGACTGACGTGCAGGTTACCCCGGTGTAGTCACTGCTAGGTGGGTAGTAGAATCCATGAGACTTAGTAGTCTTACCCCCCCCCGCCCCCCCGCCCGTTCATGTTTCAGCTACTTAGGGTGATCGTGACAAGCAAGCTGCAGAGTAGTAGCATGCTTGTAGCTGTGTTGTCCGTGTTTAGGATGTTTTAGTTTATCATGTTTCCGTCTATTTCTTTCCGCTGTTATTGTAATATATTGTACTTTAGCACCTGCGTGTGCTTAATTAACACTCCATGTACTTGTAAACTTTATGTACTCGGTATTTGATTATGGACTTTATAATATATTCTAGACAATGTATTATGGGGAGTTATAATTGGTATCAGAGCAGGTTGATTCAGACCGTGCCAGAGTCATAAGTATACAGTGCATTCTAAATGCGTACTTGTCATACCCCATTTTTTGACCCATCGTTTTATGCGTCTGTTTACGACGAATTTCTTTGTTCGTTTCTGACGAAATTTCGGCAGAGAGGTATTTTAAAATACCTCATTTATTTGGTTTTTGCTTTTTAGTTTCCTTTTCATTATTTTTTATTTATCACTTTATTTTTATTTGTGTTTTATTTATTTAAATTAATTTGGTATGTATATTATTTTATTACTATTTTCGTTTTTTGTTTTTAGTCAGTATTTTTTTTCAAAGAAGTCCAGATCTGATTTTTTTTGTCCAGGCCCAAAGGGGCAATTTTGTCCAAATTGAGAAATTCATCTGTCAACCCTAATCATCTGACACAGTATTTATACTGTAATTATGACACTGTTCCCCAGGTCAGAATTTTCTTCCAGCCGCAGAAACCACCAACAACATCTTTTCTATCTTTTTCCAGATCAAATCAACACAAATACACACAAAAAAATCAAAAAAACGAAAAAAACTCAAAACAATTTCATCATCTGTTCATCACAAACCCAGAAATTCACAACATCACAAATCCAAAAACCACGAATCGTTCTAATCCATAACCAGAAATAAAACCCAGAATCCAAACAATATTATCATCATCTTCCTCAAGCACAAACCGAAATCCAGAAATCAAAAATCAAACCAAACCTTCAAAACTATTCAAATCACAAACCCAAATCGCAAACCATCAACCGCGAAAACACAGATCGAAAACAGATCCGAAACTGAAACCAAAATACAAAATCAAAAACGAAAAAGGAAAGCAGAAACGAAAACGAAAAATACGAAGAAGGAGAAGAAGAAGAATAGAACAGAAGCACGCATCGAAGGTTGTTCTTCGTTTTCCTTTTCCATTCCCTGTTTTTTTTTTTCCTTTTTCGAATCTGTGTTTGTTTTTGTTGATTATTTTGGATTCGGTTTTTGGTTTATGATTGGTATATGTTTGTGTTTGATGATTAACTTGTATGAAAAAGATGAAGAAAAGTTAATGGAGTTTTTGTGTTGAAACTGAAAAAAACAGAGAGATGAGAGAGAGGCGGATTAGCCGCCGTGAAAGAAAGAAGAAAATGTGTTTCTGTTGTAATTTTTCTAGGGTTTTCGCTTATATACTCATATTGTGATTCTGTGCGCGCAGGTGCACAGTCTTACGGTGCACCTGCGCGCCTGCAACCTCCTGATCTTGATCTAACACGTTAGATCTTCTTTCTCACTCTTTAGATCAGGGCCGTCTGATCCATCAGACGGCCGAGTTCGTTTCCCGAATTTGTTTTTTTGTTTGGACAGAAAGTTTGTTTGGACCTGGGCTTTTCATGTTCTGTTTACTGCTTGTACCCCTTTTATTTTTCTGATTTACTTCTATACCTCCCTGCTTGTTTATTTTTGTTTTAGATTATGTGAATAAAGTGCTTATTTGAACAATAGCTTATTTAAGCTTTTGAGTCAAGTGTTTGCACTAATATGGAAGATCTCTTTAGATCACAAATTTTTTTTAGCTTATTTAATTACTCACTTAAGTCTAATTGTTTGTTTATTGCTTTTATCAATTAATTATTTATCTCTATTACAAGGACTTTAGAATGTATTTTAGGGTTTGGTGTAAATTTAATTTAAAAAAATTGCATAGCATTATGTTGCATTCATTTCATATTTATTTTTCACAAATATCTTAGAATGTAATTAGGAGCAAATGTACACTATAAATGAAGAATCGCATCTCATGCATATTTATTTATCGCTTTCCGCAAATCGTTTAGCATAATTAATTCCGAGGGAAAAGACACCGTTTTGATCAAAATATCATTACGGATCGTCTTCGCGCTTAATTAACCTATTGCGACGTTTGTATCATTTTTCGCGCGCTACCTTTTAATTTTAACCCGACATTCCATTTTAAATAGTTAGTCACTTTATTCTAAAAAAATGAGGTCAACACCTCTTCAAAAAAGTTAGTCGCTTTATTCTAAAAAAAACGAGGTCAAAACCTCTTTCAAAAATACGCAATAATTTAGCTTCAAATATCGAAAAACATCAAAACATTTTTATCACTCAAAACATTTTCTCAACAAACCTTGGATTTTAAACCAAGTGTCCGCGTCTTATTTTCTTAATCAAATCTCAATCAACTTAACCATATAGACTTTTTTCACAAATTAACATCAATCAAACTCACATTTTTGCCACTTTTGGCTTTTGGTATTTTAAAACCATTTTCAAAATCTTAAAATCAAACAAACAAATTTACTCGTCTTTTTATCCCGAACTACGGTGGTTTGATCCCTCGGGTACGTAGGCATGAGATTTATCTCTCCAATCAATAAAATCAACAAAAACATTTTTTCTACTTTATCATTCTTTAAGCATTTTTATCATCACTTTAATTCTCACACTTATACATTTTTTACAAGCATTTAAAATAAAGCGCATAGATAGAATAAAAACAAGAGGTTCCTATAGAGTACTATAGATACTTAGGGTGCTAATACCTTCCCTTCGTATAACCAACCCCCGAACCTTGTTCTCTTTAAAATAGGGTTTTTTCGAACTTTTTCCCTTTCCCTCGGATAAATTAAAGATCGGTGGTGGAACATTAAATTGCGATTCGAAGTTAATTAATAACTCGATATCCAAAAATCACCGCGACAGAAATGGCGACTTCACTGGGGACAACCAAGCGGGTTGAACCTAACTTGTTTAATTACTATCTTTGCACTTCTATTCTTTTAAATTGTAAATATGTGCATAAATTTGGGTTCACTTTGAGTAGTGAGATAAGTCCTAACCCGGGCTTGAGAGAAACAATAAGATAGGATGGGGTATAATCAAAGTATCGGGCTAAGAATAGTCTTAGACCCCGATGCATGTGATATAATCCCGCTCAGTGGAGGCCTCATGATAGTAGTACTCTGTTGACATGAATAGTCATGTCGGCGTTATTACTTATCAATGTGAGTGTCCCGAGAAGCTGAGAACCTTAGAATCACATTAACCTATCTTGGCCTTCTAGGGCGTAGTGCGGTGGCTAACCAAGAATGGTCTTGGGATTAGTCGATACGCGAGACTACACTCAAACGAGATTGTTTTGAGAATATTATTGGACCGGGAATTAGTTCCGTAAGCCGGTGATGTTCGAAAGACGGTTGATGACTTTGGGAACTTATTAGAACCCGTGATGCAGGTACATATGAACCTTAGTACATACCATGTGGGGGTTTTCACCTTTGACTCCAAAGATATACCTTAACCCCACCATGTTTTCCGCATTATTCATACATTCATTCATAAATTTTTTCTTATCCAATTTCGAAGGACTTAAGCAAATTATTTTTGTAAACATTGTAGATATGGACATTGTAAGGAGAAATATCAAGAAGATAAGTTTCAAAAAGCCCGAGTTGACAAATTTGAGAAAGCTAGGGTCTTTGGTATCTGATCCAGAAAAGTTTCAAGAACATCATGGGGGAATTTTGAGCATACTCAAGACTGATGTGGAAGTGGGGGCACTTGAGGCTTTGATCCGATTTTATGATCCACTTTATCATTGTTTCACGTTCCCCGATTACCAGTTGGTCCCCACTTTGGAAGAGTATGTAAATTTGATTGGTTTGCCCGTGTTGGATGCGGTACCCTTTAGTGGTTTGGAGGAGGTTCCTAAACCACTAGATATTGCAACAGCCCTTCATTTGAAGAAAACTGAAATATCTGCTAATCTCACTGTCAAGGGAGGTCTCCAAGGTCTAACCTCTAGGTTTTTGTACAACAAAGCTTTTTTCTTTGCTAAAGCAGCAAGCCATGATGCTTTCGAGGCTATTCTTGCCTTACTCATATACGGGCTCGTGTTGTTCCCCAATGTGGATGATTTTGTAGACGTCAACGCAATCCAGATCTTCTTGTCAAAGAACCCGGTCCCTACTTTGCTCGCCGATACCTATCATTCTATTCACCATAGGACTCAGAAAGGGGATGGAATCATTATGTGTTGTGCACCTTTGCTATATAGGTGGTTTATGTCGCACCTACCTCAAACCCCTCGTTTCAAAGAAAACCCGGATAAGCTCCGATGGCCTCAAAGGATCATGTCTCTCACTCCAGAGGATATAGTGTGGTATAATGCATATTGTGATGTCGAAGTAATCATCGATGGTTGTGGAGAGTTCTCCAATGTGCCTCTTCTTGGTACACGTGGAGGAATTAACTACAATCCTATTCTTGCTAGACGACAGTTTGGATATCCCATGAGAGATGAACCTAAGAATATTTATTTAACCAGGGTATTCTACCTCAACCAAGAAGGTTTCTCGGATACAAGAAACCGATGCGTGAAAGCTTGGCGCACCATTCACCGAAAGGATAGGAATCAGTTAGGAAAAAGGTTGGGAATTGTTTCCGAGCTCTATACCAAATGGGTTATCGATCGGGCTACAACACTTGGGATACATTACCCTCTCAAAAGACCTTTATCTTCAGTTGTTCCGACACCGTCATCCCAACCTTTACATTTTGATACCAAAGAAGAATTCCAGGAGCAATTGGCAGAGTTGATCCGTGAAAAGGATGCTTGGAAAAAAAGATGCCAGATAGCCGAGCTTGAGAATGAAACACTAAAAGGAGAGTTAGAACAAAAGGACCATTTAATCTTTCTCCAAAGCCAACAGATTGTTGAGAAGAATGATTTACTCCAGCAAAAGGATGTTTTATTGAGACAAGATAGCAAGAGGAAGAAGAGGCAAGGGGATTTATTTTCCTCTGGCTTCGATTCACATTTTGACAGCTAGTCGGCTTCAGAAGTTCGGATTTAGTTTTTATCTTATGTTTTTATTTTGTTTGAAAAACTAGTTGTAACCTTTGAATTATTAGTGCAATTTTCTTTTGTTATTTTTTTATTTTATTTTATTTTATTTTATGTTATTCTTTCATGTAAAATGTTTACAAAATTATTGCCTTAAAGTCCTTCGAAAAAAAAACTTCGCATATTTTAGCATAACATATATCATGCATCATACTGCATACATGAGTTTTCAAAACAGAGTCTCATATTCTTTCTTTTTCTCCCCCTCTCAGTTAAGGTGGCTCGGCGTATTCGGTACAAACCAACTCGTGTCTATAATACCCGGTTCAGGTTAAGAAACAAGATGAGCAATGTTGAGGAAGAAAACCACATGCTCCGGGAGCAGGTGACAACCATGCAGACAGAAATTGAGAAGTTGACTAGCATGGTGGCATCTCTAATGGCTACCCAGAATCAGGTGCCAGCTCCGGTATCTCAGTCTAGCAGTACCTTTGTACCTCCTCCGGCTTCGTCTGCGCCTTTTAGCACTCCTCAGTATGTTATGCCTGAAGGCTACCCGTGGGGCATGCCTGTTGGATTCCTCAGGGATGACTCACGACCAGTGGTATCTGAAATTCCTCATGTGCAGTCGACGGTTCCGATTCCTCAGCTCGTTAATACACTTCCCCAGGCCGCGGCAACCGTTTCTGCACCTGTGATTCATACTATTCCGCAAACTCAGATGCCCATCTTTCATGCTGAAAGTGTGGGAGGTTATGATAGGATGGATGACTTACAAATCAAGTATGATGAGATACAAAAAGAGATGAGGGCTCTTAGAGGAAAGGATTTATTCGGGCAAGACGCACATGAACTTTGCTTAGTCCCTGATGTTGTGGTCCCACATAAGTTTAAGGTCCCAGACTTTGAGAAATATAAGGGGAGCACCTGCCCCAAAGCTCACTTGATAATGTATGCTAGAAAGATGTCTACTCAGACCAGTAACGACAAGTTGTTGATACATTATTTTCAAGATAGTCTAACCGGTGCAGCTCTGAGATGGTACATGGACCTTGACAGGGCAAACGTCAGTTCCTTTAATGACTTAGCCAGTGCTTTTATTCGGCAGTATAATTACAACTCATATCTGGCCCCTGATAGGGATGAGCTACGAGCATTGGCCCAAAAGGAGAGAGAATCTTTTAAAGAATATGCTCAAAGGTGGAGAGAGCTTGCTGCTCAGATTCGTCCTCCGGTAGAAGAGAAAGAATTGTGCAAGTTATTTTTGCATACTCTAAGTCCTTTCTTTTATGAGAAAATGGTGGGTATTGTGTCAAGGAGTTTCACTGAGATGGTAGAGATGGGAATGTGTCTGGAAGAGGGGATCCGTCAGGGACGATTGATAAAAGAAAATGTTCCAATTAGCACTGCTAAAAAATATGGCAACAATTTTTCGAAGAAAAAAGAATCCGAGGTTGGCATGGTGGCTCAGGGAAGACCCCAGCCTAGATACCCAGCTTACCAACATGTCTCAGCCATTACACCTGCATCTCAACCACAAATGACCCAAGCACCACCACCACAATATCCATACCCTTATCAACAACCATACCCACAACAGCCACAAATTCGACCACAAATTCCCCAACAACCCTACAATTATCCCAATCGCACCCAAAGAAATCCACCATTCGACCCCATACCCATTAAATACGCTGATTTACTCCCTGCTTTACTCGCCAAAAACTTTGTCCAAACGAGACCACCTCCACCTGTGCCGGCAGTGCTACCCACCTGGTACCGTGGTGACTTGACTTGTGCTTTCCACCAAGGGGCCCCTGGCCATGATGTGGAACGTTGCTACGCCCTCAAAAAAGCCGTTCAAGAATTAATCCGCAATAAAGTGCTGTCTTTCAAGGATGAAAATCCTAACGTCCGAAACAATCCGCTGCCCAATCACGGGTCCTCCGTCCATTTCATCCAAGATTGCCAAGAAACAAGCACCATTCTCAGTGTGAAGGATGTCAAAACCCCATTGGTGCCTATTCATAGAAAAATGTGTGAAGCAAAGTTGTTTAGCCATGATCATGTAACTTGTGAGAAATGTTTGAGGAATCCTCGAGGTTGTTCCCGAGTACAGGAGGACATACAAAGGTTGATGGATAAGGGAGATTTGGTTGTCACAAAGAAGAGTGAGGATGTTTGCGTTATAGTACCAGAATTCAATACCTCTGACCGTCTCGAGATGATTTATAATAGTGGAGAGCCCACAGTTACCCCGCTAGTGATCTGCTTGCCAGGGCCTATGCCATATACGTCCCTAAGAGCTGTGCCATATAGGTATGATGCCACCATGTTGCAGGATGGGGTGGAAATACCTATTCCTCCTTTGATATCCGTGGATAATATTGCAGATAGTAGCAAAATACTGAGGAGCGGGCGTATTCTTCCCGGAGTTGTTCAAGAAAAGACTGATAGTTCTGTTGAAAAAACACAAATTCCTGATACTAGTAGGACTAGTGAAAGAGTGTATGAAGATTCAGATGAAGTATTGAAAATGATCAAGAGAAGTGAGTATAAGATCGTGGATCAATTATTACAAACCCCTTCCAAGATTTCGATGTTATCACTCTTATTGAATTCCGATGCGCACAGAGAGGCACTAATGAAAGTCTTGGACCAAGCCTATGTCGACCATGACGTAACCTTGGGCCAATTTGGTAGCATAGTGGGGAATGTCACAGCTTGCAATAATTTAAGTTTCAGTGATGAGGAACTCCCTGAAAGAGGAAGAGGTCATAATCTAGCACTACACATATCAGTGATTTGTAAAAATGATTCCATATCCAACGTGTTGGCAGACACCGGGTCGTCTTTGAATGTGATGTCTAAGACTACTTTGGACAAGCTCGCATACCGTGGTGCGCTTTTGAGGCCAAGTGCAATAATCGTGAAAGCCTTCGACGGGTCGAGAAAATCAGTAATTGGGGAAATAGATTTACCCATCTTAGTTGGCCCTTATGAGTTCCAGATCACCTTTCAAGTCATGGATATTCGGGCATCTTATAGTTGTTTGTTGGGGCGACCGTGGATTCACGAGGCTGGGGCAGTAACTTCCACGCTTCACCAAAAGCTGAAATTTGTACGGGAAGGAAAATTGGTGATTGTGAACGGAGAGGAAGCTTTATTGGTCAGTCATCTGTCAGGTTTTTCTTATATCGGTGCTGATATTGAAGATGATACAGCCTTTCAAGGGCTTTCTATTGAGGAAAGAAGTTCAGAAAAGGCCAGAGCACCTATGAAAACTGCGAAGGATGCACAAAAGGTGATGCAAGGGGAAGAAGCTTTACATTGGGGACGTCTATTACAGTTGGCAGAAGGCCAGAAGAAAGGAGGTTTGGGTTGCACTCCGTCCACGAAAAGAAGTAAGCCGGATGTGGTTTATAAACCCATCACAGATGTCTTTCTTGGTGCTGGATTTATCAATGCCCCTCCGGAAACTAATGCTATCATTGAGCATGAGGATGAGGAAGAGCCACCTTGTTTCGTGACTCCTGGAGGAATTTGCCGTAATTGGGTTACTGTTGATGTCCCTTCTGTCACACCTTTATCTAAGTAATATGTTTGTCTATTTTTGTTTTTTTTCAAAAAAAAAATCCTTTTGTCCTGCCCCAGGCAAAAGTGAAATTCAAATAGGGCTTTGTTTAAAGCTTCGAGTATTTTAAAAAAATATACATATATATGTTGTCATTTTTTCTTGTCGTGACACTTTATTTTGTTTGTATTCTTATGAAAAATGGTAACACAAAAAAAAAAAAACCAAAATATGTACACATCTTTTAATTTCACCTTTCTTTTTCTTAGCTTTAATCAAATTCATAAGTTTGCATTCATTATTGTTTATTGAAATCAATCATAAATCATATGCAGACTAAGCATCAATAAACCTGTTGAACACAATGATCCTATGCCCTCTCCCAACTTTGAGTTCCCTGTCTACGAGGCTGTAGAGGAAGAGGATGAAGAGATTCCAGATGAGATCAGACGATTGTTGGATCAAGAGAAAAGGACTATTCAGCCCCACAAAGAGGTTATAGAATTGATCAATCTGGGTAATGAAGAGGAGAAGAAAGAAATCAAGATTGGGGCATCCTTAGAAGCATCTGTCAAAGAAAGGGTGATCGTTTTACTCAGAGAGTACGTTGACATCTTCGCCTGGTCATATCAGGATATGCCCGGTTTGGATCCTGAAATTGTGGAACATCATTTGCCTCTAAAGCCAGAATGTTCTCCGGTAAAGAAAAAATTAAGAAGAACCCATCCGGATATGGCTCTCAAGATCAAAGAGGAAGTACAAAAACAAATTGATGCTGGTTTTCTTATCACCTCGGAATATCCTCAGTGGTTGGCTAATATAGTACCGGTTCCAAAGAAGGATGGTAAAGTTAGAATGTGTGTCGATTACAGGGATTTGAACAGAGCTAGTCCGAAAGACGATTTCCCTTTGCCTCATATTGATGTATTGGTCGATAACACAGCTAAATCCAAGGTTTTCTCCTTCATGGACGGTTTCTCCGGGTATAATCAGATTAAGATGGCAGTCGAGGATAGAGAGAAGACCGCTTTTATTACACCTTGGGGCACTTTCTGTTACAAAGTGATGCCTTTCGGTCTAACAAATGCGGGTGCTACTTATCAAAGGGGCATGACCACCCTTTTTCATGACATGATGCACAAAGAGATTGAGGTATACGTAGATGACATGATTGTTAAGTCGGGTACCGAGGAAGAACACGTGGAGTATTTATCAAAAATGTTTCAAAGGTTGAGGAAATATCGTCTCCGTTTAAATCCCAACAAATGTACCTTCGGTGTTAGATCCGGAAAGCTTCTGGGTTTCATTGTCAGTCAAAAGGGTATCGAGGTAGATCCAGACAAAGTCAGGGCCATCAGAGAAATGCCAGCTCCACAAACAGAAAAACAAGTCAGAGGTTTCCTGGGCCGATTAAATTACATCTCTAGATTCATCTCCCATATGACTGCCACATGTGGGCCGATATTCAAGTTGCTGCGCAAAAATCAAGGGATTATTTGGACAGAGGACTGTCAGAAAGCCTTCGATAGTATCAAAGAGTATTTAATGGAACCTCCGATCCTTATTCCTCCAGTTGAAGGAAGACCGCTCATCATGTATTTAACCGTGCTGGAAGGATCCATGGGTTGTGTGCTGGGACAACAGGATGAAACCGGTAGAAGGGAGCACGCAATTTATTATTTGAGTAAGAAATTCACAGATTGTGAATCTCGATACTCCATGCTTGAGAAGACTTGCTGTGCTTTAGCATGGGCTGCCAAACGTCTCCGTCATTATTTGATTAATCATACTACTTGGTTGATATCCAAAATGGACCCAATTAAGTATATTTTTGAGAAGGCAGCTCTAACCGGAAGAATTGCCCGTTGGCAGATGTTGTTATCTGAATATGATATTGAGTACCGTACCCAAAAGGCAATCAAGGGTAGTATTCTTGCAGACCATTTGGCTCACCAACCAGTTGAAGATTACCAGCCTATCAAGTTTGATTTTCCAGATGAAGAGATCATGTATCTGAAGATGAAGGATTGTGATGAACCGGTGTTTGGCGAGGGACCAGATCCTGAATCCCAGTGGGGTTTGATATTTGATGGGGCCGTTAATCTCTATGGCAGTGGAATTGGGGCAACCATCGTTAATCCTAAAGGTGCTCACATTCCTTTTACCGCGAGATTACAGTTTGAATGCACTAACAATGTCGCAGAATATGAGGCTTGCATTATGGGCATTGAAGAAGCTATTGACTTAAGGATCAAAAACATCAACATCTATGGAGACTCAACTCTTGTGATTAATCAGATCAAAGGAGAATGGGAGACTCGCCATGCTGGTTTGATTCCTTATAGAGATTATGCAAGACGGTTGTTAACATTCTTCAACAAAGTTGAGCTACATCACATTCCTCGTGACGAGAATCAAATGGCCGATGATTTAGCCACTCTATCCTCAATGTACCGAGTTAATCGCCGGAACGAGACACCAACCATCAGTATTCGGTGCCTTGAGAGACCAGCGTATGTGTTTGCGGCCGAAGAAGTGGTTGATAACAAGCCTTGGTTCTATGATATCAAGATGTTCCTTCAGAAGCAAGAATATCCCCCTGGGGCATCTAACAAAGACAGAAAGACTCTGAGAAGATTGGCCAGCAGCTTCTTCCTAAATGATGAGGTGTTATACAAAAGAAATTTTGATATGGTCCTGCTGCGGTGTGTAGACAAATATGAGGCTGATTTATTGATGCATGAAGTACATGAAGGTTCATTCGGAACACACCCTAATGGACACACAATGGCCAAAAAAATGTTAAGAGCCGGCTACTATTGGTTGACAATGGAGTCTGATTGCTATAAACATGCCAGGAAATGCCATAAATGTCAGATTTATGCAGACAAGATGCATCTACCGCCAACTTCTTTAAATGTTCTCTCTTCTCCTTGGCCGTTCTCCATGTGGGGCATTGATATGATTGGCCGGATTGAACCGAAGGCCTCCAATGGACACCGTTTCATTTTAGTGGCTATTGATTACTTTACCAAATGGGTCGAGGCGGCATCTTATGCCCATGTGACCAAACAGGTGGTCGTACGCTTTATCAAGAATCATATTATCTGCCGGTATGGTATTCCTAACAAGATTATCACAGATAACGGGACGAATTTGAATAACAAAATGATGAAAGATCTGTGTGACGAGTTCAAGATTGAGCACCATAATTCATCTCCTTATCGGCCTCAGATGAATGGCGCAGTTGAAGCTGCCAATAAGAACATCAAGAAGATCGTGCAGAAGATGGTGGTCACCACAAAGATTGGCATGAAATGTTACCTTTTGCCTTACATGGATACCGTACTTCAGTTCGTACTTCGACAGGGGCAACCCCTTTCTCTTTAGTATATGGCATGGAAGCAGTGCTCCCCGTAGAGGTTGAAATCCCATCAATGAGAGTCTTAATGGAAACTGAGTTGGCTGAAGCTGAATGGTGCCAAAGTAGATATGACCAATTGAATTTAATTGAGGAAAAACGTATGGCGGCCTTATGTCATGGACAGTTATATCAAAGAAGAATGAAACAGGCTTTTGACAGGAAGGTTCGACCCCGTGAGTTCCGTGAAGGCGACCTTGTGCTCAAAAAGATTTTGTCCTTTCAGCCGGATTTAAGGGGCAAGTGGACACCTAATTATGAAGGCCCGTATGTTGTCAAAAGAGCCTTTTCTGGCGGTGCTATGACTCTCGCAACCATGGATGGTGATGAGCTCCCTCGTCCTGTAAATGCCGATGCAGTCAAGAAATACTTTGTCTAAAAAATAAAAGAACAGCTCGCTAAGTTGAAAACCCGAAAGGGCGGCTTAGGCAAAAATGAGCGTCTCGGTGGGCTGAAAACCCGAAAGGGCGGTCCAGGCAAAAATTAGAGACATAAACAGAAAATAATTATCCTGATAGGTCGAAAACCTGAAAAGGCGATCTATGCAAAAGTTAAGGAATAAGACAAGTAACTGCATCGGACCAGGCATCACCTACTCAGAGCACCTCGATTGACAGAATATTTTTGGCTTACAGCATTTTAGACTGCAAATTCAAAGTTGGCAGGGAGAATAGCGATCATTGTGTTTAATGTACCTTTCCCACATAATTACCATTTTTCATCTTTGTAATGATCTGTGGGGTTGTGCTTTTCGCCAATTACCATTCTATTAATCAAATTCGAGCCTGTGCCCTCTATTTGGAATTCAATTTTTATCTGCAATTTTGTTTTCCACTCTTTCAATTTAAAATACTTGAAGCAAAAACTCAAAAATAATTTAAAGTTTTTAGTTGCTATCTTTTTGAAAAACATAGATGACAAACATATCTCTTAGATTCATGAGTCATACAAGTATATATCAACATTGTTCTGAAAGCGGTCAGATTCAACGAAGCAAACACAGTCATTACTAAAAAAAAAGGAGAGAAAGAAAAAATAAAAAGAAAAAGCTCGCTAAGTTGAAAACCCGGAAAGGGCGGCTTAGGCAAAAATGAGCGTCCCGGTGGATTGAAAACCCGAAAGGGCGGTCCAGGCAAAAATTAGGGGCAAAACAAAAAAAGAAATATATTCCCGGTGGATTGAAAACCTGAAAAAGGCGATCCAGGCAAAAGTTAGGGATTTCAAAAAAAAAAAAAAGAAGAAAAAGCATGACTGTCGAAACAGGACCGTGAGAAAATATTCAGTTTCAGTGTACGAAATGGCGACTTCTGCCAGATCTCTGACCATTGGGCTTTACCCCAAGAAGCAATTATTCTTACCATGGATCAACATACTATGCCAGGTTTTACCCCGAGGATCTGATTTATTTCACCTGTAAAAATGCTGTCCCCAGCAGAGAACTACCGAGCGGTTGTACGGATACGTCGGCCCAGTGCTCGTCTTACCGTCAAATCTTTTGTCTCATCCAGTCATGTACAAATATCATTCAATCATATGAATACAAGCTTCATAACATATACGTACATACATACAATCATTCACATGTCCATACATACAATCATTCACATATGTGTACATACATTCATGTTTACATACAACATGCAAACAAAATCATTTCATACATACTGCATTGACCATCATGTGTCTTGCTTCAATACCTCAAAAAAGAGTCATCCCTAGTGTATCTGGTCTAGAGATGTCTCCATCAATCATAAATCATCACAAAAAGAGTCATCCCCAGTGTATCTGGTCCAGAGATGTCTCCATCAAACATATTTCAAGTAGCAGATTTTGCAAACAATCAACTGCAAACATACAGTTAATTTCCCCAAAAGAAGTTATCTCCAGAATGTCTGGTCCAGACAAATACATATTCTTGTCATGTCTCGCTCTCCCACAATGACAGCAGACAATTTATTTCCTCGATGTGTCCGTACCATCCCACAATGTTGGTAGACACTGCCTTTACTTGTCCTTACCATCCCACAATGTTGGTGGACACTGTCTTTACTTCTGTCCGCACACAGGATTTACTTTTTTCTGTCCGCACACAGGACTTTATCGCTTTCTGTCTTCATTACCCCTGTCAAATAATCTTTATTACATTCAAATATTTTGTGAATATAGCACTCATAAACATAACACTCATAAGCAAAAGCATTACATTCATAACATCATATCATAACATTTTATAGTTCAATCCGGTCAAAAATGGTGTACTCCGTATTTAAGTCTCTTCCATCATCAAACCAAAACAAAAATATCATCAAAAAAAATCTTTTTCTTTTTATCTTCGATGGAAGAAACTTAAATAGGGGCATCTGTCATACCCCATTTTTTGACCGATCGATTTATGCGTCTGTTTACGACGAATTTCTTTGTTCGTTTCTGACGAAATTTCGGCAGAGAGGTATTTTAAAATACCTCATTTATTTGGTTTTTGCTTTTTAGTTTCCTTTTCATTATTTTTTATTTATCACTTTATTTTTATTTGTGTTTTATTTATTTAAATTAATTTGGTATGTATATTATTTTATTATTTTATTACTATTTTCGTTTTTTGTTTTTAGTCAGTATTTTTTTTCAAAGAAGTCCAGATCTGATTTTTTTTGTCCAGGCCCAAAGGGGCAATTTTGTCCAAATTGAGAAATTCATCTGTCAACCCTAATCATCTGACACAGTATTTATACTGTAATTATGACACTGTTCCCCAGGTCAGAATTTTCTTCCAGCCGCAGAAACCACCAACAACATCTTTTCTATCTTTTTCCAGATCAAATCAACACAAATACACACAAAAAAATCAAAAAAACGAAAAAAACTCAAAACAATTTCATCATCTGTTCATCACAAACCCAGAAATTCACAACATCACAAATCCAAAAACCACGAATCGTTCTAATCCATAACCAGAAATAAAACCCAGAATCCAAACAATATTATCATCATCTTCCTCAAGCACAAACCGAAATCCAGAAATCAAAAATCAAACCAAACCTTCAAAACTATTCAAATCACAAACCCAAATCGCAAACCATCAACCGCGAAAACACAGATCGAAAACAGATCCGAAACTGAAACCAAAATACAAAATCAAAAACGAAAAAGGAAAGCAGAAACGAAAACGAAAAATACGAAGAAGGAGAAGAAGAAGAATAGAACAGAAGCACGCATCGAAGGTTGTTCTTCGTTTTCCTTTTCCATTCCCTGTTTTTTTTTTTCCTTTTTCGAATCTGTGTTTGTTTTTGTTGATTATTTTGGATTCGGTTTTTGGTTTATGATTGGTATATGTTTGTGTTTGATGATTAACTTGTATGAAAAAGATGAAGAAAAATTAATGGAGTTTTTGTGTTGAAACTGAAAAAAACAGAGAGATGAGAGAGAGGCGGATTAGCCGCCGTGAAAGAAAGAAGAAAATGTGTTTCTGTTGTAATTTTTCTAGGGTTTTCGCTTATATACTCATATTGTGATTCTGTGCGCGCAGGTGCACAGTCTTACGGTGCACCTGCGCGCCTGCAACCTCCTGATCTTGATCTAACACGTTAGATCTTCTTTCTCACTCTTTAGATCAGGGCCGTCTGATCCATCAGACGGCCGAGTTCGTTTCCCGAATTTGTTTTTTTGTTTGGACAGAAAGTTTGTTTGGACCTGGGCTTTTCATGTTCTGTTTACTGCTTGTACCCCTTTTATTTTTCTGATTTACTTCTATACCTCCCTGCTTGTTTATTTTTGTTTTAGATTATGTGAATAAAGTGCTTATTTGAACAATAGCTTATTTAAGCTTTTGAGTCAAGTGTTTGCACTAATATGGAAGATCTCTTTAGATCACAAATTTTTTTTAGCTTATTTAATTACTCACTTAAGTCTAATTGTTTGTTTATTGCTTTTATCAATTAATTATTTATCTCTATTACAAGGACTTTAGAATGTATTTTAGGGTTTGGTGTAAATTTAATTTAAAAAAATTGCATAGCATTATGTTGCATTCATTTCATATTTATTTTTCGCAAATATCTTAGAATGTAATTAGGAGCAAATGTACACTATAAATGAAGAATCGCATCTCATGCATATTTATTTATCGCTTTCCGCAAATCGTTTAGCATAATTAATTCCGAGGGAAAAGACACCGTTTTGATCAAAATATCATTACGGATCGTCTTCGCGCTTAATTAACCTATTGCGACGTTTGTATCATTTTTCGCGCGCTACCTTTTAATTTTAACCCGACATTCCATTTTAAATAGTTAGTCACTTTATTCTAAAAAAATGAGGTCAACACCTCTTCAAAAAAGTTAGTCGCTTTATTCTAAAAAAAACGAGGTCAAAACCTCTTTCAAAAATACGCAATAATTTAGCTTCAAATATCGAAAAACATCAAAACATTTTTATCACTCAAAACATTTTCTCAACAAACCTTGGATTTTAAACCAAGTGTCCGCGTCTTATTTTCTTAATCAAATCTCAATCAACTTAACCATATAGACTTTTTTCACAAATTAACATCAATCAAACTCACATTTTTGCCACTTTTGGCTTTTGGTATTTTAAAACCATTTTCAAAATCTTAAAATCAAACAAACAAATTTACTCGTCTTTTTATCCCGAACTACGGTGGTTTGATCCCTCGGGTACGTAGGCATGAGATTTATCTCTCCAATCAATAAAATCAACAAAAACATTTTTTCTACTTTATCATTCTTTAAGCATTTTTATCATCACTTTAATTCTCACACTTATACATTTTTTACAAGCATTTAAAATAAAGCGCATAGATAGAATAAAAACAAGAGGTTCCTATAGAGTACTATAGATACTTAGGGTGCTAATACCTTCCCTTCGTATAACCAACCCCCGAACCTTGTTCTCTTTAAAATAGGGTTTTTTCGAACTTTTTCCCTTTCCCTCGGATAAATTAAAGATCGGTGGTGGAACATTAAATTGCGATTCGAAGTTAATTAATAACTCGATATCCAAAAATCACCGCGACAGTACTCTAGGGATGTCTTGCATTTATTCTAAATGTCATGTCACTTTGAGCCTAGCTAACTCAATTTGATTGTGACAGGTAGAGTAGTATGTCGGAATTACCAAGAGAACACGGATCCGGAGGAACGGGAAGGAATGTAGAGAAGGATCCAGCCGAATTCGAAAGACGCTTCAGAAATACGATCTCGGTCGAGCCAAGGAATGATGATTCCCGAGTCTGGATGGCTCAACAACAACGGATGATGGGGATGACGCAGCGACATCCAGTGATGTCAGAGCAACAGTTCGAAATGCAACAAGTCGTGCAAGGGCAGATAGAGATGCAATTTGAAACTAGAAGTGAACATGCGTTTGGAGAAATGACAATGAGTAGTGTAGTATCGATAGGAGACGGGAAACCAAATACACTTTCGAATTCGTCTAATCATCACTTCAGCCTATCAGTTGCCTAATTACGTAGGTCGATTAAATTAGTTAATATAGAAGAATAACTAGGCTCCATGAACTTCTCTAATGTCTAATATATAATGTCTAATATCTGATGTCCGCTTATTGAATCATTATCATGAACCACTAATTGTCCCCAATCAAAGGAATTTCATCTCTTATTTCATACTCAAGTCCGAATCGTAGTGACCAAGTTCGTGTAGCGTAATGGCTGAAATTCTATTCTAATACTAGCAGTTACCTAAGTTGACACGTTACGTGTCGGTGTTTTCCAGTTCGGAAACGAAGGATGTAGTCCAATATTAAATTATGTGAATTATCAAATAATTTCATGTTCAAATTTCTCAATCAGTAACTCAACCTATTCAGTTAAAATCTTTTGCGGGAGTCTTTCTGCCAAAATTCGATATATGTATCTCGTCGGTCACCATTCATGAGAATTGTCAGAGGAAAGAAAGATTTAGGGGCGTTCGTCGAGACTCAGTAGAGATCGACTCTTCGATTATTAATTATTCCGTGCGAGTTCTAGATCCAAGTTAATCTATTGGATTGAGCGATGGTTGGTTTGCAATCAGTAAGCTTTAGAATATACGAACCATACTTTTCCGAACTGATCTAGATCTGATAAGAAGAGATAGGTCTTCCAGCGCCGAAAAACTTTGTCAATACATTGATACAAGAATTACGACAAGCTATAAGCTTTTCTAATTTTTCCAACTTCAGTAAATTCAACTGATATTAAGAAACGCTATTCTCAAGAACATATACCCAGTTCAGTCAGCCCCGCAGTCACAATATTTATTACCGGTGACTACACCATAAAACTCCAAATAATTAATGAGGAGAATAAGGCTGAGTCAAAGAAGTACAAGTAAATCATAAACAGGAATCCAGTTCAGGTTCTCACCTGTCTCTCTTGACATGTCATTCACAATGACGGATGATCCCGAATAATAAGTTCCATTTAATACCAAACCAGATGACCACCCGAATTTTTATCTACTTCAGATTCGTGACCATTACCTCTATCTTTTCAGCCAACTCACTTGTAAGATTTGATAAGAAAATTTTCGAATAAAATTCGGAGTCTGATCGAGGAGAGTAACCCTGCCAAGCAGTTAAGGATAGGGTCCTACAGGTTCCATCCTCAATTATCGGTTTAAATCCCTATAAGCTTACAAATACTATCCAATAGCAATAAGTGTCCCTATAAAACTACTAGTAGTTATTAGGTCCGAGTAGGTAACCTAAATAAACGATCCAAGGATAAGCAGGACACTCCGCGATGGCATAACAATCAAAATCCTAAGACAATAGTGTTCAGACTTCTCCTTAGTAACTAAAACGGCATTACCAAGCCATTTATTGCGAAACTTCATCAGACAACTCCATCAACCGCAAACTTCAGGTGTTTAACCTTGGAGAAATTAGTGACCTAACTATCGTAAGGAAATCTGCACCAAGATTGCATTATTGAATTTCCAAACAAGTCTGACCCTCCTGATACAAGAACTTCGAACCTAAGATCACATACAAGTTAAATATATCATTAGATACATGTGTCGAACTAGGGAAGATTGTAATTGTAGGTGGAAGATTTTCCAAGAACTGAGAGTTCGGTTGGGAATAAGGTTAAATCATTACCATTAGGATAAGTAACGTTATATATCCATTCACTCGTTTCATATATCAATCGATCCTGGAATGATGAAGCGATACACACGTGATGAATAGGTACATGACATGATATACAGTTATAGATTTCGAACAAGAAGATTGAAGGTGCGTGGAGAAAACACAAGAAGGGGGTTGAATTGTGTTTTGGATATTTAAAAACTTTCCAAGATGTTTAAAGTTTTTCAGAGTCTTTAAAGCACAACGGATTATTCACACAATTAACGTATGACGTTATGAATGATGAAGGAGTAAATGAGAGAGTGAGAGAGAGAAGAACACACAACAATTTATACTGGTTCCCCTCACAAATTGAGAGTACTCCAGTCCCCTTGTTTCCAAGAGAGTTCCACTATAATCACACGGATTACACTAGTTGCTCAAGCACACAAGCTCAAGACTTCCTGCTCTTAGTCACACAAGACTTATAGAGACTTCCTTGCTCTGATCACACAAGATCAAAGACTTCCTTGCTCAAGCACACAAGCTTGAGACGTCCTGCTCTAAGTCACACAAGACAGAGAGACTTCCTTGCTCTGATCACACAAGATCAGAGACTTCCTTCCTCAAGCACTCAGGCTCAAGACTTCACTGCTCAAATCACTAAGATTGAGACTTACGTGCTTCTACACTATGCAGAAGACTTTCTTGCTTCTACACTAAGCAGAAGACTTACTTGCTTCTACACTAAGCAGAAGACTTACTACTAACTTAAGAGCTTAAAACTTATTACAAACATAATAAATTCAGAGGCTCTAAGCTAGTTTCTATGCTCACTTCATTTGAGAGATATTATCTATTACAATTCAAATGCTCACTTTCTTCTGAGAGATTTTATCTAATGAAAGCGCTAGTCTTCAATTCTTTCTTTGGCATATTTATATGAGTTGAGAAAGACATTGAGACGTTGGAGAAATTCCCGTTGCAACTTGGACAACTGTAGACATTGAAGATTCGTTGAGTAAAGCCACGTCTTCCTTTGCAGAGAAGCTTCACCTTTGCTGTCTGTCCAATGGTATAGTTATAAGGTACAACTAGCTCCTAGAGAGAGGGATCACATCCTTTGTGACCGTTGCATTTTAGTTGACCTTAGAACAAGTCATCAGGCTTGATAAGTTGTAGTTGATGTAGCCCTCTGATGACTGGGAATTCCCTTTGCTTCTGATGATCCTTTGATAACTTGGAGTCTGATTGGTCTTTGGATGGTTGACCTCTGATAGTCTTTAGTAATTCAGATTCTGAACGCCTTCATCCTCTGAATGACTTATGACTATCAGACAACCTCTGAACTCTTGTAGGCTTCTGAACATCCTTGAGCTTCTGAACTCCTCTGAGTCCCTGAACAGCTTTCAGATGTTTTGATCTACTTTGAGCTTCTGAACTTTGTATAGCTTCTGACCACGTTGTAGCATCTGAACTCTTTCAGAGTCTTAAATATTCAGACCTCTATTGGTTTCATTAGAGTTTAAATTAAGCGTGCTCTTGATTAAACGTTGAATTCTCCTGCACTTAATTTAAACATTAGTACCATCAATTGTCCATTTAATACTTTGTTATCATCAAAACTTAAGGGTGTGTATTAACACATATTTTGTTCCAACAAAGATAACCAGGAGAAGGAAGATTTTGGGAAGTGTCAGCATGTTAAAGCCCAAGTTCATACCTTTAGGTAACTTTGAAAAGTTCATTAAAATTCCGTTTTCAGAGTGTAACCAACCAGGCCAGATACCGACCTATTAAGTTAGTAAGCTTACGGAACTAGTGCCTGCAAAGATAAAGAGGATATTAGTTGCGGCAGAGGTCTGTAAAGCATAGGATTAAATTGAACCAGCTCGCAGGTAACATTGGTAGAGTAACTAATGAATGATGTTGAATCAGCGAAGTTACCACAAACAGATTTCGGTGTAAAGAAGAAGCATAGTGAAGAGCGTAACATATTAAGAAATATAGAGTATGAGACAACGGTAGATGAGGTAAGTGACGTGCTGCGAGTATATTAGTTTGCAGTGGGATATTGAAAGGCAGCGACACAAATAAGTGGGTGACAGGAAGCTGCTAAATCAGAGTGCGCAGCATGAGATCATTGAGACTATAGTCAAACAGATTGATTCTTAGGCCATCAACTCCTTCATAGAGGAAAGTTTTATTCCAAGGGATTGGAAGTGGAAGATTGTAAAGATAACCGATAAATGATGAACCACTTTCGAAGTCACGATTGTATTTAAGGGAAAAACACAGTCAGTTAAGGACATTAGCATGAGTGTGTAAAGCAAAGAAGCGCTGCTCGTGTTATGTTGAGTCGTAACAAATTCTTAGACATGATGGTCCCGTAGAATTGTCAGTCATAGTTGTCATCAATCCCGTTCGTGCCGGTAGAATTGAAAAGCATAGATTTAAAGCCAGACTTAACCTACTCGCTGATCCTATTCGGATTGTGGACCGTAATGTTAAGATTCTTCGGAACAAGGAAATTCCGATGGAGAAAGTAGAATGGTCTCAATCACCAAATGGCGAATTCACGTGGGAGTTGGAATCCGAAATGATGAAAAACTATCCATATCTTCTTTCAAGTATGTTTCCAATTTCGAGGACGAAATTTCTTTAAGGGGGGTAGATTGTAACATCCCCATTTCCTTCATCAGTATGATATACTATTAAGGGTATTTTCTAGGAACTTCACTTATTAAGATCTAGAACTAGTATTATGCTCCAAGTAAGGTATGGTTTGGTCATCATAGTACATTATGTGTCAATAGAGAGATTAAGTTGTGAACCAAATAGAGGGCAAGTGTCCCACCTATGGTATGGGAGACATGAGTCATATGGCAATACCACTCAATTTCCATTCCCTTAGAAATCAAAACAGCAAACTATTCTTTCTTCTTCTTTCCTCTCACGCCCAAGCAACCAACAACCTCACCTCTTCATCACTCAAATTCTTCCCTAGAACCTCTTAATTTAACACATGCAAATGGAGAAGGATATCCCTTAGGTGATACTCAACACTAGTGGTAAGTTTAAATTCCCAAAAACTCTTCTCAATTCCTCTCAAATTCGTGCTCTAAATTCCCACTTTCTAAACTCAAATTCTGTTCATATATGTGCATGGGTAGAGAACAAGCTCAATGGTAGAATTGTGTCCAACAAGGAAGTGAAAGTCAAACCACAACTCAATTGGTGAACTCAGCTGTAACCTAAGCCTAGAATCAAGTTTCTGGCTAAAGAATCAAGCTTCAATTGAGGTGGGTTCTTAGGTGAATTTAGTTAGAAATTCCCAAACTCAAACTATGCATGACAACATAGGTTTTAGGAAATTAGATTATGTGTATAAGAGAAGTTAGCTCCCAAAACTCTCTCCATATTGATTGTTGTTAAATTGTATGATCAATGGCTGGACTGGTTTGATTTTAAAAAATGGGAAATTTCTGGTTTTATGTTGATTTCTGTAGAACAGAGCAGGAATTTCGTGTTGCTCGCTAAGCGAGCAGCTGGCGAAGGAGCAACTGGGTTAGTAGGTTTTTGGTCACTGGCGTTCGCTATCTGGCCTGAACCTTCTGACTTGGTTCGCTAGCGGTCGCCAGCCGTCGCTAAGCGACCAAGACAGGAATTTTGGCTCTTGTACTGTTTTCAAAACTCAATCTGGTTTTAATTCTTATCCCTCCTAGTCTATAATCCCTTGATAATATAAGGTAATAATAATAATATGTTAATTGCACGGTTTAGGAATATCATGAAAATAACTTAGGTTATGTGATAGGTTAATTCCCCGGGATTGGAATATATTGGTAGTTGTTGAAAACTATAGATGATCACATGTCAGTCGGAGAGTAGGTGGTTGTCTTCTGTACACCACTACAGGGATTCGAGGAATCCGGAGTAAAATGTTTAATAATAATTGTGATGCCGGAGGCTCCGTACCATAGTGCTTTGTCCATGAGAATTGGTGCGGAGGAGTGTGTGAGGCTCTCTGAGATAGGCTCACCTCAGAGTGTCCTTGCGGAGTTAAAATGAATTCAGATAATCCTTGTGTGTTACACCATATTACTTGTTATATATATATATATATTCATATATGAGATGCGCTGGTTATTGCGTGAGGACTGACGTGCAGGTTACCCAGGTGTAGTCACCGCTAGGTGGGTAGTAGAATCCACGAGACTTAGTAGTCTTACCCCCCCCCCCCCCCCCCCGCGTTCATGTTTCAGGTACTTAGGGTGATCGTGACAAGCAAGCTGCGGAGTAGTAGCATGCTTGTAGCTGTGTTGTCCGTGTTTAGGATGTTTTAGTTTATCATGTTTCCGTCTATTTCTTTCCGCTGTTATTGTAATATATTCTACTTTAGCACCTGCGTGTGCTTAATTAACACTCCATGTACTTGTAAAGTTTATGTACTCGGTATTTGATTATGGACTTTATAATATATTCTAGACAATGTATTATGGGGTGTTATAAATCAAATTACAAATTTAAAAACATGGAAATGATTTTTACCCATTATTTAACGTCTAGTTATGTAGTATTTTCATATTATCTTCCACCTTTTCTATTCAAATTATATATATAAATAAATTATATGGTCGCATATTTTTCTTGTGTTTTAAAGAAGAAATAAAGATGAAAAATATTTATATTTTTTTCAATACAAAAAAATACTAGCTTAAAACTAGTTTATCAACACCCATGCATGATCGAATTACAAGAAGCTCAATAGCCCTGACAGCTCTATTTATAGCCACCCTTTCGATAAAACCTCTATCTCGACTAACAACACTTTCGAGCAATTTCATTCCCAACTCCGACCTCCCAATGTTTGAAGAAAACAACTCATCACGAAATTTATTTTCGTCACATGTAGGACAAACGATCTCAATCTTACGAATATTCAAATCAAGGTCCAGTGTTTGGCCCGTCTCCCAAATGATATCAAGTGATTTAGCCACCACCCTTGAATTCTCAACAAAACTCCCATCATCGAAATACCAAGGAGTAGCCCCAACGGATCACCTTGTTTCACTCAACTGATTGACATGATATGTTCATCCCAAAGGGACAACCTTGTTGTTTGGCCATAAAGGAACTCAACCCACAAATAAATAGATGGACATCTCACCCTCACCTCGCGCAGTAGGTGATGTAAGTCACCAAAACAGGATTTGCAGATTGATTTATTGAAAGCAAGACATCACATATGGTACATGAGAAATTCCGCAACACTTGAAACTTATAAAAAAAGGAAGTACAACCAAAATAGCAAGTTTCAATAAAAATCTATCTTATACATTTATGAATAATTCAAGCAGTAAACCTTAAAAGATTGTGGATAACTGATAGTTGAGTGTTTAATTTATAGAATTTGTACCAAAGAAAATCAAATTTCTTATAGTTGGTAAAGTTTGTAAAATTTAAAATCAAGGACCACAAAATGTCTTAAAAGTTAACTAAGATAAATTTTTTAATTACTAATAAAAGTGATGACTTAAAGATAAGACCATAAAAGAAAGCTAAGATTCGAAATAAAATTGCATGCAAGTAGCATCTTCCAACCTTCAATTCAAGGTGAATTCCTTTAATTATGTTAGGAATTTAAATATGCATGATGTGCATGTTAGTTCTTCAATTTAAAAATGTATAAGATGGTTATAACAATTCTTATCATAAGTGAAATTAATATTATAACGTGAAGATGCGACAATCATGTGAAAATAGTGAAATTTATAACCTCTTATGTGATTGTATAGAGAAAAAAAAATTTATAGATAGAGGAAATAACATATTTTACTTATTTGTCTATGGACAAACACGTGATCGGACAAATGCAAAAACCTAATTTTGGATTGGGAGTTTAATTTTGAATAAAAAATGAAGTGATATGGCCCAATTTAGTAGGCCACACTCCAAAATTCAGAGGAAATAAACCAGAGATAAAAGAATAAGATTTATTTTGTATTTTTCAATGATTAAAATAATAGGACTACATACTGTTTATATAATCTAATGCATACTGATAGTAGAAAAACTACACCAACTACACAATTACGTGTCTAATAATCACTTTTGTAACTAACAAATTTTGCCTAAAAGATCACTTCTAAAATAAACTAGCTGAGCCATTATTCTTTTATCCTCAAAAATCCTATAAAAACGTTTTCATATTTCATTGAAACATGATTAATGATACACCCTTTAAATAGTATTTCCACCACATAATGGAGGCCGATAAAAACTTATTGATGTAGGCAAGAGACACTTGGAATAGTATTTGTAGCAGTTCCTTGGGCATTTTGGCAAACCGTTAAAAGATTTTTTCCTTGATTTGAATTAATGTACAATGCTATCCATAGTAATGTTTTGACAACCAGTGGGACTGCAATCGAAATTAACAGCTATGTTGCCATCACAAGTTCCAGTAAATCCTCTATATGTTACATCACTAACTGAAACATCTGCATCCTAATAATTTCAACAAATTCAACACATATAACTATTGAATTAGTATAATATTATGTATATGAATTGTTCAAATGACAAGATATATAATGCTATGAACATGTAGAATGAAATGCGTACCAGCTCCAAATTTTTATGATAATGTTGATCTATAATTATTGGATTCTTAACATTAACTAGATTGATTTCCTCGAAAGTAATACGTTTTGCATAACCCGAACCACCCTGCAAAAAATAGGACAATGAACGTATTGTCATATTGTTGCAGATTTGCTTAAAAGTAAGTACTAAAAATTGTTCAATAAAAGAGAAGAACTAAAATTGAATAAATTTTAATGAGGATGTCATTTAAAAGATCAGTATTTTTGAGGAAAACATAAAAATATTTAACCTTATTTGTAATACTCACCGACACTGTTTTGATTCTTCCCCCATTAGAAGTCCCGATGAAGGTGCAATTTCGTACATAAACATCAGAAACTTGATCATTATCTCTTACTTTACCAAGGCTGCCAACACTGATTATTTCATAAAAGTACACATTTTTATGAGATTTGTGTAAAATATGAATACATGTACAATATAAAATTTACAATTCTGCCACATAAAAAATAAGTATGTGGATGTCAACAATTCAGACTCTAAACTAATAGTATATCATACTAACAACCAATATATAAGATTTAAAAAATTAATTTAGGATTTTAGTTGTCTAATTTTCGTATAATAATTGTGATCACTTGATTAATTACAGGGAGTATACTCTTAGGATGTAATCAATTATTCTTAATAATTATTTGACTCATTTTTATCTACGTTATAATATATATATATAATGTGTGCGTGTGCGTGCGCGCGCGCGCGTGTGTGTGAAATTGAACTTTAGATTGAGATAAAAATTTATAAACCTTATCCCATGGCCTGGTCCACAAGTAATTCCAGTGGCGTTGATAAAAAATTAGCCACCATTGATTGCAATACAATCATCACCTATTAAAAAGAAGAAAGATGGATTAAATTTACATAAAAACTATTAATCATTTTTAGGATTATGCCTATATCTAATAAAAATAAAAATAAAATATTGCAATTTTTTAACATTTATTTATACTAATTAGAGTAATAATATAATGTTTCGTTACTATTGATCGACTTTTTTTTATTAATTTTTCCTCAATTTTCTTATAACAATTTTTGTTTGACTCTCTTTTACAAAATAATATAATAAAAAATAACAAAAATTGTAACATTCCCAATTTCTTCTACTAGTGTTATACAATATTAAGAGTATTTTTCTATAGGACTCCATATGTTAAGATCTAGCATTAGTGTTATGTTGCAAATAAGGTATGATATTAGTTATCACAAATCACATGTTATGTGTCAAAAGAGGAATTGAACCAGGAGCCAAAGGAGGACATGTGCCCCACTAGGGAACTTGACCATGACTCATCACAAGTCCAATATCTCAATCCATTCCACATATCCTGTTTTTGCACAAGGAAAAACAAACATTCTCCAAGCTCTCTCCTCTCTCTCGTGAAAGCAAATAAACAAACCACAAACTTCACTTTCAAATCTTAAAACCCCTCACTAATCACTCAAATTCACACATGCAATTGATGGAAGTTGTTCTCTAGCATGTAGGGTACACAAGTGGTAAGTTCAATTCCTTCAAAACTCTCCTCAATTACTCCATTTTCGTGCTCCATCTTTCCCAATTAAAACACTCAAGTTCTGTTCTCCATGTTCATATGTGAGAAGTGAACTCATATGTGATTTTGTGATGGTTAGGAAGGGAAAACTCTTGACCACAACTCAACTAGGAGCTGAAGCTGTCAACTCAAGCCTCTAACCAAGTCTACAGCCAAAGAATCAAGCTTCAATTTGAGGTGGGTTCTTAGGATTTAGAATAGTTAGAATTTCCCCGAATTAAACATTTCATGATAACATAGGATTTAGGGATTGAAATGTGCATGAGAAGGGTTTATTTCCCAAAACTCTTCTCCTTTATAATTATTAGGAAGTTCATGATGTTAATGGCTTGAAAGAATGGCAATTGTAGTGTATAAAACTCTGTTTTGTACTGATTCTGCAGGTCTTCGCGCAGCAGTTTCGCGCCTACGCGCAGGCAAGAAGACACAGAGGCAGAATCCGGGTGCAGGCTCGCGCGTAGGCGCAGGAGGTTCGCGCCGGGGCGCAAGTCACCAGCATTTCCAGATTTTTGTCCTCTGTTTCCTGCTTTTGAAATCCATACGCATTTAGGATTGTCATCTTTTAAGTCTTGTTTTCCATTAACATTAAGAATACCTTATAATTATGATGTCGTTGTACGTATAAGATTGATTATAACCTAGGCTAGTAGCTAGGTTAGTTTCCCGGGATTGGGATATATTGGTAGATGTTGAACTATAGCCGTATACATGTCAGTCAGAGAGTAAGTGGTTGTCTTCTGTACACCACTACAGGGATTCGAGGAATCCAGAGTAAAATGTGTAATAATAATTGTGATGCCGGAGGCTCCGTACCATAGTGCTTATGTCCACGAGGATTGGTGCGGAGGAGTGCGAGGCTCTCTGAGACGGCTCACCTCAGAGTGTCCTTGCGGAGTTAAAACGAATTCAGATAATTATTTGTGATACACCATATTACTTGTTGTATATTTACACATATATGAGATGCGCTGTTTATTGCGTGAGGACTGACGTGCAGGTTACCCCGGTGTAGTCACCGTTATGTGGGTAGTAGAATCCACGATACTTAGTAGTCTTACCCCCCCCATTCATGTTTCAGGTACTCAGGGTGATCGTGGCAAGAAAGCTGTGGAGTAGTAGCATTGCTTGTGACTGTGATGTTCGTGTTTAGAACATTTAGTTATTATGTTTCTGTTAGATTTTCTTTCCGCTGTGTTGTACTTTCTTGTACTTTAGCACCAGCGTGTGCTTAATCAACACTCTATGTATGTGTAAACTTAATGTACTCGGTATTTAATTATGGACTTTATAATATATTCTAGACAATGTATTATGGGGTGTTATAATTGGTATCAGAGCAGGTCGATTCAGACCGTGGCAGAGTCATAAGTATACAGTACATTCCAAATGCGTACTCTAGGGATGTCTTACATTTATTCTGCATGTTGTATCACTTGAGCCTAGCTAACTCAATTTGATTATGACAGATAGAGTAATATGGCAGAAGCACCAGGAGGACGCGGACACGGACGTGGTAGGCCACGAAGGAATGTGGCAGAGGAAGATGACCAACCCCAATATCAATATCCTGATCCAGATGCTAATATGTGGGCACATATGATGCATCAGCAACAACAATTCCAAGCTCAGCAAGCCCAACGTCATGAGGAAATAATGATGATGTTCCAACAACAAATGGGCAATGCACGTACTCAGAACACGAGAAGTGCAGCGTTCAGGGAATTTTGTCGGATGAATCCTCCCGAGTTTGTTGGAGAGTATGTTCCCTCGGTTGCAAGAGAATGGATTCAGAGGATGGATGAGTGGAATTCTGGATTCCATGGAGTGTACTGAGCTGGAAAAGGTTACCTTCGCGACAAGATTTCTTCGCGGAGCGGCTTGCAATTGGTGGGAAGGTGTGAGAACTTACATGACTGCAAGTCAGATGGAGATGACATGGGCTAATTTCAGACGTCTCTTCATCGACCATTACATTCCCGAGAGCTATAAGATGCCAATGGAACGGGAATTGATTGAACTTAAGCAAGGAAGTAGGTCTGTGGCGGAGTATACAACCAAGTTCAATGAGTTAGTGCGGTATGTGGCGGATGGTGACGATGCTCCTACTGAGGCGTGAAAAATCAAGAAGTACCGTTTCGGTTTAAGGGCAGACATTGCACATGATGTGTCTATATGCAGCAAGTGGCTAGTCTTGGTGAATCGATTCAAAAGAGTTATCATGCTGAGTCAAGCCTGGAGGTGGTGAGGAAAGAAAGGTTTGAGGTGAATCAAAAGAGGCGTGATTCGGGTAAGTATAAGGAGCAACTAAAGCCAAGGGGTTCTCCACAGAAGGGAAAACAAAATGTTCCTCAGAGATCACACCCAGCGTGTCCAGAATGTGGAGTGTTCCATCATGGAGAGTGTATGAAGGGAAAAGGTGTATGTTTTCACTGCAAACAACCCGGTCATTATAAGAATGAATGTCCAAAGTTGCACGGTCCCGGAGGTTCGAGTGGAACAACAAAGAGCAAGGGTAGAGTGTATTCACTTGATGGAGAGCAGGTCCGAGGTAATAATGCTTTAATTGTTGATATTTGTCACTTGGGTCAGTCTGAAGTTGTTGTATTATTTGATTGTGGAGCTATAAACTCTTTTATCTCTGTTGAATGTGTGATGATATTGGGTTTCTCTTCGACTTCTTTACTTCCTCCCATGATTGTCGCCGTTGCTACGGGTGGCAAATTTGTTTCCAAGAGGGTATGTCAAAACTGTCCTATTAGCGTCGCAGGAAAAATCTATCATGTCGATCTGATCTGTCTACCATTGAAAGACATGGACATAGTACTAGGCATGGATTGGCTCTCTGCCAACACTGTGTATATAGGCTGTGCTGAAAAGAATCTCTATGTTCCTATTGATCTTAACGCAGAGAGTAGAGCCCTGACTGCTCTGCTGCAGAATACTCATCAGTTAATCCAGTATCTCGGTGCAGAGAACAAGTGTTTCAATATTATGTTCACTATTAGTTCAGAGTCTAGTCTAAGCCCCAGTGACATTCCGATTGTCAGAGAGTATCTGGATGTGTTTCCAGAAGAGATAAATAGTTTACCACCAGAAAGGGAAATTGAGTTCTCAATTGATCTTGTCCCAGGATCTCAGCCTATCTCTGTTGCACCATATAGAATGTCCCCTCTTGAACTCCGAGAATTGAAATCTCAACTTGAAGAGTTATTGCAAAAGCATTTCATTCGTCCGAGTGTCTCACCTTGGGGTGCTCCGGTTCTGTTAGTGAAAAAGAAGGACGGTACAATGCGGTTGTGTATTGATTATCGTCAGCTCAATAAAGTTACCATCAAGAATAAGAATTTGTTACCTCGTATTGACGATCTGTTTGATCAACTCAGAGGAGCTACTATTTTTTCCAAAATTGATCTTAGATCCGGGTATCATCAGATTCGTATCAGGACCTCTAACGTGTCCAAAACTGCCTTCAGGACTCGTTACGGTCATTATGAATTTTTGGTTATGCCGTTTGGTCTGACCAATGCTGCAGCAGTATTCATGGATTATATGAATAGAATTTTTCAGCCTTATCTTGATAAATTCGTGGTAATCTTCATTGATGATATTCTGATCTACTCTAAAGATCCTCAGGAGCATGCAGAGCATCTGAGGATTGTTCTTAATATTCTGAGAGAGAAGCAACTTTATGCCAAATTCAGTAAGTGTGAGTTTTGGCTTTCCGAAGTTAAGTTTCTGGGCCATGTAATATCCCAAGGCGGTGCATCTGTTGATCCATCCAAAGTTGAAGCGGTGCTTAATTAGGAAAGGCCTAGGACTGTATCGGAAATAAGAAGTTTCCTTGGTCTAGCAGGCTATTACCGGAGGTTCATTTTGGGATTTTCGGAGATAGCGCTACCATTAACCCGGTTGACTAGAAAAGGAGCTGCATTTGTGTGGGATGAATTGTGCGAAAATAGTTTTAACTTGTTAAAACAAAAGTTGACTAGTGCTCCGGTGTTAGTAATTCCTGACCCTGATAAGAAGTATGTAGTGTATTGTGATGCTTCTAATAAAGGACTCGGATGCGTACTTATGCAAGAGGGCGCCGTAGTCGCATACGCATCGCGACAGTTGAAACCACATGAAGAGAATTATCCTACCCATGATCTTGAACTTGCAGCCATTATTTTTGCTTTGAAAATCTGGAGACATCACTTGTATGTTGTACAGTTTGCATTGTACAGTGATCATAAAAGTTTGAGATATTTATTTGATCAGAAGGAGTTGAACATGAGACAACGGAGGTGGATGGAATATTTAAAAGATTTTGACTTTGAATTGAATTACCACCCAGGGAAGGCAAATGTAGTAGCTGATGCGTTGTGTAGAAAGGCGTTGTATGCATCAGATATTTTAATGCATCAGTGTGGGTTGTGTGAAAAATTCAGAGATATGAATTTGAATGTCACCTACCGGAAGGGCAGAGTCAAGTTGAATAGAATAGAATTGACATGTGACTTGCGTTCCTCAATAGGTAGTGCGCAAGAGAAGGACATGGATTTACAAAGGAGAATCGGAAAACCTGAGTTCACTGTAGCAGATGACGGTGTAATTCAGTTCGGAAGTAGAGTTTGTGTACTGAATGATGCGGAATTAAAAAGATTGATTCTAGAAGAAGCGCATAAGAGTGGATTTTCAATTCATCCCGGTTCCACCAAGATGTATCATGACCTGAAGAAGAACTATTGGTGGCCGAATATGAAAATTGAGATCGCAGAGTTTGTATCAAAGTGTATTGTATGTCAGCAAGTTAAGATTGAGCACCAGAAACCCGCCGGTCCTTTGCAACCTTTAGAAATACCGAGTGGAAATGGGAGCATATAACCATGGACTTTGTGACAAGTTTACCCCGTAATCAGAAAGGAGAAGATTCCATTTGGGTTATTGTTGATCGGTTAACAAAGTCAGCCCATTTCATTGCAGTGAAGTCTACTTATAAGGCTTCGCGGTATGCTGAGATATTCCTAGAAGAGATTGTTAAGTTACATGGAGTTCCGTTGAGTATAGTGTCAGATAGAGATCCAACCTTTACCTCTCATTTTTGGCGTGCTTTCCAAAAGACAATGGGAACACGGCTTAGAATGAGTACTTCAAATCATCCCCAAACAGATGGGAAATCTGAGCGAACCATTCAAACCCTTGAAGATATTCTCCGAGCTTGTGTTTTAGAGGATGGCGGTAATTGGAGCAAACACTTGCATCTCGTTGAATTTGCCTACAATAACAGTTACCATGCTAGTATCGGTATGGCACCTTATGAAGCACTGTATGGGAGAAAGTGTAGAACACCTTTGTGTTGGACTGAAGTGGGTGATAAAGGAGTGTTAGGACCTGATATTATCTAAGAGACTACTCTGAAGATTAAGTCAGTTAAAGAGCATATGAGAGTTGCACATAGTAGACAAAAGAGTTATGTCGATCACAGAAGGAAATCAATAGAGTTTGATGAAGGTGATCATGTATTCTTATGCGTAACGCCTAAGCTGGGTTTGCGCGGTGTGTTCAAAACAAAGAAGCTTGCTCCTAGGTACATTGGACCATATCAAATCCTTAAACGAGTTGGTCTTGTGGCTTATCAGTTAGCTTTGCCCCCATCTATGTCCAAGATGCATGACGTGTTCCATGTGTCTCAGATCAGAAAGTTCATTCCTGATCCGTTCGTGTCGGTGGAATTGGAAACATCGATTTGCAACCAGATCTGACTTACCAACCTGATCCTATTCGGATTGTGGACCGTGATGTTAAGACTCTCCGGAACAAGAAAATTCCTGTGGTGAAAGTAGAATGGTCTCGAGCACCGGATGGCGAGTTCACTTGGGAGTTAGAATCCGAGATGATGAAAAACTATCCTTATCTTTTCTCAGGTATGTTTTCAATTTCGCGGACGAAATTTCTTTAAGGGGGGTAGATTGTAACATTCCCAATTTCTTCTACTAGTGTTATACAATATTAAGAGTATTTTTCTATAGGACTCCATATGTTAAGATCTAGCATTAGTGTTATGTGGCAAATAAGGTATGATATTAGTTATCACAAATCACATGTTATGTGTCAAAAGAGGAATTGAACCAGGAGCCAAAGGAGGACATGTGCCCCACTAGGGAACTTGACCATGACTCATCACAAGTCCAATATCTCAATCCATTCCACATATCCTGTTTTTGCACAAGGAAAAACAAACATTCTCCAAGCTCTCTCCTCTCTCTCGTGAAAACAAATAAACAAACCACAAACTTCACTTTCAAATCTTAAATCCCCTCACTAATCACTCAAATTCACACATTCAATTGATGGAAGTTGTTCTCTAGCATGTAGGGTACACAAGTGGTAAGTTCAATTCCTTCAAAACTCTCCTCAATTACTCCATTTTCGTGCTCCATCTTTCCCAATTAAAACACTCAAGTTCTGTTCTCCATGTTCATATGTGAGAAGTGAACTCATATGTGATTTTGTGATGGTTAGGAAGGGAAAACTCTTGAACACAACTCAACTAGGAGCTGAAGCTGTCAACTCAAGCCTCTAACCAAGTCTACAGCCAAAGAATCAAGCTTCAATTGAGGTGGGTTCTTAGGATTTAGAATAGTTAGAATTTCCCCAAATTAAACATTTCATGATAACATAGGATTTAGGGATTGAAATGTGCATGAGAAGGGTTTAATTCCTAAAACTCTTCTCCTTTATAATTATTAGGAAGTTCATGATGTTAATGGCTTGAAAGAATGGCAATTGTAGTGTAGAAAACTCTGTTTTGTACTGATTCTGCAGGTCTTCGCGCCTACGCGCAGCAGTTTCGCGCCTACGTGCAAGCAAGAAGATACAGAGGCAGAATTTGGGTGCAGGCTCGCGCCTAGGAGCAGGAGGTTCGCGCCGGGGCGCAAGTCACCAGCATTTCAATCCATACGCATTTTGGATTGTCATCTTTTAAGTCTTGTTTTCCATTAACATTAAGAATACCTTATAATTATGATGTCGTTGTACGTATAGGATGGATTATAACCTAGGCTAGTAGCTAGGTTAGTTTCCTGGGATTGGGATATATTGGTAGATGTTGAACTATAGTTGTATACATGTCAGTCGGAGAGTAAGTGGTTGTCTTCTGTACACCACTACAGGGATTCGAGGAATCCGGAGTAAAATGTGTAATAATAATTGTGATGCCGGAGGCTCCGTACCATAGTGCTTATGTCCACGAGGATTGGTGCGGAGGAGTGCGAGGTTCTCTGAGACGGCTTGTAACACCCCACTTATATCTACCCAATTCTCCGACCAAATAAATAAATAAAACGCAAGTAGACACAAGAAGAGCGTTACATGTGAAAATCATCATTTAACCATAGCATAAAAGCCAAACATACATCATGCTTCACATACATTGCAGCGGAAAATAACAATGAGACTTCATCATACAAGTCATGATTCAAATGGTAAAATCATAGATAAGTCAACGACTGAACATTCATTTAAGTTTCAACGATAATAAGTCAACATCCACATAAATCACCTACTAATATTTCATCGTCACATAAACAAGAAATAAAGTACTTGGCATAAGCCTTACACCATCATACATAGATAAGGTCTACAACGATACTAGGCGAAACCCAATAAACAAGTAAAACCCCCAACATGGTGTTACAAATCCTTCAAAGCAACTGGACACGGGTACTACGCTAATAGTAAGACACATATCCTCACCCCGAATACTTGGCAACAATGCCGGGTACTCCTCCTAAGCAAGCAAAGCAAATCCTCACGCCTGAGAATCTGAATCGCCCAACGATCCAATACATACAAAAATAGAGAGTTAGTTCAAGAGAAGAGCAATAAAAGGCCCAACCTTGATTGTTGTAGCTTCAAGCCAGCCACTCAAGAATCGACATATATCAAAGGAAAGTAAAATACTAACATTTAATCCAACATATACAATGCATATATTAATCCATCGTGCATATAATGGGCATGTATATAATAGCAATCCAACGACATCAATAAGACATGTACATTTAATCATATAACATACGTCTCCAAATTCACACCATCAATGATCAACAACTTATATGTAAGGAAACACTTAGCACATAATTAGACAATTATCACATCATTATCACATTTAAGGTTCACCTTCCTAAATGCATCTAATGTCACCTTCATGCCATGTCTCCTAGACACGACTATATGCATGCGGTACCATTCACCAAAATAAGGATACAAGAATCCTATGCGTTATGGATCAAACGTCCAAGCTTCATCAATTCGTTATGGGTCAAACGCCCAAGCTTCATCAATAGACTCAATCATGATGCATGAACATATATATAACGTATGTTATTCACCACCATTATGCAACCTCATGTATACATAATTCCACCATCAATCATTCGTCAATACATAACATACTCATATATATTCATCATCAATATTATTATGTATATCTATTTCAACAATCATATAGAAACATCACCATCCGTCATATTCATTATAATTCCAACATCAATCATTTATGTATTACTATAAGACTAGCAACCTATCCACCAAACTATCCTTTCATTAATTAATAATCAAATAAACCTGACTACTTCGCCAGCTCTCGCTAGTTCTCGCCATAGCGAGGCAAGTCAGAGGCTTACTCGCTATCCCTCGCCGTAGCGAAGCAAGTCAGAGAGCACTGGGCTGGCTGGCGAGCACTGGCGAGTTCCCTCGCTAGCTCTCGCTAGTTCTATCCTAGCGACGCGTGCCCAGAATTACTGCTCTGTTTTACGACCGTTCGGATTCCACCCCCAAAATCATCTGAAACGTGTTCCAGTTTTAAAAACATATTTTCTTTGGATCATAAACATGTTATCATACATAGGAGTACAAGTTTCATAACTTAAAACCATTAAAATCATCATCAATTGGGATTTATCATATTTTTCATCAAAAGCTCATGAACATGCAATTTCAAACCAACAACTCTAGATTTTCGAAATTGAAATTATCCACATATATTTCTAGCATTATAATACATGAATAACACTAAATCAACAAGAAAGATAACATTTTGATTCATAAAAACTCATAAAGTTATGAACTTTATAGTGTGAAGGGTGAGAGGGTTTGGGCAAAGAGAAATGTAATTTCTCCCCCCTCTTGGTCACCCACAATCATAAATAACTACTCTCTTACCTCCAATTCTTGAAGAATTAGCTCCCCAATCTTCCCCTCTTAGCTCCTTCTTCTAAGTTCTTCCTCTTCCTCTCTAGCTTTCTCTCTCTCTCTATTTCTTCATAAAAATTGTGACAAATGATTTCTCTCTCTAAGTTTTCAAAACATATACCTAGGTCAAAACCCTTTCAATTTACCAAATTGCCCTTCCTCATAAGCCCACTCAAATCCTCTATTCACACCTCCTAAAAACACTACTATTCTATTTACACCACTACACTAAAAGCCACATATTTAAATAAATCACACAACATGGAATTTAAATAAATAAATTAAATCAAATAATTAATTAAATATAAAACGTGATGTTACACGGCTCACCTCAGAGTGTCCTTGCGGAGTTAAAACGAATTCAGATAATTATTTGTGATACACCATATTACTTGTTGTATATTTACACATATATGAGATGCGTTGTTTATTGCGTGAGGACTGACGTGCAGGTTACCCCAGTGTAGTCACCGTTAGGTGGGTAGTAGAATCCACGAGACTTAGTAGTATTACCCCCCCATTCATGTTTCAGGTACTCAGGGTGATCGTGGCAAGCAAGCTGCGGAGTAGTAGCATTGCTTGTGACTGTGATGTTCGTGTTTAGAACATTTTGTTATTATGTTTCAGTTAGATTTTCTTTCCGCTGTGTTGTACTTTCTTGTACTTTAGCACCTGCGTGTGCTTAATCAACACTCTATGTATGTGTAAACTTAGTGTACTCGGTATTTAATTATGGACTTTATAATATATTCTAGACAATGTATTATGGGGTGTTATAAAAATCATAAGATAATACAACATTTAATTACCAGATTTTATGTTGGAATCTTCTACTAAAATATTCTTAGAAAAAGAAATGTCAAAGCCATCAGTGTTGGGGCTTGTAGCAGGAGAATCAATGGTTATATGAGAAAATGTTGCACCAACACAATTATTAACTGATACATGATATTTTGGGCTATTAGTGATCTTTATGTTTCTACCACTAAGATCATTGCATGAGTGAAAATGAAATAGTATTTGTAACAGTTCCTTGGGCATTGTGGCAAACCGTTAAAAAATTCTTTCCTTGATTTGAATTAATGTTGATGCTATCCATAGTAATGTTTTGACAACCAGTGGGACTGCAATCGAAATTAACAGCTATGTTGCCATCACAAGTTCCAGTAAATCCTCTATATGTTACATCACTAACTGAAACATCTGCATCCAAATAATTTCAACAAATTCAACACATATATCTATTGAATTAGTATAATATTATGTATATGAATTGTTCAAATGACAAGATATATAATGCTATGAACATGTAGAATGAAATGCGTACCAGCTCCAAATTTTTATGATAATGTTGATCTATAATTATTGGATTCTTAACATTAACTAGAATGATTTCCTCGAAAGTAATACGTTTTGCATAACCCGAACCACCCTTCAAAAAATTGGACAATGAACGTATTGTCATATTGTTGCAGATTTGCTTAAAAGTAAGTACTAAAAATTGTTCAATAAAAGAGAAGAACTAAAATTGAATAAATTTTAATGAGGATGTCATTTAAAAGATCATTATTTTTGTGGAAAACATAAAAATATTTAACCTTATTTGTAATACTCACCGACACTGTTTTGATTCTTCCCCCATTAGAAGTCCCGATGAAGGTGCAATTTCGTACATAAACATCAGAAACTTGATCATTATCTCTTACTTTACCAAGGCTGCCAACACTGATTATTTCATAAAAGTACACATTTTTATGAGATTTGTGTAAAATATGAATACATGTACAATATAAAATTTACAATTCTGCCACGTAAAAAATAAGTATGTGGATGTCAACAATTCAAACTCTAAACTAATAGTATATCATACTAACAACCAATATATAAGATTTAAAAAATTAATTTAGGATTTTAGTTGTCTAAGTGTGTGAAATTGATCGACTTTTAATAAAAATAAAAATAAATATTGCAATTTTTTAACATTTATTTATACTAATTAGAGTAATAATATAATGTTTCGTTACTATTGATCGACTTTTTTTTATTAATTTTTCCTCAATTTTCTTATAACAATTTTTGTTTGACTCTCATTTACAAAATAATATAAAAAAAAATAATAAAAATCATAAGATAATACAACGTTTAATTACCAGATTTTAAGTTGGAATCTTCTACTAAAATATTCTTAGAAAAAGAAATGTCAAAGCCATCAGTGTTGGGGCTTGTAGCAGGAGAATCAATGGTTATATGAGAAAATGTTGCACCAACGCAATTATTAACTGATACATGATATTTTAGGCTATTAATGATCTTTATGTTTCTAACACTAAGATCATTGCATGAGTGAAAATGAAAGACCTGTATCATTAGAAAAAATATGTCACAATATGCCCACACTCACTTTAAAATATTAAATAAATGAGTTCTTCATTGAATTTAATAGTTCCATGTGTTAATAAATATAATATTAATAATAATATGCTATAAAATATAATTGTCATATGTGAAAGTGTTATTTTTCATTAATAAATGCATATGTACACGATCAACCCGATTAATGATGTAAAGTATACCTGTTAGAAAATAATTGTGACAGAGAAAAGGTATATAATGAAAGAGAAAAGATAAAAATGATCATATATATACCCCAAGTCGTTCATGTTGACAACCACCAGGACAATTCCACCAAGTTGAACTATCTCCATCTGCTCCTCCTTGATCATTGCCAACAATCGTGAGTCCGTCTAAATATTCAATGGAAATCAAACTTTCCCCACCTTTCCAGGCTTCTTTTGGCGGTGCAACTATTTTCCCTTCAAACTGCAATATAGATTGTCAAATATATATTTAAAGGGATTTGAACTTTGAGTTTACAAAATCTAACTCTTACCCCTTTAATAAAATGAAAATCATTATAGACATCAAATGTTAATTAATTAGATTCCTAAACTTTTTTTATACTCTCGGTACATAATTATTAAATTCAATACAATGTTTTTTGAATATGAATAGTTCCAAAGAATAAAATTACGCATATTTTTTTTTTTAATACACACCATATTTTTAAATTTTTAACATTATAATTATAATATATTAGTTTTATCCATAAACATAAAACTAATAATTGTTATTTTTTATAATAAAAGGTGTCATGTTTATGTTGATTGTGATAGTTATACCTGAATGTGAATTTTGCCATCACCACGTGCACCAAAATCCATCACATTATAAATACCATTGAAATTCTTGCACGTACTGGGGACAGGTGTTAAGACAGAAGCTATAGCAATTGTCGTACGTAATCAGTTGTAAAGCTAAGACAAATGCTCTAGCGTATGTCCACAGTAGAATATAATCAACAAGTATAAGCAACAGACAATGAAGTAAATAACACAGAGAATTGTTAACCTAGTTCGGCGTAAACAATGGCCTACTCTGGGGGCTACCAAGCCAGGAAGGAATCCACTATAATAGATCTAGTTCTAAGCCCACAGCAAACATACAAGTTTACTAGTTATCTCTTAGACTCTACCCGTGCTAACTCAACCTAGGAACTCCTAAGTTTGAGACCCCGTCTCACTTCCTTTCTATAAAAAACCTTGTGATTTTAACAGTTGTACAAACAGTGCGGTTTCACTAACCAAACAACAAACAGTCTCCGTGCTTAAAAGCTTGGGAGATGTTTCACAAGAAACAAACCAAACAGGCCTAAGCTTGTGTTATAGAATCCACAAGAAAGACTTACAATAAACAAGATTCAAACCCTAAAACTATATTCTTCAAATACGGCTTCAGTCATCTTTTAGGTTTTAGTCTTCACATATTTATATGACCTGAGTTAGCATGGGCTAGGTCTTCATCTTGGGCTTTAATCTTCAGCTGTCCTTTTGCAAAGTCCAGCACACATGAAATGGAAAGAATCACTTGTTTCCATAAATGGCGTAGCATCTTCTGGAAAGTATTTCTTGGTGCAGCCGCCTTATAAACCCTTGTTTAAAACGTGCGTCTTGATAAGCAAGTAAGGTGAAAATAGTGCTTCAGAGAATCTTCAAAGATATGGCGCGCAAATAGAACATTAATTACCGGCATGACAAATGTTGTACCCACATGCTACGACATCTGGTCCAACATCTTGCTTGAACTTGTTTTTGCAAAATGAGGCCAACATACAAAACACCAACAATCTCCCCCTTTGGCAAATTTTGGCTAAAACAAATTAAGACCAGTTCTGGAGAGATGCAGTACATACCTTCCTTCAAGTCAACACAAACACACAACTAAGAAAGAAGATAATACATTGTCACATTATTTTCAAAAGAGGTCTTCAAGTGAGAAATAATGAACAAGCAGCATCAGAGGCATGCAACAGTGGAAATACACAACTTAGCCTCATAAGGTACAAGATAGGAGAGAAATAAACTCTCATAAATAAGCGCCATACAGTTTAACCAGGGAAAAATAATCCCACAGATATGAATCACCATAGGAAAAATAAATTCCTACACCACTGAGAAATTCTCAGGTATCAAGTAAAAGTAGATTCCTTTGAAACAGACAAGATGCCTTAGCATTTGGAATGACATTTGTCACACACACAGACAGCCAGATGGTGTATCATGTGTCACAGCATTATCACGAACAGAACAGATACTTATTATTACTACCCCTTTTAAGCCATAACTTTGACAAACATAATACTTCATGCATAGATGGAAGAAGACAGAAGTAGCAACACATCATAGTACCATTATTACAGACCAGTAGCACATGTAAGTGCACAAAATATCCTGGGCATAGCCCTCAAAGTACAGACAGAAAAGAAAAAAAAAAAATTGGAGCAGAAAAACACCGGAGCAAAGACATCATTCAGAGCGGCTTTCATCAGAGCCTTCTATCATAGGTTCACCATCAGCATCAACATTATTATCAGCTTCAGCTTCCTCAAGCTCCAGAGCCCGGATAACAGCTTTCCAGCTTCAACTTCTAGTCCTCTAACCCTTTGCAGGTAGCTTTCAGCTCTGCAATCATATCCTTCCTTGTCAGTGCAGCAGATGACTTCTGGACAGATGCTGTAGCAATGTCTGGAGCATGTGTCCCTTCAAACAGCTTACTGTGCAATATCAAATGAGCTTTTCTCTTCATTGGGAAATCAGATCCTCCTCAGAATACCAGGTTGTTAACTCATAATAATACCACAAAGCAAAGTGGGAAAGACAATGGGCTTTTTAATAGCCATACTGTCAGCATGCTTCAAAGTTTGATTGAAAATATAGGAGCCATAATCATACTTCACTTTGGATCCAATGGTATAGACCAGACGAGCAAAGTCAGTAGAAATATCAGAGGTGTGCACAGTGGGCTCCCAGTTCACAGTGCCAATCTTGTTCAGATAAGCAAACTTCACAGATAGTTTGCTAGAAGAAACCTTCTTTCCCTTGGGCCATTGCTTCACATGACCATTTGTAATTGCCTTGGCCAATTCACCATCAGCCGGCTCCACTTCAGGGGTCCTATCATCATCTCTTCCCAGAAATTCATTAATGATTGAAGGAGAAAAATTAACCCGCAGACCACGAACAAAAACCTTATGGTACTCAGGACTTTGAGGGTTATCACAATCCTCAGGGACATTCACAATGAACTCTCTTACCAGCTGTTCATAACAATTGCCTAGTCCCTGTTGGAACAAAATATGTGTTAATACACACCCTTAGGTTTTTATGATAACAAAATATTAAATGGACAATTGATGGTACTAATGGTTAAATTAAAAGTGCAGGAGAATCCAACGTTATATCGAGAGCACACTTAATTTAGACTCTGATGAAACCTATGTAAGTCTGAATCTTTACACTCTGAAAGATTTCAGAAGCTACAACGTGGTCAGATGTTCATAAGCTAAACAAAGTTCATAAGCTCAAAGATGTTCAGATGCCTACAAGAGTTCAGAAGCTATCTGCTAGTCATGAGTCATTCAGAAGATGAAGACATTCAGAAGCTGAATTACGAAGGACTATCAGAGGCCATCCATTCAAGACCAATCAGACTCCAAGTTATCAAAGGTTCATCAGAAGCAAAGGAATTCCCCAAATCATCAGAAGGGCTACATCAACTACTCTTATCAAGCCTGATGATTTGTTCTAAGGTCAACTAATTACAACGGTCACAAAGGATGTGATCCTACTCTCTCTAGGAGCTAGTTGTACCTTATTACTGTACTTTGGACAAACATTAAAGGTGAAGCTTCACTGCAAAAGAAGACGTGGTTTTACTCAACGGATCTTCAAAGACTACAGCTGTCCATTTTACAACGGGAATTTCTCCAACGTCTCAATGTCTTTCTCAACTCATATAAATATGCCAAAGAAAGAATTAATGACTAACGATCTTCATTAGAAAACATCTCTCAGAATAAAGTGAGAATTTGAATTGTAATAGAAAACATCTCTCAAATGAAGTGAGCATATAAACTAGCTTAAGCCTCTGAAGTTATTATGTTTGTAATAAGTTTAAGCTTACAAGTTAGTAGTAAGTCTTCTGCTTAGTGTAGAAGCAAGTAAGTCTTCTGCTTAGTGTAGAAGCAGTTAAGTCTTCTGCTTAGTGTAGAAGCACATAAGTCTCAATCTTAGTGATTAGAGCAAAGAAGTCTTCTGCTGAGTGTAGGAGCAAGGAAGTCTCTCTGTCTTGTGTGACTTAGAGCAGGAAGTCTCTGATCTTGTGTGATCAGAGCAAGGAAGTCTCTCTATCTTGTGTGACTTAGAGCAGGAAGTCTTGAGTCTTGTGTGCTTGAGCAAGGAAGTCTTGAGCTTGTGTGCTTGAGCATCTGGTTGTAATCTTAGTGATTATAGTGAATTCTCTTGGAAACAAGGGGACTGGAGTACTCTCAATTTGTTAGGGGAACCAGTATAATTTGTTGTGTGTTCTTCTCTCTCTCACTCTCTCATTTACTCCTTCATCATTCACTTATCCGTAAGTTAATTATGTGAATAATGCCACTGTGCTGAAAGACTCTGATAGATTTAAATATCTTGAAAAGTTTTTAAATATCCAAAACACAATTCAACCCCCCCTTCTTGTGTTTTCTCCACGCACCTTCAATTGGTATCAGAGCTCCGGTTTTGTTGGTAAATCACTTAACCGTGAGACAGTCAAGATCCAAAGGAGAAAACCACCATGGCTCAAAACATGGATGATTGGAAGCAGAAGTTATATCAACAAGTTGCTGATCTTGTCAAGGATATTGAAGATGGACTGAGCTTAAATGAAGATCTGAGCAACAATCAAAATCCTTCCACATCAGGGGTTAAACAAACTTCTAGTGTTGAATCTACAACTACTACTCTTTGCCTCAATAGTGATGATAATGAAAGCATTCAGAGAGCAACAGTAAATGGTTTGTTAGATCAATATGAGGAGTTTAGAATGGAGGAAAATGAGAGCATTGAGGAAATGAACTTAAGGTTTCAAGCCATCACAAGCAAGCTTGAAGACAACAACAACAAACTCAGCAACAAAGAGCTTGTAAGCAAGTTGCTGAGAAGTTTGCCTCTGAATTGGAATGAAATTTCAAACACTATAGAGGAAACCAAAGACATCAACTCAATGAGTCCTGAATCATTGATTGATTTTCTCAGAGTCCATGAATTGGCTCTGAAGGATATGCAAGAGTTGAAAGGTGAAGAAGCAGAAGCAGCAAGGAAAGGAAAGCAAGCATTGTAATATGAAGGTCTTGTTGAAGAACTTGATGAAGAGTATCTTGAAAGGTTTTCAAGAAAAATTCAAAGATGGTACAACTTCAAGAAGAATGGAGGAAAACTGGCTAAAGGAATGACAACATGGGATGTACTAGACAACTTCTCTGAAGATGAATCTGAAAGAGCACCAGAAGCTGAAGGATCAAGTTCTGAAGATGGTTCAGAGTCTGAAGATTCAAGTTCTGATGAAAAATCTGAACCTGAGAACACAGACAGTATCCAGAGAAAAATAAATCAGGTATATTCTCATCTTCCCAAAGCAAAATTGATCAAGCATCTTAAGAAGACTTTACTTAAACTCTCTAATAGTCAGCAGAAGTATAAAAAGCTTAAAGCAGACTATGAGAATTTAAGTAAGCAAGCAAATCACTCTGAAGATCTTGTACAAAATGATTTTATCAAAACAAAAGATCCTAAGAATGATTATGCTGTATGTTACAAACCCTTTGAGCACTCTCTTGCTCTCAAAGAGTATTGCAACATCAATGCTGATCAAAATAAAATTGTTTCCATGCTTTGCAACCTTAAGACCAACAATACTAATGGGATTGGATACTCTAGTGATAAAACACTAGAGGAACCAAGCTCATCAGTTATTGGTGGAAGCTTCTCACTCCCTAATCTTTACACTACATTTGTATCTGATAGCACTCAGATGAAACAAATGAAAGATAAAGATTTGGCAACTAACAGTCTAGGACCCTCAAGCAAGTGGGTACTAAGAGACAAAATTGTGTACTTGATTGCAGGTGAAGCAAAGTCTCTGAACCTTCCAATCACATGGATGCATGTGAATGTGAATGGAAGAAGAGCAATTGTGCATAGAAGGCACATTTTTGAAGAATCAGATGGAGAAGAAGATGAGATGGAGTACATAAGCAACAGGACGGAGTATGAAGAATTTGAAGCTTGTGTTGAAGATGATAACAACTCAGTGTGGTGGAGTGATTGTTCAGGCTATGACACTGACTACACCTAAAACCAGAAGCTTCAATACAAGGTGAGTAATTCTAAACTCCTGAATGACATCTCAGAGGAATAACATTCAAAGGTTCAAGTTGTCTCTTTAGGACACAAAATGTTTAGAACTAAAAACCTTGAAAAATCATATCTGAACGTATCTTTTATGTCCCAAAAGACACATTTTCAGACTGTGAAGTATTTTGGATCTCAGCATCTGAAGTAGTCCAGACTCTGAGAAACTTCTCAACTTCTGAAGGATAAGCCTCTGAATAGGAAATGAATTGGAAACGTTTAAGTATTTTTACTGAAACGTTTTGGCGCTAAATAGACAACACGTACACACGTTCTGATTGGTCTGAAACAGTTAATGATTGTTCGTTTTATTTCTTTTGGATTAATATATTGTGTGCTTTAATTTGTTTTACTGTTTTAATCAAAATCACTTAAACACTTGCACACTTTACACTATCACACCCCTCACTTTCGTCTTTCAAAACTAGAACAAATCCCTTCTCTCTGTTATTAGAAAAACCAAAACCCTAACTTTTGAAATGGAAACTTCTACCTCATCAGTTGCTACTACTTCGTTTTTGTTTCCAAGGGTTTTAGCAGTCAACATCATCAACTGCTCAGAGGTATTCAGCAGAGAAAGATCACTCGAAATGAAAGGGAAATCACTCAACTTGGTTATGGAACAACCAGTTGATTTTGAAGGACTTAGATTGAATCAACACGACATTGAAAAGTTCTTCACTGACCAAAATGGAGGTGGTAGATACATGAAGTTATTAAATGGTCCAATCTACCCTACGCTAGTAAAAGATTTCTGGGTTAGGAGCAAGGTAGTAACCATGGAAGACTACAATAAAGAAGTGGCTATCTTAAGGAATTCAAAGCCGGAAAACAAGGACAAGACTCCCGCTGAATTGGGCCTAACAGACGTCATGGAAGAAGAAATTAGGTCAGTGGTGTGCGGATTTGAAATAGTTCTGACCCAATCAAAGTTGGCCAGTATTCTACAAATTCCCAATGAAGGAAAATTTAATGCCTTCAGTGCTGTTGAAGCCAAGAACACAGGGTGTCTAAGTGATATGACAAATCTGTGTTATGAAGAAGGGAAAACTTGTGAGAGCAACAAAAGTGGTGATTTGAAGCCAACACATAAACTTTTAGCCAGAATCCTGCTAGGATCAATCTTTCCAAGGAGTGGAAGCTCTTATCAACTTTCTTGGGATCATAGATACTTTATCTATTATCTCACTAAAGGAGACCAACTGAACTGGGCTAAGTATATCTTCAACCACATGTGTAAGGCTGTTAATGCTATTCAAAAGCAAACCAAGCCCAATGTTCATATCACTTACCCAAGGATTCTTAGTGAAATTTTCTATCAGTGTGGTGTGATTGATGTGATCAAGGCTGCTGGGCAAGATAACCTATTAAGGGAACTGAGAGCCTCTATCATCTCGGTACATACATTGTCCAACATGTATTTCCTACCAGGACAAGTCTTGAAGCTTTCAGAATCTTTGGAACAGCTACCTCACTCAGAAGAGTCAATGTTAAAGAGATTTAACATTAACATACCTTCTGTTGCTTAAGGTATTGTTAACCAGTACATTCAACTACTGGAAAGCCAAGGAGAACCTTTTGAGATTGAATCAAAAGAGGTGAAAGGGAAAAGGAAGAAATTGGTAAGAACTAGGGTTGAGTCTGAAAAGGGTGAGAATAGAGGCAAGGCAGAGACAAAGGCTGTGAAGACAAATGTGGAGGTCTTAGAAGATAAAGATGATGATGATGAGCCTCTGAGGATCAAGAGAAGAAAGATTTCTAAGGAGCTGAAGAAAAAGAAGAATGTTGAGAGCTCCACCATTATTAGTGCAGGCACCTTAACTGATCCTAAAGGTCCTATTGCATTAACTCATGAGACTCAGAACCCCCCAACTTCAAACAAACCATCAGAATCACCTCTAAAATTTCTTGAACAACACCTAGTAGGTGAACTTCCTCCACAAACCAAATCTCTACAATCTGATAATGTTCCAGACACTGACACTATTCCAGACTCTGAACAAAATCAGAATTCAGCTTCAAACATAGACCAAATCACTCAACCATCCCCTGAACAACAAACAGAATCTCAAGTTGAAGTTGAACCAAATCAGACCTCAAACTTACCAACCAGAGATCAGGTTGATGAAATGATCATAGAATTGACTAATGCGCAGTTAAATTCATCTGGTCAATCTGATCATGATCAACAGCAACAACAACCACAATCATCACCCTCAAACTCTGAACCTCCTCAAACCAATGCCATAATTCCTGATGTCTTGGGTGAATGCAACATCCTGATTAGACAGTTACATGGCCTTCCTGAGCTAAGACATTCTGACATGTCTTCATCTGAACATGTTGCACAATGGGTGAGCTTAACTGAGGAATTGATAAAGAAGCCGCACAGTCTTCAGGATGCTGATATTGAAGAACAAATGAGGTTTGACAAGGGTAAGAATAAAATGGTTGAAGAGGTCATTCAGATTCAGAAGGACATAGAGAGGAATCAACCTGAATCCTCTTCTGTAAGAACAAGTGATGAGCAAAACCTAATGGAGAAGTTAGCATCACTTGAGAAAAATCTGAATGAGCCAATTTTGGACAATCTGGAAGCAAATCAAGTGCATCTTAGAAACCCATTATATGAGGCTGAGATTGAAGACATTAGAGCACAAATGAAAAAGTATGGAGGGCTGATGGAGGTAGTTAATGCTAAACAGAAGGGAATCATGAGAACTCTAGCTTCTCTTGGTAGCCAACCCCAATCAACACCCTAGGATCTCCCTGTTTGCTTAAAATGAATATCATGATTAATATTTTGTTAGGCACATTGATAGGATTAAGTTCATAACCTTGTATGTTTCTTTGATTTCTTTGTGCTAATCTGAAATATTTATTCATGTTATGATAATCTAAGTGTTTTTATCTTAAACTGCTGATAACTGTTTGTCTTCTTAAAACTAAAATCTTCAATTGGAGTTCATTTTTTATTTCGTCTACAAACAGTTCATTTTTAAAAAATAAAAAAAAACATTGATTTTTATATGCACAATAATTGGTTAATCTTGAGGATTTCAATTGCATTGCAAGAGAGTAAACATAACAAGAAAATCAATCTAAAACAAGCCAAAGACACTAAATTTTTATTAAACATGAGTATTTGTTACATGAAATTCTTGAGATAATCAACTGGTATCCTTAGATGGTGGAGTTGGGTGATCCAGCTCGAATGGCACCTCTTTTGGGGAATCTGACTCATCTGAATCAGATATCTCTTCCTTAGAAGAAGACTCAAACTCATCAGTGACTGGGATATCAGCTTGATTTCCTTGAGGAAATTTTGTACTCAAATACTCAAACCAGTCAGAGTCCCATTCTTCAGACTCTGTATGAGAATCTGCTTTTTCAGACTCTGAACTAAGTGGAACCTCAGGCTCTGGCTTTGTTTTTCTTGATGTTTCTCCTTTGTGTTTTCTCCTATCTTGATTGACTCTCTTTGAAACAACTTTCTTCTTCTCTGAGCGTTTCATTTTTTCTCTCAAGAGATCTATCAATAACCTAAGATTATTCTGTGTGAATAAAATGACTAGGTATTTCTCTCCTGATTTGACGGCATTGAAAGTTGAAATTTGTATTAATTGCTTATACTACCTTTTTGATAATGACAAAAGGGGCAGAAAGAATATTGGTAAATCAATTGTTGGAAGAAGCGAAATTACTTAGCTTTTTAGGGCTTTGTAGTGCTTCAGAAAGAGAACGTAGGAGAGTGGTCAAAATAGCAGCATAAGGTACATGCTTCGTTATGACAATCTGATCTTTGAGGATTTCAAAATATTGTACTAAAGAGCTCTGAAATGTTTTCAATTTTTTGTTCAGGCTCTGAGCTACTTTCTTTGAAAAGATTTTTTTTTAAGCTCTGAACTGTTTGAAAATATTTTGAACTCTGAAGTTGTTAATGATAACCATCAAAACCAAGTGTGTGTGTAGACGTTTCTAAGTGCCTCTGATCCTATTGTCATTCAATTTAAATATTGATTCATCTTCCATCTGCATTAAGAGCTTAATTTCAAGGAGAATACATTTATTAATTGAAGTTTATTATTCATAGTTAGTTCTTGAGTAGGGGTGCAACTTTATTCAAAGATTATCACACTATGAAAAGAAGAAGCTTGCAAACCTTGTTCTTTATATAGTGAAATATGAATAATTTAAGTCATATAATAAAGTAATTCTGAAACTGATTAAAATTAACTATGGATACAAAGTAGGGGGAGCTTACAAACCTAACCCTATGGGATATCAGACTTAGGGGGAGCTTGCGAAAATCAGAAGCCTAATGTCAATATAGCTGATTTTTATCAACAACGATTGTATTTAATACTTATGTTTGTCATCATAAAAAAGGGGGAGATTCTTGGAACAAAATATGTGTTAATACACACCCTTAGGTTTTGATGATAACAAAGTATTAAATGGACAATTGATGGTACTAATGGTTAAATTAAAAGTGCAGGAGAATCCAACGTTATATCGAGAGCACACTTAATTTAGACTCTGATGAAACCTATGGAAGTCTGAATCTTTACACTCTGAAAGAGTTCAGAAGCTACAACGTGGTCAGAAGCTAAACAAAGTTCAGAAGCTCAAAGAGGATCAGAATATCTGCAAGAGTTGAGAAGCTCAGAGAAGTTCAGAAGCTCAAAGATGTTTAGATGCCTACAAGAGTTCAGAAGCTATCTGCTAGTCATGAGTCATTCAGAAGATGAAACCGTTCAGAAGCTGAATTACGAAGAACTATCAGGGCCATCCATTCAAGACCAATCAGACTCCAAGTTCTCAAAGGTTCATCAGAAGCAAAGGAATTCCCCAAATCATCAGAAGGGCTACATCAACTACTCTTATCAAGCCTGATGATTTGTTCTCAGGTCAACTAATTACAACGGTCACAAAGGATGTGATCTTACTCTCACTAGGAGCTAGTTGTACCTTATTACTCTACTTTGGACAAACATTAAAGGTGAAGCTTCACTGCAAAAGAAGACGTGGCTTTACTCAACGGATCTTTAAATACTACAGCTATCCATTTTACAACGGGAATTTCTCCAACGTCTCAATGTCTTTCTCAACTCATATAAATATGCCAAAGAAAGAATTGATGAATAACGATCTTCATTAGAAAACATCTCTCAGAATAAAGTGAGAATTTGAATTGTAATAGAAAACATCTCTCAAATGAAGTGAGCATAGAAACTAGCTTAAGCCTCTGAAGTTATTATGTTTGTAATAAGTTTAAGCTTACAAGTTAGTAGTAAGTCTTCTGCTTAGTGTAGAAGCAAGTAAGTCTTATGCTTAGTGTAGAAGCAAGTAAGTCTTCTGCTTAGTGTAGAAGCAAGAAAGTCTTCTGCTTAGTGTAGAAGCACATAAGTCTCAATCTTAGTGATTAGAGCAAAGAAGTCTTCTGCTGAGTGTAGGAGCAAGGAAGTCTCTCTGTCTTGTTTGACTTAGATCAGGAAGTCTTGAGCCTGTGTGCTTGAGCAAGGAAGTCTCTGATCTTGTGTGATCAGAGCAAGGAAGTCTCTCTGTCTTGTGTGACTTAAAGCAGGAAGTCTTGAGTCTAGTGTGACTTGAGCAAGGAAGTCTTGAGCTTGTGTGCTTGAGCATCTGATTGTAATCTTAGTGATTATAGTGAACTCTCTTGGAAACAAGGGGACTGGAGTACTCTCAATTTGTGAGGGGAACCAGTATAATTTGTTGTGTGTTCTTCTCTCTCTCACTCTCTCATTTACTCCTTCATCATTCACTTAGCTGTAAGTTAATTGTGTGAATAATTCCGCTGTGCTTAAAGACTCTGATAGATTTAAATATCTTGAAAAGTTTTTAAATATCCAAAACACAATTCAACCCCCCCTTCTTGTGTTTTCTCCACGCACCTTCAGTCCCCACACAGTCTTCATCAAACTAGCTTCTTCAATCAAGCTCACTATATCAGTACACTCCAGGGCTTCTTTTCCAAGTTCTCTTTCTAAAGCAACCCTTCTCTGAACAACATACTTCCATTTTCCGACACAACTAGCAAGATGAAATGAAATATTATCAATAGGGACCTCAGGTACGTTTGCTGGTACCTTTCTGCCACCCATACTTTTCCTGCCAATAGAAGCTCCACCAGATGATTCACCTTTAGTCACAGACACCTCATCCTCAAAATCAGAATCACTATCAACAGCTTTTCTCTTCAACTGTTTCTTCTGAACAACCGGAGTTTCAAAGCGACTCTTAGGTCTAGTTTCAACCTGACCAGTTTTCCCTAAATTTTCAATCTCACCAGAATTTTCAGTTATTTCAACATCAGTCCTAGTCTTCTCAGTCTCATCACTAGGATTTTTCTCAGCAACATTAGCATCATCCTTATTAACAATACCAGTATCCTTTTCATTTTCTAAATCAGAAATACCTAGGGTTCCAGTTTGTTTAGTTTCACCTAGATCTTCCAATTCAACAGATTTTTCAACAATATTTGTTTCATCAACAGCAGGATCAGAGGGTACAACATTATTACCTTTTGAATCATGGCCAGAAGCGCCAACATCGGTCGCGACATCGCGCGATTTGAAGGGATTGTCAGAATGATACAAATCGGACATAGTGAGGCCGATTGTTGCCGTTGATTCACCTTGCTTCCTCTTTGGCTTCGATTTTGTACTCTTCTTTGATGCAGCAGGAGATTTGGAAACCTTTTATTTCTTGATGACACTCTTTGATCGAGTCACTCGTGCTTCCACTTCCGATGCATGCACAGAATCGAGAGGAGTTGCTTGAACAATTAACGCTGCCGGTTGTTCCTTGACTTTCGAGCGAGTAGATTTCGATGGAGTAGAGGTGTTGTCACTGACATTCTTGTTCAAGGAGGTTTCTGATGATTGAGACATGATTGGAGAAGAATTTTTTAGCGGTTTGGAGATTTTAGTGTTTTTGGAGAAGATGATAAGTTTAGGTATGAAAAAGTTTGCGGTAGAGAGTGTTGGAGCGTGATGGAAGTTGTAGAGTTTTTGAAAATAGAAGGTTGGAAGTTGGTTGAGTGTGGAGGAGTAGTTTTGGAAAGAAAATAAAGTTCCTCCTAAATTAGCGTGCACAACACATATGGAGAGAGAGAAAATAACTGCTGTACGCTTTACACACATTAACTGCTATAACTCCTCATGCAGGCAAATTCCTAATTTGCCCCTTAGCTTCTCAAATTGGTTAGCTTCTAGTGCTTTTGTGAATATATCAGCGAGCTGTTCTTCAGTAGCAACATATTTCAAAACCACCACATTTTCTTCTACTAAATCTCTGATAAAATGATGACGAATATATATGTGCTTGGTCCTACTGTGTTGTATAGGATTTTTGGAAATATTGATTGCACTCAGATTATCACAATACAAAGCCATAGCATCTTGCTCAACATTATACTCCCTTAGCATCTGTCTCATCCAGACAAGTTGTGAACAACTACTCCCAGCTGCAATGTATTCAGCTTCAGCAGTTGAGAGTAGACACACAATTCTGTTTCTTACTAAACCATGATATCAAGTTTTCTCCCAAGAAGAAACAACCACCAGAAGTGCTTTTTCTGTCATCAGCACTACCAGCCCAATCTGCATCACAATACCCAATGAGTTGAGAGTTGTCACTATGTGAATACATCATGCCATAGTCACATGTGCCATTAACATACTTGAGGATTCTTTTCACTTGTGTTAAGTGACTCATCTTTGGATCAGCTTGGTATCTTGCACACACACCCACTGCAAAGCTAATATCGGGTCTACTAGCTGTAAGATATAAGAGACTTCCTATCATACTTCTATAGAGACTCTGATCAACACTAAAACCCTTCTCATCTTTTGTCAACTTCAAATGAGTAGGTGCTGGAGTCCTCTTGTGAGTAGCAGTGTCCGTTCCAAACTTCTTGACAATATTTTTTGCATACTTACTCTGAGAGATAAATATTGTCTCATCCATTTGTTTTACATGAAGTCCAAGAAAGAATGTTAACTCGCCAACTAAACTCATCTCAAACTCTGACTGCATCTGTTTGATAAAATGCTCCACCATCTGACTTGACATCCCACCAAACACTATATCATCAACATAGATTTGTGCTATCATTAATTTACCATGTTCTTCTTTTACAAACAGAGTCTTATCGTGTCCTCCTTTCCTGTATCCATGATTGACTAGAAATTCAGTCAATCTCTCATACCAAGCTCTAGGAGCTTGTTTCAACCCATATAAAGCTTTCTTTAACTTGTAGACATGATCAGGAAGATCTGGATTCACAAAGCCTTTTGGTTGTTCCACATACACCTCTTCATTTAAGTACCCATTGAGAAAAGCACTCTTAACATCCATCTGGAAAAGTTTAAATTTCAGAATGCATGCAACACCAAGTAACAATCTTATGGATTCTAATCTAGCAACTGGGGCGAAAGTCTCATCAAAGTCTAAACCTTCCACCTGCGTGTATCCCTGTGCTACAAGCCTCGCCTTGTTTCTTGTAATAGTTCCATTTTCATCGGATTTATTTTTATACACCCATTTAGTACATATTACATTCATGCCTTTTGGTCTAGGAACTAGATCCCAAACTTCACTTCTTTCAAACTGGTTCAGCTCTTCTTGCATGGCAATGATCCAGTAATTGTCCGTGAGAGCCTCTTTGACATTCTTTTGTTCTATCTTTGACACAAAGTAAGAATTAGAGATTATACCTTGATTTCTTCTTGTGGTGATACCTTCATATGGATTGCCTATGATCAGATCCTTGGGATGATTTTTCTGGACTCTGATAGATGGTCCTTTACTACCTGGAGCAACGGTGTCATCAGTGATAGGACTCTCAGGCGTTACCTCAAGTTCTTCTACACTTGCAGTTTCTTCAGGCTGGAATTCAAATGCTTCAGCATCTGGACTCTCATCTGTCTTATGGTCAGATGGTACATCATCTATCACAACATTCATTGATTCCATCATCACTTGAGTTCTGGAGTTATACACTCTGTAGGCTCTGCTGTTAGTAGAGTAACCCAAGAATATACCTTCATCACTTTTTGGATCCATTTTCTTCCTCTGCTCTCTATCTATCAGGATGTAGCACTTACTTCCAAATACATGAAAGTACTTGATAGTAGGTTTTCTTCCTTTCCACAATTCATACAAGGTGTTTGTTGTTCCAGCTCTTAAAGTGACACGGTTAAGAATGTAACATGCTGTATTCATGGCTTCAGCCCAAAAGTGTTGAGGGAGTTTCTTTGAGTGTAGCATGACTCGAGCACATTCTTGTATAGTTCTATTCTTTCTTTCAACTACACCATTTTGTTGGGGTGTAATAGGTGATGAAAATTCATGTCCTATTCCTTCAGCAGTGCAAAACTCAGAGAATCTTGAGTTTTCAAACTCTCTACCATGGTCACTCCTGATTCTGACAATGACACTTTCTTTTTCTCTTTGAAGTTGTTTACACAAATCCTTGAAAGCACAAAAGGTGTCCGACTTTTCTCTGAGAAAGTTGATCCATGTGAATCTTGAGTAGTCATCTACAACAACAAAAGCATATCTCTTGCCACCTAGACTTTCAACCTGCATAGGCCCCACCAAGTCCATATGTAGTAATTCAAGCACCTTTGAAGTAGTCAGATGCTGCAGCTTCGGGTGTGGCATTTTTGTCTGCTTCCCAATTTGACATTCACCACATATGTTTCCTTCTTCAATCTTCAGTTTAGGTACTCCTTTTACCGCATCTTCAGCTATGACTTTCTTCATACTCCTTAGATTAAGATGACCCATCTTTTGATGCCATAACTTGACTTCATCTTCTCTAGTGATGAGACAGGAGGAGATTTGAGCACTTTCTTCAGAAATCCATAAATAACAGTTATCCTTTGACCTGACTCCTTTCATAACAGATTCACCATCTTCAGTTGAGACAGAGCATTCAGATTTCGTGAAGTTCACCTTCATTCCTTGATCACACAATTGACTGATGCTTATGAGATTTGCAGTCAATCCTTCCACCAAAAGAACATCCTCAAGTTTAGGCAACCCATTTGCAATTAGATTTCCAATGCCCTTAATCTGACCTTTGGCTCCATCACCAAAAGTAACATAACTAGTAGTGTATGCTTTAACATTGGTTAGATAACTTTCAACACCAGTCATATGTCTTGAGCAACCACTATCAAAGTACCAATCATTTCTGGACGAACCTCTCAGAGATGTATGAGCTATGTGAGCAACATCATTTGCCTTTGGTTTCCATTCCTTCTTTGCATTGCTTGAATCAGATTCGTACCTGGGACTACTATACCATCTTGGAAACCCATATAATCTAAAGCAGAAGGGTCTGATGTGACCTTTTCTACCACAATAATGACAGATCCATCCCTTAGGTTTAGGTATTATTTTGGCAGACTGATGTTGTTGAACATGCTGTGGCATCTGTCTGGTTTCAGTAGGATCATATGTGTCTTTAGCAGGAACAAATGTACTAGTAGAAGTAACATTTTTCTTTTTAGGATAGTTATATTCTACTCCAATACCCTTAGGTTTCCCAGCAACTTGACCCTCAACCAGTATATCTAATCTTTCAGTTCCATTATTTAGCAGTCTAAGTTGTTTATTTAAACTAGTCAGCTGATAGTTCAATGTGGCTACCTCATCTCTAAGAGCAGATGCCTCGGACAGATGCTTTGCCTTCTCAGATTGTAACTGCTTTGTGAGTTGAGATATTTGAGCCTGATGCTTCACCTTCTCAGCTTGCAATTTACTTTTAGTGTTTTGTTGCTACTGATATACTTCTTCACTTCTATGACTTAGTGCTTTATAGGACGCAGCTAGTTCATCAAAGGTCAATTCTTCATCATCTGATTCAGATTCAATAATTCCAGTAAGTGCAGTAATGTGATTTGCAGACTCAGAGTAGTCATCATCCTCAGAGTCATCTTCATCAGACCAAGTGACAGCCATAACCTTCTTCTGTTTCTTCAGGAATGTTGGACATTCAGCTCTAATATGTCCATGGCCTTCACATTCATGACATTGAACACCTTTTCCTGTACTGGCCTTTTCTTCAGGTCTGTATTTCTTTACCGCATCTTCTTTAATATCCTGTTGAACTGCCTGCCTAGGTGTGCCACAGCTTCAGATAAATTTTCATCAGTTTCCAAGCCATTTTCTACTTCCTCATTTTCAGTGGTGTTGGTTAGAAGGGCTATACTCTTCTTCCTCTTTTCAGTTTTCTCTTTAGCAGCTAGCTCATAGGTTAGCAGTGAACCCACCAAATTTTCAAGTTTCATAAAGCCTATATCATGTACTTCTTCTATGGTAGTAACTTTCATATTAAACATCTTAGGAAGAGATCTAAGCATTTTTCTTACCATTCTTTCCTCGCTTAGCTTTTCTCCTAGAGCATCAAAGTTGTTAGCAAAATCTAGAATGGTCATGTGGAAGTCATGGACAGATTGATCTTCACCCATTATTAGATTCTCAAACTTCACGGTCAGAAGCTGTAGCCTTGAATTTTTTACCTTTGCAGTGCCTTCATGTGTAGTCATTAGAATTTCCCATGCTTCCTTAGCCACTGAGCACTGATTGATCATCCTGAAAATGTTGTTGTCCACAGCATTGAATAAGGCATTTAGCGCCTTGGAGTTACCATGTGCAAGCTCATCCTCTTCCTTGGTCCAATCCGCTTCTGGTTTTAGTTCACCTGTGGTTTTACCATCTTTGTCACGTATCACTGGATGCTCCCATGCCGTTAAGATAGCCTTCCAAGATTTGCTATCAAGTGATTTAATAAATGCCACCATTTTGGCTTTCCAATAATCATAGTTTGATCCATCCAGAAGTGGAGGTCTGTTGACATAGCCACCATCCTTGTTCATTATGCCAGAAAGTAACTTCCTCGGTCCTCACCCACGCAGAACAGGGTGTCTGCTCTGATGCCAATTGAAATTCTGGCACCTACTGGGGACAGATGTTAAGACAGAAGCTATAGCAATTGTCGTACGTAATCAGTTGTAAAGCTAAGACAAATGCTCTAGCGTATGTCCACAGTAGAATATAATCAACAAGTATAAGCAATAGACAATGAAGTAAATAACACAGAGAATTGGTAACCCAGTTCGGCGTAAACAACGACCTACTCTGGGGGCTATCAAGCCAGGAAGGAATCCACTATAATAGATCTAGTTCTAAGCCCACAGCAAACATACAAGTTTACGACTTATCTCCTAGACTCTACCCGTGCTAACTCAACCTAGGAACTCCTAAGTTTGAGACCCCGTCTCACTTCCTTTCTATCACAAACCTTGTGATTTTAACAGTTGTACAAACAGTGCGGTTTCACTAACCAAACAACAAACAGTCTCCGTTCTTAAAAGCTTGGGAGATGTTTCACAAAAAACAAACCAAACAGGCCTAAGCTTGTGTTATAGAATCCACAAGAAAGGCTTACAATATACAGGACTCAAACCCTAAAACTATATTCTTCAAATACGGCTTCAGTAATCTGTTAGGTTTTAGTCTTCACATATTTATATGACCTGAGTTAGCATGGGCTAGGTCTTCATCTTGGGCTTTAATCTTCAGCTGTCCTTTTGCAAAGTCCAGCACACATGAAATGGAAAGAATCAATTGTATCCATAAATGGGGTAGCATCTTCTAGAAAGTATTTTGTCGTACCCCATTTTTTGACCAATCGCTGTTATGCGTCTTTTTTAAGATGGACTTTTCTTTGTTCATTTCTGACGAAATTTCGGCAGAGAGGTATTTTAAAATACCTCATTTTTTTGGGTTTAATTTCTTTTTACTATTATTTCTTTTATTTTATTTCTTTATTGTTTATTTATCATTTTCTATTTAAATTCGTTTTTATTATTATTATATATATATATATATATATATATTTATTTTATTTCTCTTTTTTACATTTTTTTGTTTTTACTATTTTTGAGTGTTTTAGTCATTATTGTCCACAGTCCAGATCAGGTGTTTTTTTGTCCAAGCCCAAAGGGGCAATTTTGTCCAAATGGGGAAATTTTATCTGCAAACCCTAAGTCTGACACACAGTACAAATAGTACACAGTTTCCAAGGGAGAAAATCATCAGGGTCAGCCGCAGCTTCTTCCAGATCCAAAAATCAAATTCCAAAACAAATCAAAAAATACAGAAATTAAATCAAGTGTTCATCATCTCTGTTGATCATCCTTATCACTGTTCAACATCAAATATTATCAACCGAGAACCCATAAACAGAATCAGAAAATCAAAACAAGCTTCCATCTTCATCGTTCATCACCACCATTTTCCAAATTGAAAAAACAAATCACAAATCAAAACCCTCATTCTTTTTCAAAACAAAATCCGAACCACAAACCCTCTCAAATCAAAACGAAATCGCTACTCATCGTCGTCATTGTCACAATCATCAAACCAGATCGAAACGAAACAAAGCGGAATCAAAACGCGAAGAAGAAGAAGAAGTTGAAACCGAAACCACCCAGAAATCCAGATCGGAACCGAGACAGAAGCAGAGAAAACAGAATCAAAACAGAAAACAAAAGAAGAAGAAGAAGGTAAAGCCGTAAATGTTTGAAGAACCGAGAAGTTCATCCCCATTTAAATTGGTTTTGGTTTGTAATGGATCTAGACTTAGGCTTTATTTATTTATTTTGATCTCATGTTTGTTTATTTGTTCGATTAAGAGATGAGAAATTGAGGGTTTGAGAGATTTGAGATGAAAAAAATTGAGAGAGAGGAAGAGGAGGTTTAAATCGTCGGCGGCGAAATAGAGAGAAAGAAGAAGAGATTTCTGGTTTTTTTTTAGGGTTTCATTTATTTATATCTCCATTTATTATCCTGTGTGCGCAGGTGCACGGTCTTATGGTGCACCTGCGCGCCAATGTCCCTCAGATTCAATCCAACGCCCACAATTGATCTCTCTTGTGATCAAATCAGGGACGTCTGATCAATCAGACGACCCTGATCAAATCCCTTACATTTTGTGCAGTTTGGGCCTCTTTGGGCTGGGCCTTGCACTCTGTTTACTTTCTGCACCCCCTTTTATTTTGTTTTTGATATTTGCACACCCCTTCTGTTTTTTACTTTATTTTTGCATAATTAATTATTTATTTATTGCATTGTAAAGACATTAGATTGTATTTTTTAGGACTTGATGTAAATTTAAATTAAATTGCATAGCATCATGTTGCATTCATTTCATATTTATTTTTTAAGTAAATACTTTAGAATGTAATTAGGAACAAATGTACCCTATAAATGAAAAAATCGCATCTCATGCATATTTATTTATCGCTTTCCGCAAAATCGTTAGTATATTTAATTCCGAGGGAAAAGACACCGTTTTGATCAAAATATCATTACGGATCGTCTTCGCGCTTATTTTGCCTATTGCGACGTTATTAATTTTAGCGCTACTTTTTTTATTTTAACCCAACATACCAATCAAAAATAGTTAGTCATTTTATTATCAAAAAATGAGGTCAAAACCTCTTTCACAAAATAGCAAAACAATTTCTTTTCAACATCATCAAGCATCAAAAACATTTCATCATCAAACATTTTCAAACTTTGGACTTTAAACCAAACGTTTCTTTTTACCGCAAAAACCTCGGATTTTAACCCGAGTGCTTTTTTACCGCGAACTTGGATTTTAAACCAAGTGCCTTGGAATTTAAACCAATGGCGTCTTTTATCGTGAAAACCTTGGATTTTAACCCAAGTGTCTTTTTCTTATCGCGAACTTGGATTTTAAACCAAGTGCCTTGGACTTTAAACCAACGGCTCCTTTTATCGCTAAAACCTTGGATTTTAACCCAAGTGTCCCTTTTTCTCGCCAAAAACCTTGGATTTTAAACCAAGTGCATTTTCCTCATTCATACATTTTTAATCATGCATAAACCTTGGATTTTAAACCAAGTGTCTTTTATCACTTCAAATATTTTCTCAATAAACCTTGGATTTTAAACCAAGTGTCCGCGTCTTATTTTCGTAATCAAATCTCAATCAATTTAACCATATAGACTTTTTTCACAAATTAACATCAATCAAACTCACATTTTGCCATTTTTGGCTTTTGGTATTTTAAAACCATTTTCAAAACCTTAAAATCAAAACAAACAAATTTACTCGTCTTTTTACCCCGAACTACGGTGGTTTGATCCCTCGGGTACGTAGGCATGAGACTTGTCTCTCCAATCAATAAAATCAACAAAAACATTTTTCTTCTTTTCATTCTTTAAGCATTTTTTATCATCATTTTAATTTCCCACTTATACATTTTTTTTACAAGCAATTAAAATAAAGCACATAGATAGAATAAAAACAAGAGGTTCCTATAGAGTACTATAGATACTTAGGGTGCTAATACATTCCCTTTGTATAACCAACCCCCGAACCTTGTTCTCTTAATATAGGGTTTTTCGAACTTTTTCCCTTTCCCTCGGATAAATTAAAGATCGGTGGTGGAATATTAAATTGCGATTCGAAGTTAATTAATAACTCGATATCCAAAAATCACCGCGACAGAAATGGCGACTTCACTGGGGACAACCAAGCGGGTTGAACCTAACTTGTTTAATTACTATCTTCTCACTTTTATTCTTTTAATTGTAAATATTTGTACATATATTGGGGAATGCTTTGAGTGGTGAGATAAGTCCCCCACCCGGACTTGAGGGAACTATAAGATAGGATAGTGGTATAATCATAATGTCTATCCGAGAGTAAGTTTCGGCCGTGGCATATGTGGTAACCACACTCAATTGAGGAACTTTGGAGGTAATAGTGCCAACATGAGTAAGTCGTGTTTGACATTCTATCTTCAAGGAACCGACGATGTTGAGGACCTTTAGTTACACCTAACCCATCTTGGCCTCTTTAGGGCGTAGTGCGGTGGCTAATCGAGAGTAAGTCTCGGATTGGTTGATACACGATACTACACTCAAATGAGACTTTTCTACGGATTTTGTTCGATCGGAAGTAGTTCCGTAACCCGATGATTTTTGGAGGAGGTCGAGGACTTTGAGAACTTTGTAGAACCCGTGATACAGGTACATATGAACCCTAGTACATACCATGTGGGGGGTTTCACCTTTGACTCCAACATTATACTTTAACCCCACCATGTTTTCCGCATCATGCATGCATGCACTCATTCATAAATTCTTTTTTCCTCATCCGATATCGTAGGACTTAAACAAATTTTTTGTAAACATTATAGAGAACATTCATTTCAAAAAATGACACATAATAAATTTTTATCTTTTTTCTCCTTACGAAATCCATATCTAAATGTTTACAACCAATTTGAGATAAGTCCTTCGATAACAAAAAAACATTGTATATTTTAGCATAAACACATCATACATCATAATGCATTCATAAGTTCACAAACTCAAGTCTCATATTTTCCTCTTCTCTCTACCTCAGTAAAAAAGGTGGCTCGGCGTATTCAGTACAAACCAACTCGTGTCTACAATACTCGGTTCAGGTTGAGAAACAAGATGGATAATTTTGAGGAAGAAAATCATATGCTCCGTGTACAAGTGACAACCATGCAAACAGAAATTGAGAAGTTGACTAGCATGGTGGCATCTTTGATGGCTACCCAGAATCAGGCGATAGCTTCGGTATCTCAGCCTAGCAGTACCTTTGTACCTCCTCCGGTTTCGTCTGCGCCTTTTAGTACTCCTCAGTATGTTATGCCCGAAAGTTACCCGTGGGGCATGCCTGTTGGATTTCTCGGGGAGGAGTCGCGCCCTATGGTATCTGCAATTCCCCATGTACAATCGACGGTGATTATTCCTCAGCTTGTTAATACACTTCCCCAGGTCACAGCAACCGTTTCTGCACCTTTTGTTCATACTATCCAACAAAACCAGATGCCTATTTTTCATGCTGAAAGTGTGGGAGGTTATGATAGGATGGATGACTTGCAGATCAAATATGATGAGATGCAAAAAGAGATGAGGGCTCTTAGAGGAAAAGATCTATTCGGCCAAGACGCACATGAGCTCTGCTTAGTCCCTGATGTCGTGGTCCCGCATAAGTTTAAGGTCCCAGATTTTGAGAAATATAAGGGGAGCACTTGTCCCAAGGCTCACTTGATAATGTATGCTAGAAAGATGTCTACTCAAACCAGTAATGATAAGTTGCTGATCCATTATTTTCAAGACAGTCTTACTGGCGCAGCTCTGAGGTGGTATATGGACCTTGATAGGGCTAATGTCAGTTCCTTTAATGATTTGGCCAGTGCTTTCATCAGGCAGTACAATTACAATTCATATCTGGCCCCTGATAGGGATGAGTTGCGGGCCTTGTCACAAAAAGAGAAGGAATCTTTTAAGGAGTATGCTCAAAGATGGAGGGAGCTTGCTGCTCAGATTCGTCCTTCAGTTGAGGAAAAAGAATTGTGTAAGTTGTTTTTGCATACTCTGAGCCCATTCTTCTATGAGAAAATGGTTGGTGTTGTATCAAGAAGCTTCACCGAAATGGTGGAAATGGGAATGTGCCTAGAAGAAGGAGTCCGTCAGGGACGGTTAACAAGAGAGAAAGCTCCGACTAATACTGCCGAGAGATATGGTAACAACTTTTCTGAGGAGAAAAAATCTGAAGTTGGTATGGAGGCCCAGGGAGGACATAATTCGAGCAACCCAGCTGATCCACATGTTGCAGCCATAGCACTACCAGCACAATACCCACAATCTCATCACTTACCATCTCCCCAACAATCATTCAATCATAACCGTGCTCAGAAAAATCAACCATTTGACCCCATACCCGTGAAATATGCCGACCTGCTCCCTGCCCTACTTGCTAAAAATTTTGTCCAGACAAGGCCACCTCCCCCTGTGCCAGCAGTACTACCTCCCTGGTACCGCAGTGATTTAACTTGTGCCTTCCATCAAGGGGCCCCTGGCCATGATGTAGAGCGTTGCTATCCTCTCAAGAAAGCTGTTCAGGATTTAGTCCGCAACAAGATGCTATCTTTCAAGGATGAGAACCCTAATGTTCAAGGTTCATCCTCTGCTTAATCATGGGTCCTCCGTCATATTCAAGATTATCAAGAAGCTTGTCCCAAGGATCGCTAGGCCTTTTATTTTCAATTGCAATCTCTTTCTTACCAAGCATTTATTTGCATTTTAAATTTGTATCTTTTAATTAAAATTTCTAAACAATGAGCATGCATATTTTGGAATCCATCCATTCGTATTCACTCTTTTCTTGTGCCATCATAAATGACAATGTTTTTCTACTTTACTTTTCTTGTTTACAAACTTGAGGGGAGAATGATGTAAATTAAATGTTTAAAATTGCTGATATGTGCTTTCATTAGTAAGACCTGGTTGATGATGTAAGGCATTGTTTCACTTCCCAAACACTGGAGAAATAAGGAGATAATCCGTAGTCAACCCCTTTGAGCCAGAAGTTGGTGTTCTTTCTATACAAAAAAAAAACCCTTAATCTTAACCCGGGGCAGGGTAGTCTTTCAATTAATTCAATGACACATCCCAATACAAGAGGATCAATCAGTCTGAGATACAAGAAGTCATGAGTAGACAAAACTCACAATAACATGTGACAGTCACAAACATCCTACACAAAAAAAAAAACACAAACAAAAACAACCACAAAAAGCCCACTAGGTAAAAAGACTTAGGCAAAATTCAGGGCATCCCGATGGACCACAAAATCTGAAAGAATTGGTCCATGCAAAAATTAGGGATTAAGAGCAAATGTTGAAAACAAGCTTGTGAATGAAAAGTGACTGCCACTTCAAGAATCTCATCAAAGCTTCGACCAAAGTGTCAACCTCAAACATCATTATCAAAAGAAATCCTCTTGTCAACCAAAGCATGTCTGATGAATTAATTGAATGTAGGAATGAAGGACATCAAAGAAGTGGGTGGGTTAAAACAGAATTTTGAGCCTAATAATCTTTTCTTTTCATAACCATGAACCAGGCCACGTTATAACCCTCAAAAGACCTAATTGAAGCTAGGTTTACTTTGAAAGCATAATCAGCAAAATTATTGTTAAAAAACTGACTCCACCTGTTTGTTGAGTAACTATCTTCTACACACACCACATGTGTTTTACATAAATTTTCGCGATTCCAAAACTTGCATGTACATTACATCAGAAACATTTTTCAAAAGAAACAATTTTGTTTACAAATTTATATTTGGCATCAAAGAAATTCAATCAAATGGTCTAATCAAGGACGAATCAATTCAAAGCGCTCTTAACTTGGGGCAAATTACATCAGGAACCTGCCAATCCGGGGCAAGTCTTTATATACAGTGGCATATCCTTCAAAGATTCAAAGTCAATGTTTCACTCACTCGGGGCACCTGAAGTGGTTTCCAGGGGCAACCCAGATCTGCCAAGATTCTTGTTATGTCTCTTCCTCCTTGAGCCAATAATCATCAAGTTGATATTTTGGGATATGTGTGTTACTATAATATGCTGAGCATGTGATTCAACATTTCTCAGTTTGAATACTGAACTTGACTGTTCTCCGGTAATCTCCAGCAGGTGGTTATTTTCAAGAAACTTATATGAATTTCTTTTCCCCAGTGAAAGAAAAAGCTGAGACCCGTTTGGGAGGCTCATTCAACAGCAAATGGCATCTCCTTGAGAAGTTTGCATATCATCAGCAAATGGCATCTCTTTGAGAAGTTTGCATATCATCAGCAAATGGCATCTCTTGGAGAAGTTTGCGCATCAGCATATCGGTCTTGTTTCTTTCTGTCAAAAAAAAAAGAGAAGAAAAAAGAAAAAAAGCAAAAGGAAAAATAGCAAAAAAGAATAGCTTGCTAAGTTGAAAACCTGAAAAGGCGGCTTAGGCAAAAATGAGCGTCCCGGTGGATTGAAAACCCGAAAGGGCGGTCCAGGCAAAAATTAGGGGCAAAACAAAAAAGATATATATTCCCGGTGGATTGAAAACCTGAAAGGGCGATCCAGACAAAAGTTAGGGATTTCAAATAAAAAGGAAAAAAAAAAAGCAAAAAGCATGACCGTTGAAACAAGACCATAAGAAAATATTCAGTTTCAGTGAACAAAATGGCGACTTCTGCCAAACCTCTGTCCAATGGGCTTTACCCCAAGAAGCAATCATTCTTACCATGGATCAACATACTATGCCGGGTTTTACCCCGAGGATCTGATTTATCTCGCCTTTTAAGGCGCTGTCCCCAGCGGGGAATTACCGAGTGGTTGTACGGATACGTCGGCCCAATGCTCATCTTACCGTCAAATCTTTTGTCTCATCCAGTCATGTACAAATATCATTCAATCATACAAATACAAGTTTCATAGCATACATTCATACTTATATACAAACATACAAATACAATCATTCACATGTACATACATACAATCATTTACATATCCATAACATACATTCATACTTACATACCATCATATATACATTCATATATACATACGATCATTCACACATTCACACATACATAACATTTATACATACATACATACATACAAACATACAATCATTCACATATGTGTACAAACATTCATATTCATATGCAACATGCAAACAAAATCATGCACACATACAACATTGACCATCATGTGTCTTGCTTCAATTCGTTACAAAAAGAGTCATCCCCAGTGAATCTGGTCCAGAGATGTCTCCATCATTCATATTCAAAGTAGCAGATTTTTGCAAACAATCAACTGCAAACTTACAGTTCATTTCCCCAAAGGAAGTCATCTCCAGTATGTCGGGTCCAAACAAATTGATATTCTTGTCATGTCTCGCTCTCCCACAATGTCAGCAGACAATTTATTTCCTCGGTGTGTCTTTACCATCTCACAATGTTGGTAGACACTGCTTTTACTTGTCTTTACCATCTCACAATGTTGGTAGACACTGCTTTTACTTGTCTTTACCATCTCACAAATGTTGGTAGACACTGCTTTTACTTGTCCTTACCATCCCACAATGTTGGTGGACACTGTCTTTACTTATGTCCGTACACAGGACTTTATCTGCTTATGTCCGCACACAGGACTTTATTGCTTTCTGTCTTTACTTCTGTCCGCACACAGGACTTTACTGCTTATGTTCACACACAGGACTTTATCGCTTTCTGTCTTCATTACCCTTGTCAAATAATCTTCATCACATTCAAACATTTGTAAATATAGCACTCATAAGCATAACACTCATAAACATAGCACTCATAAGCATTACATTCATAACATAACATCATATCATAGCATTTCATAGTTCAATCCGGTCAAAAAATGGTGTACTCTGTATTTAAGTCTCTTCCATCATCGAACCAAAGCAAAAATATCTTCAAAAAAATCATCTTTTTTCTTTTTATCTCCGATGGAAGAAACTTAAATAGGGGCATCTGTCGTACCCCATTTTTTGACCAATCGCTGTTATGCGTCTTTTTTAAGATGGACTTTTCTTTGTTCATTTCTGACGAAATTTCGGCAGAGAGGTATTTTAAAATACCTCATTTTTTTGGGTTTAATTTCTTTTTACTATTATTTCTTTTATTTTATTTCTTTATTGTTTATTTATCATTTTCTATTTAAATTCGTTTTTATTATTATTATATATATATATTTATTTTATTTCTCTTTTTTACATTTTTTTGTTTTTACTATTTTTGAGTGTTTTAGTCATTATTGTCCACAGTCCAGATCAGGTGTTTTTTTGTCCAAGCCCAAAGGGGCAATTTTGTCCAAATGGGGAAATTTTATCTGCAAACCCTAAGTCTGACACACAGTACAAATAGTACACAGTTTCCAAGGGAGAAAATCATCAGGGTCAGCCGCAGCTTCTTCCAGATCCAAAAATCAAATTCCAAAACAAATCAAAAAATACAGAAATTAAATCAAGTGTTCATCATCTCTGTTGATCATCCTTATCACTGTTCAACATCAAATATTATCAACCGAGAACCCATAAACAGAATCAGAAAATCAAAACAAGCTTCCATCTTCATCGTTCATCACCACCATTTTCCAAATTGAAAAAACAAATCACAAATCAAAACCCTCATTCTTTTTCAAAACAAAATCCGAACCACAAACCCTCTCAAATCAAAACGAAATCGCTACCCATCGTCGTCATTGTCACAATCATCAAACCAGATCGAAACGAAACAAAGCGGAATCAAAACGCGAAGAAGAAGAAGAAGTTGAAACCGAAACCACCCAGAAATCCAGATCGGAACCGAGACAGAAGCAGAGAAAACAGAATCAAAACAGAAAACAAAAGAAGAAGAAGAAGAAGAAGGTAAAGCCGTAAATGTTTGAAGAACCGAGAAGTTCATCCCCATTTAAATTGGTTTTGGTTTGTAATGGATCTAGACTTAGGCTTTATTTATTTATTTTGATCTCATGTTTGTTTATTTGTTCGATTAAGAGATGAGAAATTGAGGGTTTGAGAGATTTGAGATGAAAAAAATTGAGAGAGAGGAAGAGGAGGTTTAAATCGTCGGCGGCGAAATAGAGAGAAAGAAGAAGAGATTTCTGGTTTTTTTTTAGGGTTTCATTTATTTATATCTCCATTTATTATCCTGTGCGCGCAGGTGCACGGTCTTATGGTGCACCTGCGCGCCAATGTCCCTCAGATTCAATCCAACGCCCACAATTGATCTCTCCTGTGATCAAATCAGGGACGTCTGATCAATCAGACGACCCTGATCAAATCCCTTACATTTTGTGCAGTTTGGGCCTCTTTGGGCTGGGCCTTGCACTCTGTTTACTTTCTGCACCCCCTTTTATTTTGTTTTTGATATTTGCACCCCCCTTCTGTTTTTTACTTTATTTTTGCATAATTAATTATTTATTTATTGCATTGTAAAGACATTAGATTGTATTTTTTAGGACTTGATGTAAATTTAAATTAAATTGCATAGCATCATGTTGCATTCATTTCATATTTATTTTTTAAGTAAATACTTTAGAATGTAATTAGGAACAAATGTACCCTATAAATGAAAAAATCGCATCTCATGCATATTTATTTATCGCTTTCCGCAAAATCGTTAGTATATTTAATTCCGAGGGAAAAGACACCGTTTTGATCAAAATATCATTACGGATCGTCTTCGCGCTTATTTTGCCTATTGCGACGTTATTAATTTTAGCGCTACTTTTTTTATTTTAACCCAACATACCAATCAAAAATAGTTAGTCATTTTATTATCAAAAAATGAGGTCAAAACCTCTTTCACAAAATAGCAAAACAATTTCTTTTCAACATCATCAAGCATCAAAAACATTTCATCATCAAACATTTTCAAACTTTGGACTTTAAACCAAACGTTTCTTTTTACCGCAAAAACCTCGGATTTTAACCCGAGTGCTTTTTTACCGCGAACTTGGATTTTAAACCAAGTGCCTTGGAATTTAAACCAATGGCGTCTTTTATCGTGAAAACCTTGGATTTTAACCCAAGTGTCTTTTTCTTATCGCGAACTTGGATTTTAAACCAAGTGCCTTGGACTTTAAACCAACGGCTCCTTTTATCGCTAAAACCTTGGATTTTAACCCAAGTGTCCCTTTTTCTCGCCAAAAACCTTGGATTTTAAACCAAGTGCATTTTCCTCATTCATAAATTTTTAATCATGCATAAACCTTGGATTTTAAACCAAGTGTCTTTTATCACTTCAAATATTTTCTCAATAAACCTTGGATTTTAAACCAAGTGTCCGCGTCTTATTTTCGTAATCAAATCTCAATCAATTTAACCATATAGACTTTTTTCACAAATTAACATCAATCAAACTCACATTTTGCCATTTTTGGCTTTTGGTATTTTAAAACCATTTTCAAAACCTTAAAATCAAAACAAACAAATTTACTCGTCTTTTTACCCCGAACTACGGTGGTTTGATCCCTCGGGTACGTAGGCATGAGACTTGTCTCTCCAATCAATAAAATCAACAAAAACATTTTTCTTCTTTTCATTCTTTAAGCATTTTTTATCATCATTTTAATTTCCCACTTATACATTTTTTTTACAAGCAATTAAAATAAAGCGCATAGATAGAATAAAAACAAGAGGTTCCTGTAGAGTATTATAGATACTTAGGGTGCTAATACCTTCCCTTTGTATAACCAACCCCCGAACCTTGTTCTCTTAATATAGGGTTTTTCGAACTTTTTCCCTTTCCCTCGGATAAATTAAAGATCGGTGGTGGAATATTAAATTGCGATTAGAAGTTAATTAATAACTCGATATCCAAAAATCACCGCGACATATTTCTTGGTGCAGCCGCCTTATAAACCCTTGTTTAAAACATGCGTCTTGATAAGCAAGTAAGGCGAAAATAGTGCTTCAGAGAATCTTCAAAGATATGGTGCGCAAATAGAACATTAATTACCGGCATGACAAATGTTTTATCCACATGCTACGGCATCTGGTCCAACATCTTGCTTGAACTTGTTTTTGCAAAATGAGGCCAACATAGAAAACACCAACAACCATTTTTTATACCAACATTCAACCTCGTACATAGATAGGGAGAAATAAAACTAAGAATAATGACAAAAGTAAAGAGTTGTTGCATTCTGACTACAATGAAATTAAACTCGTGAAAGAATAATTAAAAGTTACAATGACGATTTGTGATTTCTTATGGTTGTCTGTGGGGGTTAAATAGAATATTACATGCATGGAAAATATCTTATAATGGGAATATGACAAGAAAAAAAGTAAACGGTCAATATACGAAAATATTAAATATTTAAAATATTATTATTTTCTTATTCGGTCTTCTATTTTAGTAATATTACTATTATAATTATTATTATCATTATTACAAAATTATAATTGAAATTTTTGTATGTCTTAATATGCTCAAGTTGCCTAAAAAAAATTAAAAATCAATCAAATTACAAATTTAAAAACATGGAAATGGTTTTTACCCATTATTTAACGTCTAGTTATGTAGTATTTTCATATTATCTTCCACCTTTTCTACTCAAATTATATACATAAATAAATTATATGGTCGCATATTTTTCTTGTGTTTTAAAGAAGAAATAAAGATGAAAAATATTTATATTTTTTTCAATACAAAAAAATACTAGCTTAAAACTAGTTTATCAACACCCATGCATGATCGAATTACAAGAAGCTCAATAGCCCTGACAGCTCTATTTATAGCCACCCTTTCGATAAAACCTCTATCTCGACTAACAACACTTTCGAGCAATTTCATTCCCAACTCTGACCTCCCAATGTTTGAAGAAAACAACTCATCACGAAATTTATTTTCGTCACATGTAGGACAAACGATCTCAATCTTACAAATATTCAAATCAAGGTCCAGTGTTTGGCCCGTCTCCCAAATGATATCAAGTGATTTAGCCACCACCCTTGAATTCTCAACAAAACTCCCATCATCGAGATACCAAGAATGCAGGTGACACTTGAAATTATCCATGATCTTATGAATAAAAGGGTATAACAAAAGAGCAAAAAGGAGTAGCCCCAACGGATCACCTTGTTTCACTCAACTGATTGACATGATATGTTCATCCCAAAGGGACAACCTTGTTCTCTGGCCATAAAGGAACCCAACCCACAAATAAATAGATGGACTTCTCACCCTCACCTCGCACAGTAGGTGAGGTAAGTCACCAAAACAGGATTTGCAGATTGATTTATTGAAAGCAAGACATCACATATGTTACATGAGAAATTCCACAACACTTGAAACTTATAAAAAAAGGAAGTACAACCAAAATAGCAAGTTTCAATAAAATTCTATCTTATACATTTATGAATAATTCAAGCAGTAAACCTTAAAAGATTGCGGATAACTGATAGTTGAGTGTTTCATTTATAGAATTTGTACCAAAGAAAATCAAATGTCTTATAGTTGGTAAAGTTTGTACAATTTAAAATCAAGGACCACAAAATGTCTTAAAAGTTAACTAAGATAAATTTTTTAATTACTAATAAAAGTGATGACTTAAAGATAAGACCATAAAAGAAAGCTAAGATTCGAAATAAAATTGCATGTAATTAGCATCTTCCAACCTTCAATTCTAGGTGAATTCCTTTAATTATGTTAGGAATTTAAATATGCATGATGTGCATGTTAGTTTCTTCAATTTAAAAATGTATAAGATGGTTATAACAATTCTTATCATAAGTGAAATTAATATTATAACGTGAAGATGCGACAATCATGTGAAAATAATGAAATTTATAACCTCTTATGTGATTGTATGGAGAAAAAAAAAGTTATAGATAGAGGAAATAACATATTTCACTTATTTGTCTATGGAGAAACACTTGATCGGACAAATGCAAAAACCTAATTTTGGATTGGGAGTTTAATTTTGAATAAAAAATGAAGTGATATGGCCCAATTTAGTAGGCCACACTCCAAAATTTAGAGGAAATAAACCAGAGATAAAAGAATGAGATTTATTTTGTATTTTTCATTGATTACAATAATAGGACTACATACTGTTTATATAATTTAATGCATACTGATAGTAGAAAAACTACACCAACTACACAATTACGTGTCTAATAATCACTTTTGTAACTAACAAATTTTGCCTAAAAGATCACTTCTAAAATAAACTAGCTGGGCCATTATTCTTTTATCCTCAAAAATCCTATAAAAACGTTTTCATATTTCATTGCAACATGATTTATGATACACCCTTTAAATAGTATTTCCACCACATAATGGAGGCCGATAAAAACTTATTGATGTAGGCAAGAGACACTTGGAATAGTATTTGTAACAGTTCCTTGGGCATTGTGGCAAACCGTTAAAAGATTCTTTCCTTGATTTGAATTAATGTTGAAGCTATCCATAATAATGTTTTGACAACTAGTGGGACTGCAATCAAAATTAACAGCTATGTTGCCATCACAAGTTCCAGTAAATCCTCTATATGTTACATCACTAACTGAAACATTTGCATCCTAATAATTTCAACAAATTCAACACATATAACTATTGAATTAGTATAATATTATGTATATGAATGGTTCAAATGACAAGATATATAATGCTATGAACATGTAGAATGAAATGCGTACCAGCTCCAAATTTTTATGATAATGTTGATCTATAATTATTGGATTCTTAACATTAACTAGATTGATTTCCTCGAAAGTAATACGTTTTGCATAACCCGAACCACCCTGCAAAAAATTGGACAATGAACGTATTGTCATATTGTTGCAGATTTGCTTAAAAGTAAGTACTAAAAATTGTTCAATAAAAGAGAAGAACTAAAATTGAATAAATTTTAATGAGGATGTCATTTAAAAGATCAGTATTTTTGTGGAAAACATAAAAATATTTAACCTTATTTGTAATACTCACTGACACTGTTTTGATTCTTCCCCCATTAGAAGTCCCGATGAAGGTGCAATTTCGTACATAAACATCAGAAACTTGATCATTATCTCTTACTTTACCAAGGCTACCAACACTGATTATTTCATAAAAGTACACATTTTTATGAGATTTGTGTAAAATATGAATATATGTACAATATAAAATTTACAATTCTGCCACATAAAAAATAAGTATGTGGATGTCAACAATTCAGACTCTAAACTAATAGTATATCATACTAACAACCAATATATAAGATTTAAAAAATTAATTTAGGATTTTAGTTGTCTAATTTTCGTATAATAATTGTGATCATGTAACATCCCAATCTTAATTAATAGGAGTAATATTAATTAAGACTATATATTGGAGTTAAATAATTAGAGATGATTGTTAGAGTGTATTTTGGCATTAAACAATGAATATGTGAAGTAGTCATAAAGGGGAATCAAGTCAAAACTTCCTAACCTTCTTTCTCTCTCACGAGCAGAACAAACAACACAACAACCAAACTTCTCTCAAGTTTATTCTCTCTTCATCACCATGAACATCCTTTATTATTCATCCCTAAATCACTACCAACTCAACTTGCATGTGTGTTACTACTCTAACCCAACCACAATAGAACTCATGTGAGACAAAAGCAAGATGAAAAACCCTTACTTTAGCTATCCCTGGCCGTGAACCGCCAAACCCTAAGCCCCAAATCAATTTCTTGTGAGATTGATGTTGCATGTGATGGATTCTAGCAATTCAAGAACCTTTGGATGATGAGAAAGTAAGGTAAATGATTCATCTTTCTTCTATTCCCTTCCTATCTATCAACCCTAAAATCTGATTATTACTCCATTTTTATTGATTGAGGGCTATAAGTGGGTGTTCAAGGACCAAGAGATTGTGGGTTTGAATAATTCAAGCATTGGAGGAATTTATGCAGAAATCGTATTTGGGGATACACCTTCACTAAAAGGGTCAGTACTCTCTCCTCATAACTCCGATTGGAATTCCGCTTTTTTCTATAGATAGATAACTTAATTCCGGTCAATTGGGCACCTGTTTCATAATATTGGGACAAGAATTGAGGTCTGGACGAATTTTTGAAGTTGAGGGATCAACTCAGGATTTCTGCAGAATTGATATTTGATAGTGCTGCACTAAAATGGTATGAACTCTCTCTCTATAACTTCAAATTGAACGAGGCTGGTTTAATTGGAAAGCTAACTCAATTCTCGATTTTGTGGGTTTGGTTTCGTTGAAATTGGATGAGAAATGAGGTCTCTAGGATTTTCTGAAGTTGGACGTATAAAGCAGAATTATGCAGAAAAATCTGAATTGGAGTTCGAAGTGTTTCTAATTGCAAATTCCACTGTTCGACGAGCTCTAGAGATGGCGATGGGATTGATCAAGCGTCTATCTCAGGTGGGTTCTTAGGAATTAGTTAGATAGAAATTCCCAATAATTGAAATTGCATGATAACATAGGAATTAGGGATTGAAATGTGCATGAGAAGGGTTTGATTCCCAAAACTCTTCTCCTTTATAATTATTATGATATCCATGATGTTAATGGCTTGAAAGATTGGCAATTGTAGTGTATAAAACTCTGTTTTGAACTGGTACTGCAGGTCTTCGCGCCTACGCGCAGCAGTTTCGCGCCTACGCGCAGGCAAGAAGACACAGAGGCAGAATCTGGGTGCAGGTTCACGCCTAGGCGCAGAGGAATTGCGCCTACGCACAAGTCACCAGCATTTCCAGATTTTGTCCTCTATTTCCTTCTTTTGAAATTCATACACATTTTGGATTGCCCTCTTTTAAGTCTTGTTTTCCATTAGCGTTATGAAAATCTAATAATTATGATGTCGTTGTACGTATATGATTGATTACGACCTAGGCTGCTAGCTAGGTTAGTTTCCCCGGGATTTGGATATATTGGTAGTATGTTAACACATTAGAATAATGTGTAGTATCAGTCCATAGAGATGTGTGGTTGATTGACACCACCAAAGGGATTCTAGGAATCCATAGTTATGTGTGGTTGCTTGGCACCACCAAAGGGATTCGAGGAATCCAAAGCGATAATATATCAATAATATTGATTGTGATGCCATAGTTATTTCGTACCATATGTGCTATAGTTCACGAAGATTGGTACGGAAAAGCGTAAGGCTTTCTGAGACCGGCTCACCTCAGATTGTCCTTGCATAGCTACAATGAATTCAGGTAATTCTTTGTGTTACACCATATAAATTGTTTATATATGAATACATGTATTGTGCTGAGATTGCGTGAGGACCGATTACAGGTTTCCCCCGTGTAGTCACCATTAGGTGGGTAGTAGAACTCACGAGGCTTAGTAGTCTCACACCCCCCCCCCCCCCCCATTCTTCATCCTTCCAAATTACAGGTTCGCATTTGTCGCAGAGCTGAAGCGTAAAGATTCGGAATGCATGGGTTACATTGAGGAGCTGACATCCAGATTATTCTTATCGTAGTATAAGATTCAGTTTATGTCCTGTACAGTAGTTAGCTCAGTATGTATTATTCAGCGGATTTTTATAATCCAACTATGTATTGAATCTTTATGTAATGAAATTTTATTGTGTCCCGATTCAGTTATGTACACTCCTTAATGAAATTTTATTGTGTCCCGATTCAGTTATGTACACTCCTAAGGAGTGTACATAACTGAATCGGGACACAATAAAATTTCATTACATAAAGATTCAATACATAGTTGGATTATAAAAATCCGCTGAATAATACATACTGAGCTAACTACTGCACAGGACATAAACTGAATCTTATACTACGATAAGAATAATCTGGATGTCAGCTCCTCAATGTAACCCATGCATTCCGAATCTTTACGCTTCAGCTCCGCGACAAATGCGAACCTGTAATTTGGAAGGATGAAGAATGGGGGGGGGGGGGGGGGTGTGAGACTACTAAGCCTCGTGAGTTCTACTACCCACCTAATGGTGACTACACCGGGGGAACCTGTAATCGGTCCTCACGCAATCTCAGCGCAATACATGTATACATGCATAAACAATTTATATGGTGTAACACAAAGATTATCTGAGTTTGTTTTAGCTATGCAAGGACAATCTGAGGTGAGCCGGTCTCAGAGAGCCTTACACTTTTCCGTATCAATCTTCGTGATCATAGCGCACTATGGTACGGAATAACTATGGCATCACAATCAATATTATTAATATCTTATCGCTATGGATTCCTCGAATCCCTTTTGTGGTGTCAAGCAACCACACATCTCTATGGATTCCTCGAATCCCTTTGGTGGTTCCAAGCAACCACGCATCTCTATGGACTGATACTACACCTAATTCTAATGTGTTAACATACTACCAATATATCCCAAACCCGGGGAAACTAACTTAGTTCATAACCTAAGTTAAATTGTATTATTTCCTAACGTTCAATTAACATTTCAATTACTATAATCATTGAGTTTTAAAAACAGAACAAAAGACCAAAATCCTGTCATGTTCGCTTAGCGAAGGCATGGCGACTGCATAGCGAACCAAGTCAGAAGGTTCTGGCCAGCCAGCGAGCGCCAGCGACCAAAGCCTGCAACTTAGGTCGCACGTTCGCCAGATGCTCGCTTAGCCAGCAGCACGGGGTTCCTGCTCTATTCTGCAGAAATAGTGTAAAAACCAGAATTTTCCAAAACAACATTCCAATTCAATCCAGCCATTAACATTATAAGTAAATTAATAATTAAAATGGAGAGAGTTTTGGGAGTTAAACTCCTCTCATACACAATTCAATTTCCCTAAACCTATGTTATCATGCATTGTTTAAATTGGGGGAAATTCTAACGATTCTAAATCCTAAGAACCCACCTGAGATAGACGCTTGAATAATCCCATCGCCATCTCTAGAGCTCGTCGAACAGCGGAATTTGCAATAGAATTACTTCGAACTCAACTCAGATTTTTTTGCATAACTCTGCTTCATACGTCCAACTTCAGAAAATCCTAGCGACCGCAATTCTCATCTAATTTCAACGAAACGAAAACCAAGAAATCGAGAATTGAGTTAGCTTTCCAACGAAACCAGCCTCGTTCAATTTGAAGTTATAGAGAGAGAGTTCATACCATTTTAGTGTAGCACTGTCAAACATCAATTCTGCAGAAATCCTGAGTTGATCCCTTAACTTCAAAAATTTGTCCAGACCTCAATTCTTGACCAAATATTATGAAAATGGTGCCAAATTGACCGGAAATGTATTAGCTAACTACAGCATCAAACAGAATTGAAAACGGAGTTGTGAAGAGAAAGTACCAACCGTTTTAGTGAGGCCCTGTTCTTGAATATGGGTTTCACTTGATTCATCCAATTTCTCTTGTTTTCTTCAACAACCACCATGTTGAAATTTTTCAATCCATCACATGCAAGTTAAAGAACCAGGGATTGGTTTATGCCAGCATGAAAAATGAAAGAAAGATGGAGGATTAGGTTTTTGATTGGATATAGAAAAGGGGAAACTATGAACCCTAACCATACCTTAATTCTTCATTAGGATCCAATTGGTGAAACTAAAGCTCAAATACCACATGCATGCCATGATCCAAAGAAGATGGGGCTGCATAATTTGAAGCTTGGTAGAGAAATTGAGTTAAGCTTGAAACTGAGTTTGGTGATGAAATGATTTAAGAGTACAAGGATGTTGAGTTTTCTTCTCATAAAGCTTATATGAATATTGGGTACTTGTGATTGTTGAGAAATTTTAAATGAAAGAGCCAAGAACATAAGAATTTTGAGAGATTGAACATGGGGCTGAGTTGGTGTTTCACGCAGAGAGAGAGAGAGAGAAAACAATTGAGAGGTTCTCAAAATTCTTTACCTTGTATCCTTGCTTCTTTCCAATACATCCATATATACATGTACAATAAGAATATTAGTCCTACCAGTACACCAATTGTCCATATCACCCATCCACTTTACATAGACATATTTGTGTCTTTTGAGTACTCATACTTTGGTCAATTATTCCTCCAATTGATTCTAGTTACAATCTATCCCCCTTAAAAGAATTTCGTCCGCGAAATTCAAGAACTTCTTCATTCCCAAACAACGTAAATTGACTATACATCGTCCAAATTCTAGATTTCAACTCTAAACCGACCATAATCCGTCGTTCAATGAGTTACTAATCAACGTTATTCACTGCTTTGACACTTGTTTATGTTACATTGGAATCCTACTTACTCATGGCGCAACTTTCTCTTTTCTACAGTCTTCAAATTCATACCACAGCATACTTAGCCTTACTTGTTCACCGCGCCGAATTTCTCAATTGACCTGTTTTCCCTTCATCATCTTTGCTCTCAAGGGCATTCCATTACTACAAATTCAAGCTTAGGCATCAACACACTCGAAACTTACCCGTTATACGTTCTTTGGTCATCTATACTGTCTTCTACTTACAATTCCTTGGAATAAAACTTTCCTCTTTCCAAGAGTTGTTGGCGTGTAAGCCCATCTAACGACCACATTCTCAACCATTACCCGGCTGTGCACTCTGATTCGACTACTAACTATCATTCTGCAGATCGCGTCACTACAACTTCGGTTTTTCAACTTCGTAAACACTGACACGCTTCAGCTCACTTTATTCGGTTTCACTCCTAACATATGTCTCTTCTTACTCTTCATGTCTGGTTTCTACTTAACTTACCACTTCACTGATTTCATCTGCATTTAATCCTCTTTAGTATTTGGCTTTCTTCATTTCCCAGACAATTGCTTCACTACTCAACAGGTTTGAACAAGTCGGTATCTGGCCTGGTTCGTTAGACTTCGTAACACGGGACACTGGTTGGGGTTACAAGGTTATCTGAAAGGTTTAAGCTTGAGCGTTAATACTGATAGTTCCAAGGATTTTTATTCACAAGCGCCCAACATGTCATACGTACTACTTCATAACACATACGTCGTTTAAATATTCTAGGATCAATTGAAATATAAAATGAGTGGAAGAATGCCTAAATACTACAAATTCTTTTACTAATAAGTCAAACTCATCTGCAAACGAATCCATAGTCCCTTAGGTAGATTTCCACCTACCATTTCCATCCATCCTAGTACAACACAACGAACGAGTTGTACATTCAACATGCAGGTGAACCTGGGTTTCGAATTTTCTCATAAGGGTAAGGGTTTGACTTGTTTGAAAATTTAAATGGTAAGCTAAAATGATAGAATTTGGCTAGTTGAACACATGAGGCTTGAAATTTCTATTTTAAGACTGAACTGAGTTGCTTGACGTTTGGATGAATGGTGAATCAACCATGGATTGAATAGGACGAGAAATAATTTCCAATTGGTGGCAAGTCATTACTCTACGCTAGTAATTCCAACTTAAACTGACTTGAACTGACTACGATAACAAATTATAGAGCCGGACCATTATGACAGAGATACTCAGAGTTAACACCGGTCTAACATTGTTACAGAGAATGGAATTAGGGGAGTTCATACCATTAGTACTAATCTTGACACTACCTCCTATACATTTGATTGGTTTTGGATTTTATCTGGGACGAGTTGGTGAGACCTTATAAAGAAAGGTGAACTGAATTGACTACGTTAACGTCTCCAATGTTTGAGTTACCTTACGACGTTGTTTGGTGGGTTAACAAGGTTCGGAAGAACTTAAACTGAAACTACTCGTGACCTTTATTGGCTAGATAGGCTTAGTTGATTTTGAATCGGTCACTGGTAAGGAAACTAAAAGTTCGAAAAATTTCTTGGTAATAAACGTACAGGTGTTGCTCTAAAGGTAGGCATGAGTAATTGTTAGTCTTTCAGGAGACATGGCTTATTACTCTTAACAAGAGATTCACATTTTCATAGGCCCAAGTTGCTTACGGTTAACAAAGCTGAAAAGTAGAAGACATTTTGTCAGGGTTACATAGGGATGACACTCTCCTGGTGAGTTGATTTCAATGATATTGAGGAGTTTGAAAGGTTCACAACTTAAATGAATTCCAACATTAATTGTAGGTGATAGCTCTCTTAGTGTCGAAAATTTTATCTCATTACTAGGACTTAGGTAGATACGGGAAATGTATGGTCACAACTTAATAAGGTTCACTAGTTACGAATCTTGCATAGCATTGATTCGACGGTTTTGGTTGAATTAAAATTTGCACAAAGAAGTAAGTACTAAAGATCTTAGCTCTATTTCTCTAAGCTGACATCTCACGATTTCTCATAACTAACTATTCTTTGGGTTGAAGACAAACTCAATTCTCATGAGAACTTGACGAATGAACTATCACAAAGGTTTAACCAATTGTCGGGTTATTAGCTAAGAGGTTTGAATACGGGAATTTAATTGTCGGCTTATTGATGTAATTACGGAATTGAAATACTCTAGATGAAGCTTGGCTGCTATTTGTCTGGATAAGATAAAGGTTCGAACTGAGAGGCTGAATTTAGTTTACTGAAAACACTTGGGGTTACATTCTACGAATTTGGTACAACAAGCTGATATTGAAGATTGGAGAAATGTGTGGAGTCTAGGTTGTCTCCTCTAGTAGTGCAGCTAATTGGCTTATGTCATTAGGGAGGGAAATAACTCGGCTGGAACAAGATTAAACGAATCTAAAAGAATTTGGTTTCCTAACTTCTGATAAACCGTAGTTGAACTACCGTGCTTCGGGTAATATGGTTCCCAAGGGTGGGTGTTTACTGGTGTACTACACTTCATTCTACACTGCTCTTCGCACTTATAATTCCATTATCCGCATTACTGCATCCAGCAGACTTACTACCATCGTCTGGTTATCGTACCTCAAAATTTCGTCTCGGCTCTACTCCAATCAATGCATACTTTTATACTGGGTTTTCCATCCTCATAATTCTCCGCATCCGTAAACATGCTACCGTCAATCGAGCGCATTCGCTTCGTGCCACTCCTGACTCGCTCATTGCTACTGATAGCTCGCCACATACTATTCCAATTTCCACGCGTCCTCTTTGGCGTCACTTCTTCTTGTTGCGTCGACTACTACATTTCAATATCCGCTTTCAACGGTCTTCAATCATACTTCCGTCTAAGTTTGCGTTTCAACTTCCATTTTACCACCCGACCTCCTTGGTCCACATTGGTTCTCAACCGTAATACCCTGCCTATCACACACGACACTGAGCTTATCAGACTCAGTACGCGAGGATTTCAGCGTAAACAGTCAGACTCCAAAGGGTCCGTACTTCTTGGGATTGAATTTTAATGATCCGCGGCAAGGTCCGAAATGAATCGACCTGCTCTGATACCAATTATAACACCCCACATCAATTTATCTAGAATATCAATAGGAGTGTACATAACTGAATCGGGACACAATAAAATTTCGTTACATAAAGATTCAATACATAGTTAGATTATAAAAATCCGCTAAATAATACATACTGAGCTAACTACTGTACATGACATAAACTGAATCTTATACTACGATAAGAATAATCTGAATGTCAGCTCTTCAATGTAACCCATGTATTCCGAATCTTTACGCTTCAGCTGCGCGACAAATGCGAACCTGTAATCTGAAAGGATGAAGAAGGGGGGCGGGGGTGAGACTACTAAGCCTCGTGAGTTCTGCTACCCACCTAATGGTGACTACACCGGGGGAAACCTGTAATCAGTCCTCACGCAATCTCAGCGCAATACATGTATACATGCATAAACAATTTATATGGTGTAACACAAAGATTATCTGAGTTCGTTTTAGCTATGCAAGGACAATCTTAGGTGACCCGGTCTTAGAGAGCCTTACGCTTTTCCGTACCAATCTTCGTGATCATAGCGCACTATGGTACGGAATAACTATGGCATCACAATCAATATTATTAATATCTTATCGCTATGGATTCCTCGAATCCCATTGGTGGTGCCAAGCAACCACACATCTCTATGGATTCCTCGAATCCCTTTTGTGGTGCCAAGCAACCACACATCTCTATGGACTGATACTAAACCTAATTCTAATCTACCAATATATCCCAAACCTGGGGAAACTAACTTAGTTCATAACCTAAGTTAAATTTTATTATTATCTCATTATTATTTCCACCACATAATGGATGCCGATAAAAACTTATTGATGTAGGCAAGAGACGCTTGGAATAGTATTTGTAGCAGTTCCTTGGGCATTGTGGCAAACCGTTAAAAGATTCTTTCCTTGATTTGAATTAATGTTGATGCTATCCATAATAATGTTTTGACAACCAGTGGGACTGCAATCGAAATTAACAGCTATGTTGCCATCACAAGTTCCAGTAAATCCTCTATATGTTACATCACTAACTGAAACATCTGCATCCTAATAATTTCAACAAATTCAACACATATAACTATTGAATTAGTATAATATTATGTATATGAATTGTTGAAATGACAAGATATATAATGCTATGAACATGTAGAATGAAATGCGTACCAGCTCCAAATTTTTATGATAATGTTGATATATAATATTGGATTCTTAACATTAACTAGATTGATTTCCTCGAAAGTAATACGTTTTGCATAACCCGAACCACCCTGCAAAAAATTGGACAATGAACGTATTGTCATATTGTTGCAGATTTGCTTAAAAGTAAGTACTAAAAATTGTTCAATAAAAGAGAAGAACTAAAATTGAATAAATTTTAATGAGGATGTCATTTAAAAGATCAGTATTTTTGTGGAAAACATAAAAATATTTTACCTTATTTGTAATACTCACCGACACTGTTTTGATTCTTCCCCCATTAGAAGTCCTGATGAAGGTGCAATTTCGTACATAAACATCAGAAACTTGATCATTATCTCTTACTTTACCAAGGTTGCCAACACTGATTATTTCATAAAAGTACACATTTTTATGAGATTTGTGTAAAATATGAATACATGTACAATATAAAATTTACAATTCTGCCACATAAAAAATAAGTATGTGGACGTCAACAATTCAGACTCTAAACTAATAGTATATCATACTAACAACCAATATATAAGATTTAAAAAATTAATTTAGGATTTTAGTTGTCTAATTTTCGTATAGTAATTGTGATCACTTGATTAATAACAGGGAGTATACTCTTAGGATGTAATCAATTATTCTTAATAATTATTTGACTCATTTTTATCTAAGTTACAATATATATATATAATGTGTGTGTGTGCATGTGCGCGCGCGCGCGCGTGTGTGAAATTGAACTTTAGATTGAGATAAAAATTTATAAACCTTATCCCATGGCCTGGTCCACAAGTAATTCTTGTGGCGTTGATAAAAAATGAGCCACCATTGATTGCAATACAATCATCACCTATTAAAAAGAAGAAAGATGGATTAAATTTACATAAAAACTATTAATCATTTTTAGGATTATGAATATATATAATAAAAATAAAATATTGCAATTTTTTAACATTTATTTATACTAATTAGAGTAATAATATAATGTTTCGTTACTATTGATCGACTTTTTTTTATTAATTTTTCCTCAATTTTCTTATAACAATTTTTGTTTGACTCTCTTTTACAAAATAATATAATAAAAAATAACAAAAATCATAAGATAATACAACGTTTAATTACCAGATTTTATGTTGGAATCTTCTACTAAAATATTCTTAGAAAAAGAAATGTCAAAGCCATCAGTGTTGGGGCTTGTAGCTGGAGAATCAATGGTTATATGAGAAAATGTTGCACCAACGCAATTATTAACTGATACATGATATTTTGGGCTATTAGTGATCTTTATGTTTCTAACACTAAGATCATTGCATGAGTGAAAATGAATGTAATATCTCGACTTTAATTAATGTACAGAAACACTAATTAGAGATTAATCGGAAGTCACAAGTACATGGTAAGTGATGAGTGCAAGGACAAAAAGGTAAAAAGGGGGTTTAGAGATGAATGGCTATAAATAGGACATGAAGACCAAAGGGGATCAGACTTGTCATTTTTCATCTTTCTTGGTGTGGCCGAATTCATCCACCACCATGGCCATGTCGGCATAAGTTAATATACATAAGCCCCAATTTATGTATGCTGCATAAGTCAATTTTAGCCATTTGATCATGGAATTATTTTGCCACGTGTTATGATCTGAATCTGTCACACTGTGAGCCTTGTCACACAAGATCACACTCAACTTTGAGATCACAGGACATGAAATCGCGATCTCCTTCATCTTCGCCGTCGTCTTCTCCTTCATCTTCGCCGTCGTCCTCTGCTCCGTTCGTCTGCGCCGTCGTCCTTTTCTCCGTCCTCTGCGCCGTCGTCGTCGTTGTATTCTCCATCGTCTTCTCTGTTCTCCATCGTCTTCGCCGTTCATTGATTTCATTGATTTCATTGGTTTCATCATTCATCACCATCGTCTTCTCCGTTCATTGGTTTCGTTTTCTTCATTGTAGTACTAGAGTAAGTTTCTTCTGATTTTGATATTCATTGGTTTCATCATTCATCACCATTGATTTAGTTTCTGATTTTGAGAATTAGGTTAAACTAAATTGAATTTGATTTCATCATTCATCACCATTGATTTTGATTTTGATTTTGATTTTGAGAATTAGGATAAACTAAACTGAATTTGATTTTGAATTTGATTTTTTCTGAACTGAATGTTATTTTTGCCTAAAACCATTAGGCAGACATTTTGGTTTCATTTTATCGAATGCATCATCATTCATTACCACTGATTTCACATTGACAGAAGAAGGTTATTAGCCTATAATTGATTTCAAATGTTATTTTTGTGTACTTCATCAAATTAAGAGGGAGTACTAGAGTAAGCTTCTTTTGTAATCCTACTTTAGGTGCATTAATGTAATCCTTTATCTCAAAGTGGTCTGAAATGAATTAGTGACATAATGTCTTGTAGGAGTGTATGGTGCTTATCTTGTTGCTTGTTATGACCAAGAGAACGAAGAATTTCAAAGTATCGTCAAGTTAGGTGAGCGTTAATGTTGTATAGAGTTCTTTTGTTTATTAAACTTACTTTTCTCACTTATTCTATATGTTATGGAGGTCTATCTCATTTTAGGGTATTTATTTGTTTGAGATGGCTTCTAGGCTATCCAGTAGTGTATCTGTTTGGCAAGGATCATATTGCGGATGCCATTTATAATCTTTCAAACAAATACCTTCATATTTTCCAAGTGTTTGTCTGCAGGTTTGTTTTCGTTAACCTTTTGTCTATGGTTTATTTTTTGAAAATGCCATTATAGCTCTGATATGCCTTTTGTCTATGCTTTGTATTCAATTCTCCAGCATGTAATTAGTTCCAAAAAATAAGTATTATCATACGTAAGAAAAAAGGATAAATAAGACCAAGAAAGGGTTAAAAAGAGATAACAGGATACTGTGATATCCGCTTTTAGTGTTGATGTCAATAGTCAAAGAGGTGCAGTCATGCTTGAATTGATAGTTTATTCAACCGAATTCTGCATTTGAGATGATATTATTTCCTTGTCAGCTATATTGAAATCACTAAATGTGGCATGGTCTTTAATATTATTTCCCATGTTTAGCACTTCAACACAAATTTACTATATTATAATTTGAGCTCTTGCAGGAATAGCAATCTCAAGAAAGAAAGTCAATCTGAAGAACTATTAAGGTGAATAATTGTATTAAGTAGACTGTTTGACAATTGAAACACGAGATGTAGCTCAGTTGATATTTTGAGTTCCATACAGGTGGACTTCGAGATTTCATCACGAGATTCTGTTTCATTGGTTTTATCCGGGGCATTGTTTTCGTGGTCAAAGCTTGTTTTGGTTATTAGTGGGATTAACCAGGGATCAAGCTGCGACCATCATACGTAAGTTGCTGGCTTATGGTTAGAGATAAGTAATATAGAACTGAAGTAGGACTTATGAGTTACGTACGACACATTTTAATGTTATGTATGCGTTGATTTCATTTCAAGCTGTGTACCTATGTATGTATCTCATGGTTTAAAATACTCCATGGTTTAAATTAAAACAAGAAACTATTTTGATATTCTAATTTGATTCTGATTTTCTTTTGATTCTGATTTTGATAATAAGAATGAATGCTGCATATGTTAGAGTATTTTCCACACATGTTAGTAATTAATTTTCTAAGGAAATTAACATGCTATATTCTCGGCAACTTCATGTTTTGAATTAACCATTACCACTAAATTGGATTAAGTGTGCTAGTTTATACACTGAAACCATTATACTTGCTAAATGGTTTCAGTGTATAGCTTGCTGAAACCATAAAACCATACTTATGGTTTCAATGTTATATTTCTCTTTTTTTAGGTGTTTTGTATAGTGAATGTGTTTTGTATATCCCCGTACCATACATAGCTAACTAGTTGTGTATAATTTCGCATGCTTGAATATGTTTAACTGCTAGCTAGTTGTGTATAATTTTACATGCTTGAATATGTTTAAGTTTTGCATGCTTTAATGCTTAAATACTTTGTTTTTTATTGTTATATTTCTGGTTTTTGATTGAAATGTATATTTCCGTATTTTGATTTAGAGTTTCAATCTCATATGGATGAATGTTGTTTTTGCCTGAAACCATTAGGCAAGTATTATGGTTTTAGGCAAAAACAACATTCATCACCATTTCCTAATTGAATACTTTGATTCTGATATGTTATTCTAAGTTGATTTTGATTCTGCTTTTGATCTTGATTTTAATTTTGATTCAATTATAATGTCTTTTGTAAACAATTAGATTGTAGTTCTTTCTAATTGAAACAAATATACACATGACTAGCTACATATGATAGAAACAAATATACACTGAAACCATTAATATTGGTAAATGGTTTCAGTATATAACTTACTGAAACCATAAAACCATACTTATGGTTTCAATGTTATATTTCTCCTTCTTTAGGTGTTTTGTATAGTTAATGTGTTCTTGATTTTGATTTTTATTGATTCGATTGTGTTTTTGTATAGGTTTTGATTCAATTGTGTTTTAAATGGATTTAACGTCCACTTCATATGGAATTGGTGATATTTATTCGACTGAAGCATCTGGAAGTGAACCATTGACTTCATCTGATAGCTCTCAATGTTGCTACCCTAACATTAAGAAATCATGGGACACTTTGGTATTTCATTCTATTAAAGACGTTGAAGATTTCTATGGTCAGTATGCATATAAAACTGGATTTTCAATCAGGAGTATGTTGAAGTCGAAGAATAACTCAAAGAATAAGAAGTCGGATAAGATACATTATCTACGTTATACTTGTAACAAAGAAGGTTTTAAGAAAGGAAGTTTGCTTGATCCGAAAAACAAGCCAAGATCAGACAGTCCGGTTGTTATTGAATTTGAAAAAGTGAAAGAGAGACCGGAGGAAAAGATTGGTTGTAAAGTTGGAATATCTCTGAAGTTGGATGAAGCATTGAATGTTTATAAGATATATAGATGGGAAGGGGATCACTGTCATCCACTACACAGAGAAGAGCATCACCGTTACCTCAGATCATTCCGAGAAGTAAATGAAGTTCAAGGACAGCTTGCTGTAATTAATTCTAAAGCTGGAATGTCGATGAGGACGTCTTATGAAGTCATGGGTCAAGGAGTTGGAGGCACAGAGAATCTCCCATTTCGGTTTTCGGACTTAAAGAATTATTTGATGACAATTCGTTCAAAGGAGATGAAGAGGGGTGAAGCAACTGTAATTCAAGAGTTTTTTAGGAATGAAGCTTTGTCGAAACCATCTTTTTACTATGATATGCAAGTTGATGCTGCAGAAGACATAGCTAGCATTTTTTGGGCAGATGGAATTATGCAACTGGATTATTCTTTATTTGGCGATGTTATCAGTTTCGATACGACGTACCGAACAAACAATCAATATCGTCCATTAGGTTAGTATTTTTTGATTTTAAATTAGTACTGAGTTGAATCAAAGGTATGTGTTATACATATGCATTTTGATATTCACCCTGATTGACTGATCTGATATTGGATATTTTCATATACGCTTATATTCACCCTGGTTGTGCTATCTAGTTATCAATTGTGTATAAATTTAAACAATTTTTTTTTTTGTGTTGTTTTGCCTGAAACCATTTTTGATATGTAATGGTTTCAGATAGGTTATACAGTGAAACCATTTATGATGTTGAATGGTTTCAGATATACACATGACTAGCTACATATGATAGAAAGAAATACAAATTAAAACTGAAACCATTTAACAAGAGTAATGGTTTCAGTGTATAACTTACTGAAACCATTAGTCTTGATAAATGGTTTCAGTGTATAACTTGCTGAAACCATGAAACCATACTTATGGTTTCAGTGTACAAATCCATCATATGCTAATAATATTGATGTTGAATGGTTATAGATAGGTTAGACACTGAAACCATTGACTAGTGATTTCTTTATATATGTCGTAATTTGTTTTGATTTGGTTCATTTATTTTTGCAGCTGCCTTTATTGGTTTTGACAATCATCGCAAGAGTGTCTTATTTGGTGCTGCCTTACTGTATGATGAGACGGCTGCTACTTTTGATTGGTTGTTTACAACGTTCTTGAAGTGCATGTCTAATAAGAAACCACATACGATATATACAGACCAGGCTACTGCGTTGTTGAAGTCAGTTCCAAATATTTTTCAAGGTGTTTTCCATGGTCTTTGTTCGTGGCACATGTCAGAGAATGCAAAGAAAAATCTCGGCTCTCGTGCGAACAGTTGCTTTTTTTATGAGTTAACTAATTTGATTTCGAATGTAGACGACGAATCAGATTTCGACTACAACTGGGATCAAATGATGAAAAATTGTTTTGATGGAAGGCCTATTTCAGACTGGACATGGCTTGTCCAGACTCATAGGAATCGTATGCACCGGTCTTCAGCTTGGGTCAAGTCACATTTTACAGCTGGTCTGAAGACGACTCAGTTAAGTGAGTCTTTCAATGCTTTTCTTCGTGGATTTTTGCAGCCAGACCATTCACTTGTTCAATTCTTTAGTCATTTCAACATTATGGTTCAGAGGATGAGGGATAATCATGCTGATTTGGACTTCAAGGCTGCTAACACTAGAACAAAAAATAATTACCCCAACAGTCAACTGATGCGGTCCGTTGTAAAGAAGTACACACCAGGTTCTTTTGCATTTATCCATAGGCAGTATGACCTTTCCTTCAAATACTATTATCAGGAGGACACATCAAAAGGGTCTGAGTTGAATAAGTTTTTCAAAGTGTTCACAATTGAAAAAGTTGATGATCCTGATGAAGTAGATGATCATAATGATGATGATGCTGATAATGATAATGGTGGGGCCTCAAATTCTGATGAATTTCAAGAAATGTCCCCGAATTTTGAAGATCTTGATCGACTTGATGAGAGGGTTGTCACAGTTGACATTAGGACCAAAAGTTTTAGTTGCACATGTCGTATGTTTGAGAACAGGGGATTCTTATGTCGACATATTTTCAAAATCTTGGAGTTCTTTGGTGGTTCTGTGCAATATCATTGTTTGAAGACAATACCTGCACAATATGTTTTGAAGCGTTGGACTAGAGATGTGCGTCTGTCTGTTGATAAGCTGAAATCTTCCATGAGTGTTGGCACTGAAGACACCACCCAAGCACAACGATAGCAACAAATTTGTGCTGTTACAGTTCAACTTTCTACACGTGTTTGTGCAGATCCAGAGGCTTCTCAAATTTTTATTGATGGTGTTCTTGAAGCTGGGAAAAAGGCAGAGGAGTTACTTTTTTCTAAAGGTATTGTTACAAACCCGTCGTCAGTGACGCCGTCTAAGTCTTCAAAAGCAATTGTTGTTGTTGGTGAACCATCTTCCGGGAAGTCCACTGCACCAAAGTTCAAAGAAAGACCAAATCCAATTAAGTCAAAGAAGCGACTTAAAAGTGATTATGAAAAAGCTAGAGAAAGGTAGAAATTCATTATAGAACGGAAGAAACAAAAGAGAGAAGATGAGGAGGCTTTAAAGAAAAAAAGTGCAGCAGGACAAATGCAAGAGCAGCAGTAATGTTCTTGACTTCCAAGGTTTGGCTTCAATTTGCATTATTTTCTTCATTTCTTGATACAGTTGCGTTATCTTTGTTATGTTCAGTAGTTTTGCTTGGAATATTTCAGTAATAACATTTTCTTTCAATTTTATATATAGTTTAATGCAGCACTTTCAATAGCATTATGATATGAATGGATTTGATATTTCAGTTTAATGAATTGTAATCTTCCTAGTAGCTGTATGTGAAATGATTGCAGTTTTCTGGTTTGTATATGGTTTCATTTAATAAGCTTATGAGTTAGTAGTGAACAATGATTGTTCTATTAATGCAGAAATTGACCATAGAAACATGCATCATCTGATTTAGTACATTAGCTGTATGTGGAATGATTGCAGTTTTCTGGTTTGTATATGGTTTCATTTAATAAGCTTATGAGTTAGTAGTGAACAATGTATGTTCTATTAATGCAGAACTTGGGCATAGAAACATGCATGATCTGATTTAGTACATTAGCTGTATGTGAAATGATTGCAGTTTTCTGGTTTTCTGGTTTTTATATGGTTTCATTTAATAAGCTTATGAGTTAATAGTGAACAATGTATGTTCTATTAATGCAGAACTTGGCCATTGAAACATGCATGATCTGATTTAGTACATCTTTTGCATGAATTGCAAATTAAAACATTTATTCCAATTTGATGGTTTTAATATTCAGATTTAATACACAATTATATACATTGAGTGCAACTTTAACACTGGATTTTATGCTTTTATATTTTGGTTTATCTAATGTTCTTCTATACTGAAATCTCCAGGTTCAAAGAATTTCATAACGGTTGCAGGCAGATGTTGAAGCCATCATCTCATTCCCTTTGTGGAGCAAAGATTCTTTTCAGTCTGCAAATCTCAAGATTAAGCTTGCATTTGTATGTCTGTTTGAGCTTTAAAATCAAACTTGTAAAGGATGTGAGACATGCTTGTGTATTTTTGGATACAACAAAACATGGTTTATTAATAATTCATTATCTTTGATAGAACAAAAGACATTATATTAGCTACATATGATTGGATGGAACAAATATACACATGACTATCTACAAAACATGGTTTATTAATAATTCATTATCTTTGATAGAACAAAAGACATTATATTAGCTACATATGATTGGATGGAACAAATATACACATGACTAGCTACATATGATAGAAAGAAATACAAATTAAAACTGAAACCATTTAACAAGAGTAATGGTTTCAGTGTATAACGTACTGCAACCATTAGTCTTGATAAATGGTTTCAGTGTATAACTTGCTGAAACCATAAAACCATACTTATGGTTTCAGTGTACAAATCCTTCATATGCTAATAATAGTCAAAAGCAAGGTTATAATATTGAAAATCATAAGTATGAAAACCAAAATCAAGAGTTATTTCATTTCACCGAGAGTGGCTAGAGGCACACAAAAGAAAAATTTAATTTCGAAAGTGGCGAGAGGATTTTTCAAAATGGGTTTGCTTAATAGTTAATTTCGTTCAAATTCATTTATAATTAAGTTGAGAAAGATGAAAATGTGTTGGACTCGGAGAGAGGAGAAGTGTCTTCGAATCAACCCATGAACCTAAATTTCGGGAGAGAGGAGAAGTAACCAAAACCATTTAACAAGACTAATGGTTTCAGTGTATAACTTACTGAAACCATTTATCAAGCATAATGGTTTCAGTGTACAATTCCATCATGGGCTAATAATATTCAAAATAAAGGTTATAATATTGAAAAACATAAGTATGAAAACTCAAATCAAGAGTTATTTCCTTTCACCAAAATAGCAGCGTTTTACGTGCACTCAAAATAGCAGCGTTTGCAGCGTTTTCCACTGAATTTCCACCAGTGGAAATAGAAGCAATTACGTGCACTACAAATAGCAGCGTTTTACACTGCTTTTCCACCAGTGGAAATATAACGTTTTACACTGCTTTTCAACTAAAACTGCCTGTTTTGCTATCAGCATAGACACTGAAACCATTAATATTGGTAAATGGTTTCAGTATATAACTTACTAAAACCATAAAACCATACGTATGGTTTCAATGTTATATTTCTCTTTTTTTAGGTGTTTAGTATAGTGAATGTGTTCTTGATTTTGATTTTGATTGATTCAATTGTGTTTTTGTATAGGTTTTGATTCAATTGTGGTTTAAATGATTCAATGTGTTGGATTCAAATGCACGTCCTTCAAATGGGTTGATTCGAAGACCATCCTTATCTTTCTCATGTTGGGAGAGCATCCTTAAGGAGGTTTCAACTAATCGAAGTTCCTGATCCTTTTATCAAAAGTGTATAAGTAACCGAAACCATTTAATAAGACTAATGGTTTCAGTGTATAACTTACTGAAACCATTTATCAAGCATAATGGTTTCAGTGTACAATTCCATCATGGGCTAATAATATTCAAAATCAAGGTTATAATATTGAAAAACATAAGTATGAAAACTCAAATCAAGAGTTATTTCCTTTCACCAAAATAGCAGCGTTTTCCACTGAATTTCCACCAGTGGAAATAGAAGCAATTACGTGCACTACAAATAGCAGCGTTTTACACTGCTTTTCCACCAGTGGAAATAGAATGTTTTACACTGCTTTTCAACTAAAACTGCCTGTTTTGGTATCAGCATAGACACTGAAACCATTAATATTGGTAAATGGTTTAGGTATATAACTTACTGAAACCATAAAACCATACGTATGGTTTCAATGTTATATTTCTCTTTTTTTAGGTGTTATAGCAAAATTTTATGTCTATAATTTCCAATTTTATATCTGGATATGTTCAAACAGTGTACATTTGTTAATTATGAGATTTAATAAAAATTCAATCAATGCTTTGAAAATACAATTAATTTGAATGCTACAAACAATTATCACTATTAATTGAGTGCATATCTCCAAAATATAGCTAGAATCAAACAAAAGATACATACATGGTTACATTTTTTATCACTTGCATCACAGCCCTTAAACCCTTAAATACCTTCCTTCACAAATCTCGTGTGCATGGCAACCATAATATCATTCACATGTATTCCAATAATGTCCACAATGAAGAGAGTTATACTCTCTTAAATCTTCACAACAATCTTCCAATTAACATGTGTAATCAAAATCACAAAGCACATATATGACATTACACACATATCCTAAACCCTTCTAGTGTGCTTTGCATTAGTCCTAGTAACTACTAACTAGTACTACAGAAAGTATCATAAAACCATAGCAGACACATCATTTCAATTAGCTAAATCCATCTTAGTTACACTAAGTAAGACATCATGTTGCATGTGCTAGCTCTTGAGCCAATTGTTCATAGTAAGCAGCTGCTTTATTTTGCACATATTCTGCATTTGAACTGCTGGAGTGAGTTAAAATAGTGGAGCATATGTCAATCCTCATATCCATTAGCTTTGCCACTTTGTCATGCTTTTTGAGTTTGGTCCAATTATTGAACGACTGCAAGGTCTTAATGTCACCTTCCCATTCTGCAAGGAACTTCATGCAGAAAACTCCGCAATTGTCCTTGTCTGGTTGATTTGGCATTTTGGGAGCTTCCCACTTAAATTGGGCGAAGTCGAAAGGCATTGCTATATTCCAATGTTTATACAATTCTATGACAAATGCCTTGACTTCCCTAAACCAGACATCAAACATTTTCTTGTATGTGGTCAGTTCTCCTGACTTCACAAGGAACCTCTCTCCATTAATGCTATTCAAGAATTGGAAGGTGCGGCTTTTCAAATTAACAACAAAGCAGACATAATGGCTCCCTGGATTACCAATGAGTGCTGGTGTCATTATCTGTTTCAAAGCACATATAAAAAAGGAACAGAAGTGAGTAGACAAACACAAATTATGATACAAAGACACAAGAGTAAAACCTAATTAACCATAAGACAGTGAAACCATTCAACAAACTTTGCACAACAGATGAAAAACACGATAACAAAACAAGCATTCATATGCAGCATAGATGAAACGGGCACACTTAGTTGCCGAGAACATAGCATTTTAATTTCATTAGAAAATGAATTACTAACATGTATGGAAAATAATCTTACTAACATGTATGGAAAATAATCTAACATATGCAGCATTCATTCTCAAGACCACGAACATCAAAACAACAACCAAAAATGCACCTTAATCAAAACATCAATTCTAATTCAGTCTCTAGACCACTAACATCAAATCAATTGCAATGCTCCCGGAGAATGCACCTTAATTCTAATTCAGTATTAACTTTCCAATCAACAAGCAAAAATGAAATACAGTTGATGGGGAAGGACTTACATATTCTAATTCTGTACTAAATCAGAATTAACTTGCATTCTAACCAAAAATGTTTATACAACTCTATTAAAAAAGAAATACAGCAGTAATAGTCGGGGAAGGACTTACGTATTCTAGTTTGGTGGGGTCAATTCTCTTCCAAGCCAGATATTTGAACCATTTAAGCTTGTCAATAATGCTTTTGAATGCAGCTGCATGATCCATTTGCAATGCACCAGGTCTTTCTAAGTTTTCCTGTTTATATGAAATGGATAAAATCAATTTCAGAAAAACTTAAAAGTAAGTAAACTATTAATATTCATGGAATATAATGCATACATGGTTGACATATCGGGTAACCAGCTTTTTCATTTGTCCGATACGTTGACTCCAGTTCAAGCAATTGACCCAACTGTTTACCACAAAGCAATTGACCCATTCATCCTTGTCGAGGGTCCACAGATCACTTCGTAGAAGAGAAAACTTATGAAATCCGGAGCGGTAAAGAATTTCCTCCCTATATAATTGAATTAAATTATATATAAGGATTACAAAAGATAGATAATTTGATACAACAAACCAACCAACCAGCACTCAGCAATTTAATTCAGTTACAAACATGTGAATTAGAAACATGTCAGTGAAGAATCAGAAACCAACAACAACAACAACAACAACATAGATTCAGCAAAGCATTACTCTCATGCAGCATCTATAAGAAAAACACAAAACACATCAACGTAGATTAAAACACCTATAAAAATAGTTAATATAACATTGAAACAAAAAGTATGCTTTTATGGTTTCAGTAAGTTATATACTGAAACCATTTATCAATATTAATGGTTTCAGTGTATATTTAATTTGTTTCTATCATATGTAGCTAGTCATGTGTATATTTAATTTGTTTCAATTACAAAGAACTACAATCTTAGAAAGAACTACAATCTGATTGTTTACAAAAGACATTATAATTGAAAAAAATTATATATAAGAATTTTCTCCCTATATATAAGAAATTTAAGTTACTTTAACATTTCTATTCTAATCACAATATTTTAAAATGATTTTCACTTACTTATCAAGTGCAGTGCTCCATGCATATGTGGATACATCTTTCTGCAACTTATTTGCAGTTGACTCGTAGACAGCATCATCGTAAGGACTTGTTAAGTACTTTGATTTTTTGACTGCTCGTCTACGGTCAACGTATGTAAAATCCTCCAAGATGTCATGCTTCCTGCTTCTTTTTCGCTTCATTGTTACCTCTTGACTTAAGTCTATTACTTGATCCGGCAACACAGTTTGTAAGGGAGTTGGCCTGTCAAATAGAGTACATAACTATTACTTTGAGTTATATAACAGATCAACAAACATCAAAATATATAAACATGGTTGCTTCTTACTCTAAAATCTGCTCGTCCACCGGATGATCTCTAGATGGTGTCTTTTGCTCATCCACCGGATTATGTCTAGATGATGGCTTAGTTTTTGGATGTTCGTTCTTGCTGAAACAGGCCACATTAGAATTTAGTAACATTAAAATTACTAATACATATCACACAAATACGCGATAGATGGGTTTTGTAAATTCAAATACGTCATATACATTCACATTAGAATTTAGCAGAATTGAATCTTCTTCATTCTTATCACACAAATGATTAAAACAAATACGGCATATACAGTCATTTATTACCTTTTAGTTGAACCATCACCCGCATCAAAAAATTGAGGAAACTTCAAGATCGTTTCCTGTGTGGGTGAAAGTTGCATATTGCATGCTGCCGTTACTAAGTCATCCAACTTCCTGCCATCAATTTCTTCTTCTTCACTGCTTGAAAAGTATTCAGTTTTCTCATTCGCTTTCTCAGCCTTCTTAGCATGCATCTTCTCATCCTTTCTCTCATCCTTCTTCTCATCGCCTTTCTCATCCTTCTTCTCATGGTTCTTCTCCTCAATTTTCTCATCCTTTCTCTCATCCTTCTTCTCATCCTTCTTCTCATCGTTTTTCTCTTCATTCATTTCATCAGATTTCTCCTCCTTTTTGTCTTCCTTCATTTCATCTGTAGCTTTACCGTCATGAAAATACTCGGGAAACTTCATGATTGTTTCTTGTGTTGGGGAAAGTGGTGTTTGTGAAGCTTGTCCATCTTCTCCTTGTACTACTTTTTTTTTGTTGGCTGAAGATTTATACCTCAAAGTTTTTCCCTTTGCCTGACAGATTCTTCGTTCCAAGGTGTATGCGCTTGTACTGTAGATTTCTATACACGCCCTACAATGTTTGAGGTGCATTTCTGCCTGCAATTGTTATTAGAGACCATAATCAGATCCAGATGAATTTTCAGAAGCAAAGACACATATACAAAGCACATATAAGTTTAATTATTATTAGAGAAAGTAGATCAAGATGAATTTGCAGAAGCAAAGACTCATCTACAGAGCACAATTTAATCAATTCTTGTTCAATTTAGAAGTAGACAACCAAATACATTTAATTATAATGGTTTCATGCACAATATTAATGGTTTCTCTCACCTCAGATAGTGGGCATGTATTAGGATCAAAACACAGTACAAACAGCCGTTCATCAGTGGTATTCAGCTGTGTGACACCAGCTGTTAAACCATGTTCAAGACCCATGACATCATAAACCTTTTGAAGGTCTTGATTTGCCATCTTTACATCCCAATCCCGAAGTGATGGGTGCTTGTATTTACCAGTTAAAAATGGGCTTATCTTCCCCATTTTATCCAAATAGTTTATCTGCAGAATAAAAACAAAACATACATATCAGGAAAACAAAACATACACCTAAGAGATATATAACATTGAAACCATAAGTATGGTTTTATGGTTTCACTAAGTTATACAGTGAAACCATTTATCAAGACTAATGGTTTCGGTGTATAAACTATTGAAACTATTTAACAAAACAAAGAACACATTCACTATAGAAAACACCTAAACATATAAAATCATAATATTGAAACCATAAGTATGGTTTTATGGTTTCACTAAGTTATACACTGAAACCATTTATCAAGACTAATGGTTTCAGTGTGTAAATTAGTGAAACCATTTTCAAGACTAAACTATTTGTTACAAGAAATTAGTGAAACCATTTATCAAGACTAAACCATTTGTTACAAGATATATACTGGCCATTAGGTAAAGGAGCTAGTAGGGGATTTTCCCGAGGTACACATTCCGAAAGATTACGAAATTTCATTGGATTACTTGAGCAAACTTCATTTAGCATCTCAAGCATGGTATATGAATCTCTCAAAATTCTAACCGTTAATCAACCATACTTGGAGGTTGAAGCTAAATAACATTTAAGTTAACATTTAGATTAAAAAGAAGGAACCATGCAGGAATTCAATATATACAACTACACATTAGAAGCAAATGGGCTTTGCCAGCATGTATCATAGACTCTAAAGTAATATGCTTTTGGAGACATGACAGCTCATGACATAACCATAAAAACTAAAACAGATCTTGAATTTGAGAAACATTATTCATAACCAGACCTGAAAGCCTGAAACAATGTAGGACTTAGAAACCAGCTCATTGTGTCCCATAACACAACAAAATATTGATTTCATGAGACATGATTCATAACTAGAGCTGATCAAATGCAGGACATAAAAATGGGGGATACAATTCAAAGTGTGACCACAAACAAAAGAGGCTTGCATATTAGCGAATTGCAATCATCGTCACAACGACTATGCCAGTTGTTAAATAATCAACAACAACCTATGATTAATGTAAACCACCATCAGAATTCGAACAATTTCTCGCAGAGAACCATTAGATTGTTTCAGCATTATAGCTCAACCGAATAAAAGCATAAACCAAAGAGAATACAATACAGTAAAACACCAAATGAAAGAACTATTAGATCATGACTTATTTGAATATAATCACCCCTATACATGAAATATGAGGCACATTATGGCCTCTGATGGCATATCATCCGCACACGCTTTCTTACAAAACCACATATACACTGAAACCATTTATCAAGACTAATGGTTTCAGTGTGTAAATTAGTGAATTAGAATTTATCAAGACTAAAGTCAAGAGTAATGATTAGAATTTTTACCAGTAAAAAGTGGAAGTCTGCAAGCGGGTTTGCAACGCCTGGACTTTGCAGTCCTTCTTTCATATAATTCATAACATGTGCACACCAATTGTATGATGAAATCCCAGCTGGATCTTCCAATATATCCGCATATTGAAGAGACACATCACTATGGTTAGTGGGGCACAATAAGTTATGAATTATGAAACATATTGCCCCCTTCACCCAAGTGATTGGCTCCTCAATAGTCTTCAACACTCTCTCCAATTCAGGAAACTTAACATATTGAGAACCATTCTCATTCAGTCCTAATTCCCTCCTCAGCCTATTTATTGCCGCATCTGAGCAATGAGCAGTGTTTATTGTTTTTCCAACCATTGGGAGAGAGTATACACGGTGGACATCGTCTTCTTTCAACTCAAGCACTGTTGTATTAGAGAGTCTGATGCACATGTTATCTTTATCAAACTTGTTTACGACCCAATCCACAAAGAATGTGTGGATTCTTGACCAGTTGCAGATGTGCAACATACCTCCAAACCCGGATTCTTGCAATACTTCAATTATCCTCTCTTTTGTTCCTTTTTTATGGATTGATTGCATAGTTTCGTACACTTTAGGGATGCTACACTTGTGTCTTAACCTATGTTCTTGCTCTGTAGGTTTCTTCAAATTATCCCCCTTTCGATGTTGGTTGTCATCTGAACTACTTTCTTCATTTTTTCTCTGCCTATTTTCTGTTGCCTTTGCATCTTGCATTTTTCCCTTTTGTTGTCGGGAACTACGCGAAGTTGAGGATTGTGATAGGCCAAGGCTGAAACTTGGTCCTGACTCGTCAACCTGCATTGATTGAAACCATTTTTCCCATAAGTATACAAAAGATATACAAAACACATAAAAAAACAGAAACATTACATTGAAACCATAAGTATCGTTTTATGGTTTCAGCAAGTTATACACTGAAACCATTTACCAAGAGTAATGGTTTCAGTGTATAAACTACTGAAATAAACAGAGAAACAATTGTCTCACATTCAGGACTATACATCTGAAGCATGGAAATCAAGTTTTATACACTGAAAATAAACAGATGCAAGAGTCTCAACACTTCTCTCACATTCAGTACTAGACATCTGAAGCATGGAAATCAATTTTTAAGAACAAATCAAGTTTGCCATAGAGCAAAATTAAGCAAGGACATAACTAAAATGTAAAATATCAAATCAAGCAAGGACATAACTAAAATGTAAAATGCAAACAGCTGCATCTCCTGATTAACAATAAAGAAAACATGGAACTGCAACAAGGCCATTCATAAGTGCGAAATATTTAAAGCTTGTAAAACTGTGATGGCAGCACACAATCATTAAAACTCTCATTCAACTTGAAAAAGAACACAAAACATAGCAGAAAAAAGCAAAATGTAGTACTGAATACTAGAGTGTATAACAGGTGAATTATATTTCATTCTAATTGAACAAAATTGCAACTACTGCAATTAAATCAAAATGTATCAAATAGAAGTGTGGCACCATTCCATAACTCTTAATTGAACAAAATTGTTAAATAGCAACTACTGCAATTAAATCAAAATGTATCAAACAGTAGTACTTAGCCAAAACAGAAGCTAACAGTAGAAAAGGGTTTGACATTCAGTTTCGTTTTAACCAGAATTAATACAAGCTTGTAGCATATCAGAATCAAAATCAAAGTAGAATATAAGAATAATGTGAAACCAAAATACCTGATTAATGGTTTCAGACAAAACATAATGCTAAATCAAAATCAAAATCAAAAACAAAATCCATGCATATCAGAATCAAAATCAAAAACAAAATCAAAGTACCATACCATAATCAAAATGTAAAACTTAATAGGATATAGCATAACCAGATTGAAATTATCTGCATATAAATCGCTGCAAAGAGTTGATAAAATAATTGATCATCCACTAAAATGTCCTCAATCCAAGCCTAACAGGTTTAACGTTCCAAAATCCGATTTTCTTCCATAAAACTATCTAAGAGTAAATATCTATGATTGTGAATTTGTGATGGTAATGCACTGGATAAGAGCTATTCCCTAATCCTTGATCTGAGCTTAGCAATCAAATACTAAGAACTGTCATAAAGAAGAAAAACATGAAGAAATCGAAACTATAATATAGATGATCAACTTGATTTGTTGGTTCAAAGTTGAATATTAAGATCTAATTACCCCTCTTTTCTGTTTAACAGTTAGCCATTTCTCTCTCAAATTACCAAAAAAAAAAAAATGACAATTGATCAAAGCTTGGTTAACCAAAATAAAATGCAAATGCATAACATAAGAATCAGATAATCAAAGGAGGATATGTAACAGAAAGAAATAGATCAACAAGCAACAAAACTTTGTTGCTATTATACCAAAGCCTTCACCAGAAACAGAGCCATTAAAAGCTTCTATGAACACATTTACTGCCTATATTTTCATGGTGTTCTTCCATCCCTCACATAATGCACAAAATAAGTCAAATAAGCAAGCTAGAAAAGGGTTTGACATGGTTTTAAAATTGAATAAGCTGAACACACCATTAATCTTCTTTGTCAAATGTGGAAACCATTCAAGTTATAATCAAATATCTAAAAAAATAATCAAACCAAAAGTTCAAACGTTCAAACATAGACACATATGAGTAATAATCCACAATTCCAAAATAATCAAACCTAATTCCCAAAATGTAATTATACGAAACCATTTAGTACATCCAAAACATCTAAAAAAAGTGAAATATAACATTGAAACCATAAGTATGGTTTTATGGTTTCAGCAAGTTATACACTGAAACCATAATACTTGCTTAATGGTTTTAGGCAAAAACAACATTCATCCATATGAGATTCAAACTCAAAATCAAAATCCAGAAATATACATTTCAATCAAAGTATTCAAGCAAGCATTCAAAATCAGAAACAACATTCAGTGAACAAAATCAATGGTGAAACCTAATTCTTAAACAAGACTAAATTAAGTTACCTGTTTCCTTTTAACCATTGTTGATTAATGGTGATGAAAGACAATCAGTGTTGAAGATGATGAAGAACTGGTGAATGATGATGTTGAAGATGAACTGGATGAACGACAATCAATGTTGAAGATGAACTGGGATGTTGAAGATGAATTGAAGATGGCGATGTTGAAGAAGATGGCGATGGCGATGTTGACGATGACAATGGTGATTGCGATTGCGGTGTTGAAGATGGCGATGTTGACGATGGTGATTGCGATTGCGATTGCGATGGCGATGACAATGGTGATGGATCGTGATGGTGATTGCGATGGCGACGGCGAGGTTGGAAGTGATGGTGAGATTGGAAAGTGATGGTGAGATCGGAATGTGATGGCGACGGCGAGTTTGGCAGTGATGGCGACGGCGAGGTTGGATCGCGATGGTGAGATTGAGAATTCTGAGTTTGGGAATTGAAACAGTTAGGTTAGGGTGGGGGTGTACAAAGAAGTTTTGGGGGTGCAGAAAGCAAGGATTTGGAGGTGCAAGAAGGAAGGGTGGGGTGTATGCAGCAATTGATGGTTCCTTATGGATGGTGCATAAGCTTGGGCTTATGCACCAAAACCGGACCCGGCCATGTCCATACAAATTCTCCTTTCTCATGAATTGAAGTCTTGCATGCCTTAGATTCACTATTTCTTCACTTAATCCTGCTTCACAACAAGCCAATAACATTTCCATCTTCCTCTTGGCTCTCTTGACCGAAAATACATCTCCCATGGCCAAGTCCTGCTTTCTCAAATTGAAGTTTTAATGTATGAAGCTGAGGATGTCAAGAAAAGAATCAAGGATCCAGTCTTGGATGATTGAAAAATTAAGGCATGGTTAGGGTTCATAGTTTTCCCCTTGGCTATATTCAATCAAAAACCCAATCCTCCATCTTTCTTTCATTTTCATGCTGACATAAACCAATCTCTGGTTCTTTAACTTGCATGTGATGGGTTGAGAAAATTTTATTGTGTCCCGATTCAGTTATGTACACTCCTATTGATATTCTAGATAAATTGATATGGGGTGTTATAATTGGTATCAGAGCAGGTCGATTCATTTCGGACCTTGTCGCGGATCATTAAAATTCAATCCAAGTAGTACGGACCCTTGGAGTCTGGACTGTTTACGCTGAAATCCTCGCGTACTGAGTCTGATCAGCTCAGTGTCGTGTGTGATAGGCAGGGTATTACGGTTGAGAACCGAAGTGGACCAAGGAGGTCGGGTGGTAAAAAGGAAGTTGAAGCGCAAACTTGGACGGAAGTACGAGTGAAGACCGTTGAAAGCGGATATTGGAAATGCGGTAGTCGATGCCACAAGAAGAAGTGACGCCAAAGAGGACGCGTGGAAGTTGGAATAGTGTGTGGCGAGCTACCAGTAGCAAGGAGCAAGTTAGGAGATGCACGAAGCGAATGCACTCAACTGATGGTAGCATGTTTAAGGATGCAAAGAAATATGGGAATGGATGACCCCGTATAAAAGTATGTGTTGAATGGAGTAGAGCCGAGACGGAATTTTTAGGTACGATAACCAGACGATGGTAGTAAGTCTGCTGGATGCAGTAATGCGGATAATGGCATTACAAGTATGAAGAGTAGTGTATAATGAAGCGGGGTACACCAGTAGACACTCACCTTGGGAATCATATTACCCGAAGTGCGGTAGTTCAACTACAGTTTATCAGAGGTCAGGAAACCAAATTCTTTTAGATTCGTTTCATCTTCGTTCCAGCCGAGTTATTTTCCTCCCTAATGACGTGGGCCAATTAACTAACCTATCAAAGAAGAATGAAAATAGAATTGTGCCTTCTCTTAACTTCTAAATGTCAACCTATTGCACCATTTTCGTAGAATGAAACCCCAAGTGTTTTCAGTAAAGTAAATTCAGCCTCTCAGTTCGAACTAATACCTTGGCGAGACAAATAGCAGCCAAGTTTCGTCTAGAGTATTTCAATTCCGTAACTACATCAACCAATCGACAAATAAATTCCGTCTTCCAAACCTCTTAGCTAGTAACCCGATATTTTGGTTAAACTTTCGTGAGAGTTCAACAGTTAAGTTCTCATGAGAATCGGGTATGTCCCCAACCCATAGAATAGTTAGTGATGAGAAATCATGAGATGTCAGTCTGGAGCAATATAACTGAGATCTTTAGTTACCTACTCCTTTGTGCAAGCTTTAATTCAGCCAAATTCATGGAATCAATGTGATACGTGAAAAGTAACTAGTAAGCCTTGTTAAGACATGACCATATGTTCCCCGCATCTACCTAAGCTTGGTAAAGAGATATATTCTTCGATACTAATAGACCTATCACCTACAATCAATGTAGGAATCCAGTTAAGTTGTGAATCTTCCAAATTCCTCAATATCAGTGAAATCACTCACTAGGAGAGTGTCATCCCTATGTAACCCCGACAAATGTCTGCAACTTTTCAGCTTTGTTAACCGTAAGCAACTCGTGCATATTAAAATGTGAATTTCGCGCTAAGAGTAGTAAACCATGTCTCCTTAAGGACTAACAATTACTCATGTCTACCTTTAGAATAACACCCTTACGTTTTCTACTAAGAAATTCTTCAAACTTTTAGTTTCTTTACCAATGACCGATTCAAAATCACCTAAGCCTATCTAGCCAATAGAGGTCCCGAGTAGTTTCAGTTTAAGTTCTTCCGGACCTTGTTAACCCATCAAACAACGTCATAAGGTATCTTAAACGTCGGAGACGTTAACGTAGTCAGTTCAGTTCACCTTTATTTATAAAGTCACACCAACTCGTTCCAGATAAAAATCCAAAAGCAACCAATGATATAGGAAGTAGTGTCAAAATTAGTACTAATGGTATGAATCTTCCTAATCCTATTCGCCGTAACCAAGTTAAACCGGTACAAACCTAGACAGTTGTGTTTTACCTTTCTTAACAATTAGTTATTTCAGCCGACTCTCCACTATAAGATAGCCTCGGATCTTTCTGTCAAAACTCAACCTCACTCTAACAAAGTTAAGACCTTGCCACCAATTGGAAATTATTTCTCGTCCTATTCAATCCATGACCGATCCACCATTCACCCAAACGTCAACCAACTCAGTTCAGTCGTAAAATATAAAGTTCAAGCCTCATGTATTCGATTAGCCAAAATCTATCATATTAGGTTACCATTTAAATTTCAAACAAGTCAAACCCTTACCCTTACGAGAAAATTCGAAACCCAAGTTCATTTGCATGTTGAATATACAACTCGTTCGCTGTGTTGCGCTAGGATGAATTGAAATGGTAGGTAGAAATCTACCTAAAGGACTATGGATTCGTTTGTAGATGATTTTAACCTATTAGCAAACGAATGTGTAGTATTTAGGCACTCTTCCACTCGTTTTATATTTCAATCGATTCTAGAGTGTTTAAACAACGTAGTTGATGTAGTAGTAAGTATGACATGTTGAGAGAATGAAGATCCTTGAAACTATCAGTATTACCGTTCAAGCTTATACCCTTCAGATAACCTTGTAACCCCAACCATTGTTCCGTGTTACGAAATGTAGCCAACCAGGCCAGATACCGACTTGATGAACTTGTTGAGTAGTAGGACCATTGTCTGGGAAATAAAGAGAGCAGATGCTAAAAAGGATTAAATGCAGTTGAGATCGATGAAATGATAAGTTAAGTCGGAACCGAATGTGAAGGGTAATAAGAGACGTACGGTAGGAGTGAAACCGGATAAGGTGAGATGATGCATGTCAATGTTCGCGAAGTTGAAAACCGAAGTTGTAGTGACGCGGTCTGAGGAAGATTGTAAGTAGTCGATATCAGAGTGCGCAGTCGGAATTGAGTAAGAATGTAGTTAATAGATTGGTTGAAGACCAACAACTCTTTAAGAGAGGAAAGTCTTATTCCAAGGAATTGTAAGTAGAAGACTGTAAAGATGACCAAAGAACGTATAACGAGTAAGTTTCGAATATGTTGATGCCTGAGCTTGGATTTGTAAGTAATGGAATACCCTTGAGAGAAAAATTGTGAAGGGAAAACAGTTCAATTGAGAAATTCGGCGCGGTGAACTAGAAAGGTAAGTATGCTCCTGCGTGAATTTGAAGAGTGCAGAGAAAGGTAAAGTTGCGCCATGAGCATATGAGTTGAAGAAGAATAGTTGGAAAGAACTGATATAAGATGAGCGTGCCTCAAAACTTGTATTATGGCGTAAGTGTTAACGCAGGGAAGAGTAATGATTGGTAAACCGTTGAACAACAAATCATGATCGGCTAAGAACAAAGTATGGAATATGGACGAAGCTTTAGACAATCTACTCTAGTGATGAAGGAAGAAGTTTCTGAATTTCGAGGACGAAATTATTTTAAGGGGGGTAGATTGTAATATCTCAACTTTAATTAATGTAGAGAAACACTAATTACAGATTAATCGGAAGTCACAAGTACATGGTAAGTGATGAGTGCAAGGACAAAAAGCTAAAAAGGGGGTTTAGAGATGAATGGCTATAAATAGGACATGAAGACCAAAGGGGATCAGACTTGTCATTTTTCATCTTCTTTCTTGGTGTGGCCGAATTCATCCACCACCAAGGCCATGTCCATACAAATTCTCCTTTCTCATGAATTGAAGTCTTGCATGCCTTAGATTCACTATTTCTTCACTTAATCCTGCTTCACAACAAGTCAATAACATTTCCATCTTCCTCTTGGCTCTCTTGACCGAAAATTCATCTCCCATGGCCAAGTCCTGCTTTCTCACATTGATGTTTTAATGTATGAAATTCTGATGAGATGAAGCTGAGGATGTCAAGAAAAGAATCAAGGATCCAGTCTTGGATGATTGAAAAATTAAGGTATGGTTAGGGTTCATAGTTTCCCCTTTGCTATATTCAATCAAAAACCCAATCCTCCATCTTTCTTTCATTTTCATGCTGACATAAACCAATCTCTGGTTCTTTAACTTGCATGTGATGGATTGAGAAAATTCAACATGGTGGTTGTTGAAGAAAACAAGAGAAATTGGATGAATCTAGTGAAACCCGTATTCAAGAACAGCGCCTCACTAAAACGGTCGGTACTCTCTTCTCGTAACTCCGTTTTCAATTCTGTTTGATCCTGTAGTTAAGGGATAAGAATTGGGCACCAGTTTCATAATATTTGGATAAGAATTGTGATCTGGGCGAATTTTTGAAGTTAAGGGATCAACTCAGGATTTATGCAGAATTGATGTTTGACAGTGCTGCACTAAAATGGTATAAACTCCCTCTCTATAACTTCAAATTTAACGAGGCTGGTTTCATTGGAAAGCTAACTCAATTCTCGATTTCGTGGTTCTGGTTTCGTGGACATTGGACGAGAAATGAGGTCGCTAAAATTTTCTGAAGTTGGACGTATAATGCAGAATTCTGCAGCAAATTACGGATACGAGTTCGAAGTATTTCAATTGCAATTGTGCGTAGTGGCGTACTCTGGAAATGGCGATGGTTGTTCAAGCGTCAATTTTTAGGTGGGTTCTTAGGTTTAGATAGTTAGAAATCCCCAATAATTGAATTTGCATGATAACATAGGATTAGGAATTGAATTGTGTATGAGAGGAGTTTATTACCCAAAACTCTTCTCCATTTTAATTGTTATTATACTTATATTGTTGATGGCTGGATTGGATATGGAAACTTTGATTTGAAATTCCTAGTTTTTCACTGATTTTGCAGAACAGGGCTAAAATCCTGTGATACTCGCAAAGCGAGCTCTGGCGAACGTGCAACCATGAGTTGCAGGTTTTGGTCGCTGGCAGTCGCTGGCTGGCCAGAACCTTCTGACTTTGGTCGCTAGCAGTCGCTAGCACTCGCTGGGCGACCATGACAGAATTTAGCCATCTGTTTTGGCTTTTGAAACTCAATTCTGTTTTTTAAATTTGTTATCCTTCCAGGTTTATTTTCCATTGACAGTACGAGGTAATAATAATCGAAATGTTAATTGCACGTTAGGAAATAATACAATTTAACTTAGGTTATGAACTAAGTTAGTTTCCCCGGGTTTGGGATATATTGGTAGTATGTTAACACATTAGAATTATGTGTAGTATCAGTCCATAGAGATGTGTGGTTGCTTGACACCACCAAAGGGATTCGAGGAATCAATAGTTATGTGTGGTTGCCTGGCACCACCAAAGGGATTTGAGGAATCCAAAGCGATAAGATATCAATAATATTGATTGTGATGCCATAGTTATTCCGTACCATAGTGCTTATGTCCACGAAGATTGGTGCGGAAAAGAGTAAGGCTCTCTGAGACCGGCTCACCTCAGAGTGTCCTTGCATAGCTAAAATGAACTCAGATAATATTTGTGTTACACCTTATTATTGTTTTTATATATAAATACATGTGATGCGCTTGAGTACGCGTGAGGACTGATGAGTAGGTTTCCCCTTGGTGTAGTCACCACTAGGTGGGTAGTAGAACTCACGAGGCTTAGTAGTCTCACCCCCCCCCCCCCCCCCCCATTCTTCATCATTTCAGATTACAGGTTCGCATTGTCGCGGAGCTGAAGCGTAAAGATTCGGATACAAGGATTACATTGAGGAGCTGACATCTAGATTTTTCTTATAGTAGGATAAGATTCAGATAGGTTATGTACAGTAGTTAGCTCAGAATGTATTCTTTAGGGGATTTTGTATCCTAAGTATGTATTGAATCTTTATGTAAAGAAAATTTTATTGTGTCCCGATTCAGTTATGTACACTCCTATTGATATTCTAGATAAATTGATATGGGGTGTTATAATGAAAGACCTGTATCATTAGAAAAAATATGTCACAATATGCCCACACTCACTTTAAAATATGAAATAAATGAGTTCTTCATTGAACTTAATAGTTCCATGTGTTAATAAATATAATATTAATAATAATATACTATAAAATATAATTGTCATGTGTTAAACTGTTATTTTTCATTAATAAATGCATATGTACACGATCAACCCGATTAATGATGTAAAGTATACCTGTTAGAAATTAATTGTGACAGAGAAAAGGTCAATAATGAAAGAGAAAAGATAAAAATGATCATATATATACCCCAGGTCGTTCATGTTCACAAGCACCAGGACAATTCCACCAAGTTGAACCATCTCCATCTGCTCCTCCTTGATCATTGCCAACAATCGTGAGTCCGTCTAAATATTCAATGGAAATCAAACTTTCCCCACCTTTCCAGGCTTCTTTTGGCGGTGCAACTATTTTCCCTTCAAACTGCAATATAGATTGTCAAATATATATATAAAGGGATTTGAACTTTGAGTTTACAAAATCTAACTCTTACCCCTTTAATAAAATGAAAAATCATTATAGACATCATGGATAACATCAAATGTTAATTAATTAGATTCCTAAACTTTTTTATACTCTCCGTACATAATTATTAAATTCAATACAATGTTTTTTGAATATGAATAGTTCCAAAGAATAAAATTACGCATATTTTTTTTTTTAATACACACCATATTTTTAAATTTTTAATATTATAATTATAATATATTAGTTTTATCCATAAACATAAAACTAATAATTGTTATTTTTTTTAATAAAAGGTGTCATGTTTATGTTGATTGTGATAGTTATACCTGAATGTGAATTTTGGCATTACAAGGACCGTTAAAATGAACTTTTGTCACCATAAATAATTTTTCTGCTGGGATAACGAGTGTTGACATCCCTCCTGCTTTGCATGTATTATTCCATACATTTGCAAATGCCTGCAATTCAACTTATATATATAATTAAAAAAATATCGTTAAGGGTCACTAAATTAGTGACATGTGCCTAATCTATGAAAAAATTATAATTAAATTGAGATATATATACTTGTGTATCATCAGATTTGTCATCACCACGTGCACCGAAATCCATCACATTATAAATACCATTTTTTATACCAACATTCAACCTTGTACATATATAGGGAGAAATAAAACTAAGAATAATGATAAAAGTAAAGAGTTGTTGCATGCTGACTACAATGAAATTACACTCGTGAAAGAATAATTAAGAGTTACAATGACGATTTGTGATTTGTTATGGTTTTCTGTTGGGGTTAAATAGAATATTACATGCATGGAAAATATATTATAATGGGAATATGACAAGAGAAAAAAGTAAACGGTCAATATACGAAAATATTAAATATTTAAAATATTATTATTTTCTTACTCGGTCTTCTATTTTCGTAATATTACTATTATAATTATTATTATCATTATTACAAAATTATAATAGAATTTTTTGTATGTCTTAATATGCTCAAGTTGCCTAAAAAAATTAAAATCAATCAAATTACAAATTTAAAAACATGGAAATGGTTTTTACCCATTATTTAACATCTAGTTATGTAGTATTTTCATATTATCTTCCACCTTTTCTATTCAAATTATATATATAAATAAATTATATGGTCGCATATTTTTCTTGTGTTTTAAAGAAGAAATAAAGATGAAAAATATTTATATTTTTTTCAATACAAAAAAATACTAGCTTAAAACTAGTTTATCAACACCCATGCATGATCGAATTACAAGAAGCTCAATAGCCCTGACAGCTCTATTTATAGCCACCCTTTCGATAAAACCTTTATCTCGACTAACAACACTTTCGAGCAATTTCATTCCCAACTCCGACCTCCCAATGTTTGAAGAAAACAACTCATCACGAAATTTATTTTCGTCACATGTAGGACAAACGATCTCAATCTTACGAATATTCAAATCAAGGTCTGAAGGTGCGTGGAGAAAACACAAGAAGGGGGGGTTGAATTGTGTTTTGGATATTTATAAAACTTTCCAAGATATTTAAATCTTTTCAGAGTCTTTAAAGCACAGCGGATTGTTCACACAATTAACTTATGGCGTTATGAATGATGAAGGAGTAAATGAGAGAGTGAGAGAGAGAGAGAGAGAAGAACACACAACAATTTATACTGGTTCCCCTCACAAATTGAGAGTACTGCAGTCCCCTTGTTTCCAAGAGAGTTCACTATAATCACACGGATTACAATAGTTGCTCAAGCACACAAGCTAAAGACTTCTTGCTCTTAGTCACACAAGACAGAGAGACTTCCTTGCTCTGATCACACAAGATCAGAGACTTCCTTGCTCAAGCACACAAGCTCAAGACTTCCTGCTCTTAGTCACACAAGACATAGAGACTTCCTTGCTCTGATCACACAAGATCAGAGACTTCCTTGCTCAAGCACACGGGCTCAAGACTTCATTGCTCTAATCACTAAGATTGAGACTTATATGCTTCTACACTAAGCAGAAGACTTTCTTGCTTCTACACTAAGCAGAAGACTTTGTTGCTTCTACACTAAGCAGAAGACTTACTACTAACTTATAAGCTTAAACTTATTACAATCATAATAACTTCAGAGGCATAAAGCTAGTTTCTATACTCACTTCATTTGAGAGATGTTTTCTATTACAATTCAGATTCTCACTTTCTTCTGAGAGATGTTTTCTAATGAAGAGCGCTAGTCATCAATTCTTTCTTTGACATATTTATATGAGTTGAGAAAGACATTGAGTCGTTGGAGAAATTCCCGTTGTAAAATGGACAGCTGTAGTCTTTGAAGATCCGTTGAGTAAAGCCACGTCTTCCTTTGCAGAGAGGCTTCACCTTTACTGTTTGTCCAATAGTACAGTTATAAGGTACAACTAGCTGCTAGAAAGAGAGGGATCACATCCTTTGTGACCGTTGCAATTATCAGGCTTGATAAGTTGTAGTTGATGTAGCCCTCTGATGACTGGGGAATTCGTTTGCTTCTGATGAACCTTCGATAACTTGGAGTCTGATTGGTCTTGAATGATTGGCCTCTGATAGTCCTTCGCAATTCAGCTTCTGAACGTCTTCATCCTCTGAATGACTCTTGACTAGCAGACACCTTCTGAACTCTTGTAGGCCTCTGAACATCTTTGAGCTTCTGAACTCCTCTGAGCTTCTGAACACTTGCAGACGTTCTGATCCTTTTTGAGCTTCTGAACTTTGTTTAGCTTCTGACCACGTTGTAGCTTCTGAACTCCTTCAGAGTGTAAATATTCAGACTTCCATAGGTTTCATCAGAGTTTAAACTAAGTGTGCTCTTGATATAGCATTGGATTCTCCTTCACTTAATTTAAACATTAGTACCATCAATTGTCCATTTAATACTTTGTTATCATCAAAACTTAAGGGTGTGTATTAACACATATTTTTTTCCAACAATCTCCCCCTTTTTGATGATGACAAACACAAGTATTAAATACAATTGTTGTTGATAAAAATCAGCTATGTTGACATTAGGCTTCTGAGTTTCGCAAGCTCCCCCTAAGTCTGATAACTCATAGGGTTAGGTTTGTAAGCTCCCCCTATTTTGTATCCATAGTTAATTTTAATCAGTTTCAGAAATACTTTATTATATGACTTAAATTATTCATATTTCACTATGTAAAGAACAAAGGTTTGCAAGCTTCTTCTTTCCATAGTGTGATAATATTTGAATAAAGTTGCACCCTTACTCAAGAACTAACTATGAATAATAAACTTCAATTAATAAATGCATTCTCCTTGAAATTAAGCCCTTAATGCAAATGCAAGATGAAGCAATATTTAAATTGAATGACAAAATAGAATCAGAGGCACTTAGAGACATCTACACACACACTTGGTTCTGATGGTTATCATTAACAGCTTCAGAGTTCAAAATGTTTTCAAACAGTTCAGAGCTTAAAAAAAATCTTTTCAAAGAAAATAGCTCAGAGTCTGAACTAAAATTTGAAAACAGTTCAGAGCTCTTTAGTACAATATTTTGAAATCCTCAAAGATCAGATTGTCATAGCACAGCATGTACCTCATGCTACTGTTTTGACCACTCTCTTACGTTCTCTCTCTGAAGCACTACAAGGCCCTAAAAAGCCAGGTAATTTCGCTTCTTCCAACAATTGATTTACCAATATTCTTTCTCCCCCTTTTGTCATTATCAAAAAGGTAGTATAAGCAATTAATAGAAATTCAACTTTCAATGCCGTCAAATCAGGAGTGGTTGAACACATTTAATATTCGGCCATTGAATTATGCTTATAAAAGGAGAGAGATACCTAGTAATTTTACTCACACAGAATAATGTTAGGTTATTGAAAGATCTCTTGAGAGAAAAAATGAAACACTCAGAGAATAAGAAAGTAGTTTCTACGAGAGTTAGTCAAGATAGGAGAAAACATAAGAAGAACCCAATGGAAACAAAGCCAGTGTCTGTTACAGAAGAACTCGGTTCAGAGTCTGAAGGGAAATCTTTGGACTCTGACTGTTTTAAGTTCTGAAGACATATATTCCTGAAGAAAATCAAACTGAAGTTCGAGGCTCTAGAGGGGCTAGAGTCTTTTCCTGAGGAAAACCAAACTGATGCAACAGAGTTGGTTTCTTCAAGAAAGACTACTGGTTGGATGGCTTCAGCCAAAGCCTCAACCTTTCCCCTCTGCAAAGGTCATGTAGGCTTGTAACCACAAACATTACCTTCTAGAGCATCCAGAAGATAGTTCTTAGAAAAAATGTATTCCAGAACTTATGTTCTTAATGAAATTAAATCCATTACTTTTGGCTTGTTTAGTTTTTGATTCTTCATAATTTCTTCTCTTGTTATGAAATTTGACACTTTAATAATTCCCATCTATTGTACTTGTAAAATATATGAATGAAAATCAATTTGCAAAGCTGTTTGTTTTACCGAATATGAAAAACAATTAAGGAATTACAACAAACAAACGACATACTAATCAGAATTAACAAAAGACAAATAAGCATTCAGATAGATATGTTAGATTAACAAGCAGAGTTTTATCCTAACCAAATGTTTATCCTAATTGAAAATCTGACACCCTGTAGACAGATGCTACGCAAGATGCTACAGCAATGTTCGTAGCAATAAATCACAGAAAATAATGCAGCAGTAAAATAGCAGAACAGTAAAAACACAATAGGTTTGTTAACTCAGTTCGGCGTAATCACGACCTACTCTGGGGGATACCAATCCAGGAGGAATCCACTATAATAGTACTAGTTCTAAGTTCTCAGCAAACGCCCCGTTTACAACTTATCGCCTAGCTACTACCCGTGCTATACTCTACCTAGGAACTCCTAGATATGAGACCCCGTCTCACTCCTATCAGAACAATATTCAGTATGTTACTCACTGTAACAGAAACTTTGAATCACTCAAACAAACCTACCTCCGTGCTTAAAAGCTTTGGAGCAAGTTCACACAACCTATTCTCCGTGCTTAAAAGCTTAAGAGAATTAAACAATACAACTCGATAAACCCAGTCCTAAACTTGCATCAAGATGACACAAGGAAGGCTCACAACAAGCAAAACTCAAAAACCCTAAAACACACACTTTAGTAAAACACGGCTTTTGATAGATTGAAACAAGGTTTAGGTCTTCATATATATAGCCTTGAGATCGCAGGTCCTTGTTGCACAAGAAAAGGTTTCAGAATTAATCTGAACCATTGAGATGATCAACATAAAAGATTTACTTCAATTATTCTTTAAAGATTGACTTTAAAAGATTTTCTTCAAATATATTTTCTTCAAAGATTTAATTATTTTATTGAGATAAATAATATAAACCTCCTTCAGAAACTTAAGGAACAAGGCGCAGCTTGGTCTATTAAAACGTGCTCAATCTTTTATTCTGAAACAGATCTTTCTGAGATTTTGTATAAAAAATCTGCGCAACACAGTAGCATTAATGCTGTACTTCATATGCTACAGCATCTTGGCTAGAGTTAGTTTTTGCAAAATTGTAGCCAACATACAAAAACCCAACAATCTCCCCCTTTGGCAAATTTTGGCTAAAACAACTTTAGACCAGTTTGTGGAGTGATGCAGATCATACTTTCCTTCGAGTCAACATAAACACACAACTAGGAAAGAAAGCAGACAATAACATCAGAGGCATGCAACAGCGGATCATACACATCTAGCCTTATGAAGTACAACTAGAGAGAAATAAACTCTCATAATAGTGGATTCAAAAATAAGACTCCTTCATTTCATGCTGTGGAAAAATAAATTCCACACATATTAGGAAAAATAAATTCCTATAGAGTCATAGAGTCATACATGCATGCATGGAATCTGAGCATTCATCAATAGTAGAAAAATAAATTCTACTCCCCCTTAGTTCATGCATGGGAATGAGATTACTCCCCCTCAAACCTGTATATCATTATCAGACAGAACATGCTATACCAGATGCTATAGCATTTGTAGTCACATCATGCACCAAACAAACAGAACACCTTAAGAAAATCAGAGTAGTATATTACTCCCCCTTTTTAGGCATAAATTTGGCAAAGAGTATAGGAGCAATACGTAGTACCAAAACAGAGAACCATAGAGAACCAGAGCAAAGAGACATAGAGTTGCAGGTTCAATCAGAATCAAGGCATAGCCCACACAATAACTTCCAAAATATCAAGCAGAACAAACAAGAGGACTTGCATCAGAATGCTCTTCCTCCACCTCAGTATCACCACCTACATCATCTGCATCATCTTCCTTAGAATTTGTTAAGCACATCAGGGAAGAACTCCACAAATCGTCCTCTATCAAACACTTTCTCACCACCAGAAACATCCTTCTTATCACCAACAGACACAAAATTCTTACTAATTTTTCAGATGTTTCAGCATTACCCAAAATAGCGTGCATTACCAAATGGAGGTAAAAGATAGTAGCAGTCGCACGCCACACTAGCAATAATTGCTATAATTCTTCAAATAGGCAAATACCAAGTTTGCCTCGCAATTTTTCAAATTGAACAACATCTAGAGCTTTAGTAAATATATCCGCTAGTTGTTCTTCAGTGCCTACATGCTCAAGAGTAACAATTTTGTCTTCTACAAGATCTCTTATGAAGTGGTGCCTAATATCAATATGTTTTGTCCTACTATGTTGAATAGGATTTTTTGAGATATTTATGGCACTAAGATTATCACAATATAATGTCATGACATCTTGTTCCACATTATACTCCTTCAACATTTGTTTCATCCATTTGGAATAATTTGAATTTTAAGATGCAAGCAACACCTAAGAGAAGTCTTATGGACTCAAGACGAGCAACAGGTGCAAATGTCTCATCAAAGTCAATTCCTTCAATTTGAGCATAACCTTGAGCAACAAGTCTGGCCTTGTTTCTGGTGACAACTCCATGTTCATCAGACTTGTTCTTGAATACCCATTTAGTACCAATCACATTTACATTCTCTGGTCTTGGAACCAAATCCCACACTTCATTCCTTTTGAACTGTTCTAGTTCCTCTTGTATCGCATTTATCCAACAATCATCAGTCAAGGCTTCCTTCACATTTTTTGGCTCAATCTTAGATACAAAACAAGCATTTGAGATAACATCATTCATTCTTCTCGTAGAGATTCCTTGGTCAGGATTACCAATGATGAGATCAGAGGGATGATCCTTTTGGATCCTATTGGATGGACCTTTCTTAGGTGGAACACTCATAGACCCAGTTTCAAAAGCTTCCATGTTGTTTTCATCTTCTTTTACATTTTCAAATGCTTCAGTTGATGAGTTAGATGCTGCAGCATCTTCACCCGTATCTTGCGTCCCGCTTTCTACATGGTCAACTATCACAACATTGCTAGACTCCATCATTACTTTGGTTCTGGAATTGAACACTCTATAGGCTCTACTGTTGGTGGAATAGCTTAAGAATATTCCTTCATCACTTTTAGGATCAAGTTTTCTTCTTTGTTCTCTGTCAGCCAAGATGTAACATTTGCTTCCGAACACATGAAAATATTTGACTGTAGGTTTCTTGTTCTTCCACACTTCATACAAAGTTGTGTTGGTTCCAGTCCTTAACGTAACTCTATTGTGGATGTAGCAGGCTGTATTCATGGCCTCAGCCCAGAAGGAGTATGGTAATTTCTTTGCATGAAGCATGACTCTAGCTGATTCTTGTATAGTTCGATTCTTCCTTTCAACCGCTCCATTTTGTTGGGGTGTGATGGGAGATGAGAACTCATGCTTGATTCCTTCAGATGCACAAAATTCAGAAAACCTTGAGTTTTCAAACTCTTTTCCATGGTCACTTCTTATCCTTAAAATTACACTATCTTTTTCTCTTTGAAGCTGAACACATAGATCTTTAAAGATGTCAAAAGTATCTGATTTTTCTTTGAGAAAATTGATCCAAGTGTATCTAGAGAAATCATCAACAACAACATAAGCATACCTTTTTCCTCCTAAGCTTTCGACTTGCATTGGTCCCATAAGATCCATATGAAGTAACTCAAGGACTCTTGTAGTTGTGGAATGTTGTAGCATCTTGTGCGGCATCTTGGTTTGTTTTCCAATTTGACATTCACCACAGATGTTACCTTCTGCAATTTTAAGCTTAGGTAGTCCTCTAATAGCTTCCTCAGATATTGCCTTTTTCATGCTCTTCAGATTTAGATGTCCTAACTTTTGGTGCCAAAGTGTTACCTCATTTTCTTTTGCTATGAAACATGTTGACAGATTTGCTTCCTCTTGAGGTACCCACAAGTAGCAATTGTCTTTGGACCTCACACCTTTCATGAGTAATTCATCATTCTCACTTGTGACAAGACACTCAGTTTTGGTGAAATTTACCTTCAGACCTTGGTCATACAATTGACTAATGCTAATCAAATTAGCAGTTAATCCTTTTACAAGTAGCACATTATCCAGTTTAGGTAAGCTTTTGTTGATCAGCTTTCCTACGCCAATGATCTCCCCTTTGGCTCCATCTCCAAAAGTCAAATAGCTAGTTGAGTAAGATTTGATATCAACAAGAAATCTATCATCTCCAGTCATATGCCTCGAGCACCCACTGTCAAAATACCAGTCTTCTTTTGAAGAGGCTCTAAAAGAAGTGTGAGCAATCAAACCTGTAACCTGATTTTTAGTTTGTTCTTCATCAACTTTGGTTTTTATAGTGTTGTTCTCACTTTTGACTTTCCATTCTTGTTGAATCATTGGTATTGGCTCAGTTTGTTGCTTCTCCTGAGGGTACCCATACAGCTTATAGCAAAATGGCCTTATGTGTCCCTTTCTACCACAGTAATGACATCTCCAAGGACGGTGTTTCTTGTAGTGAGAATTGCCATGATGCTTCATAGGACGCTTATAGTAAGAATTGTCATGATGCTGCGTAGGATGCTGGGGCACCTTTCGTGACATGTTAGCACCTGGGACTTCTTTGGGATGAGTATACATAAGATCAGGATTATAAGTCCTGTGTTTATTGACATTCTCATAACTAATACCAATAAACTTAGGTCTTCTATCATTCTTTTCTAGAATTTCATCTAATTTGTCAGCACCAGTTTTGTTCAACATTTCAGAATATTTTCTCAACCTTCCAATATCAACTTCCAATTTATCTATCTCCTCATTAGCTGCATCAAGATCAGAGGTTAAGCTGTTTACCTTTTTCTGGAGATCATCAATCTTTGACAGAAGGCTAAATTTTTCACCCTGAAGTTGTGAGTTGAGTTTCTTTTGCTTTTCAAGTTCTTTGCATTTTTCTTCAGCAACAAAACATAGGTCTCTGTATGTTTCTGCTAGTTCATCATAAGAGACTTCTTCATCACATGATTCTGTATCAGATGTTACAATTCCAGTTAGGACTTTTCTTTTGTTTTGTTTCTTTAGATAAGTACCACATTCTGTTCTGATGTGACCATACCCTTCACACTCATGACATTGAATCCCCTTACTTTGAGCAGGTTTTTCATCAATCTTTGTTTTTCTTGAGTTACCAATGCTGCGACTCATGTCAGTAGCAAGATGCCTAGCATTCTGCCTGGGTCTTCTATCCATCGCTTTTAGAACCTTATTAAATTGTCGTCCAAGCAAGACAATAGCAATGCTTTTGATACACTCTCAAGATCTTCATCCTCAGCTTTTGATACAAAAGCCATGCTTTTGTTTTTCTTTTCTATTCTTTCATTAACAGATGATTCATAGGTTTGTAGGGATCCTATTAATTCATCAACTTTCATGGTTGATATGTCTTAAGCTTCTTCCATTGCAATCACTTTCATGTCAAATTTCTTAGTAAGAGACCTAAGAATTTTTCTCACAATTTTTTCATCACTTAATTTTTCTCCTAGATCATCAAAAGAATTAGCAAAATCCATAACATTCATGTAGAAGTTGTGAACACTTTCATCCTCTTTCATCCTAAGATTTTCAAATTTCCTGGTTAGATTTTGAAGTCTTGAGATTTTTACCTTGGCAGTACCTTCTTGAGTGGTCTTTAGTATCTCCCAAGCATCTTTGGCAACCTCACACTTTTTGATTAGCCTAAACATATTTTTGTCCACACCATTAAACAAGGCGTTTAAGGCTTTAGAGTTGCCAAGAGCTAATGAGTCTTCTGCAGTAGTCCACTCCTCCTCTGGTTTCAGTACATCTGTATCAGCTCCATTAACATCCTTCACTTTGGGATGTTCCCAACCTTTAAGAACGACTTTCCAAGTCCTGCTGTCCATAGACTTCAAGAATGCTATCATTCGAGCTTTCCAAATGTCGTAGTTGGAGTCATCTAGAAGAGGTGGCCTGGTTACGTATCCTCCTTCTCTGTCCATTACGTCAGATATCTACCCTGGAGCTCACCCACGCAAGTTAGGGTGCCTGCTCTGATGCCAATTGAAAATCTGACACCCTGTAAACAGATGCTACAGCAATGTTCGTAGCAATAAATCACAGAAAATAATGCAGCAGTAAAATAGCAGAACAGTAAAAACACAGTAGGTTTGTTAACCCAGTTCGGCGTAATCACGACCTACTCTGGGGGATACCAATCCAGGAGGAATCCACTATAATAGTACTAGTTCTAAGTTCTCAGCAAACGCCCCGTTTACAACTTATCGCCTAGCTACTACCCGTGCTATACTCTACCTAGGAACTCCTAGATATGAGACCCCGTCTCACTCCTATCAGAACAATATTCAGTATGTTACTCACTGTAACAGAAACTTTGAATCACTCAAACAAACCTACCTCCGTGCTTAAAAGCTTTGGAGCAAGTTCACACAACCTATTCTCCGTGCTTAAAAGCTTAAGAGAATTAGACAATACAACTCGATAAACCCAGTCCTAAACTTGCATCAAGATGACACAAGGAAGGCTCACAACAAGCAAAACTCAAAAACCCTAAAACACACACTTTAGTAAAACACGGCTTTTGATAGATTGAAACAAGGTTTAGGTCTTCATATATATAGCCTTGAGATCGCAGGTCCTTATTGCACAAGAAAAGGCTTCAGAATTAATCTGAACCATTGAGATGATCAGCATAAAAGATTTACTTCAAATATTCTTTAAAGATTGACTTTAAAAGATTTTCTTCAAATATATTTTCTTCAAAGATTTAATTATTTTATTGAGATAAATAATATAAACCACCTTCAGAAACTTAAGGAACAAGGCGCAGCTTGGTCTATTAAAACGTGCTCAATCTTTTATTCTGAAACAGATCTTTCTTAGATTTTGTATAAAAAATCTGCGCAACACAGTAGCATTAATGTTGTACTTCATATGCTACAGCATCTTGTCCAGCATCTTGGCTAGAGTTAGTTGTTGCAAAATTGTAGCCAACATACAAAAACCCAACACTAATCAATATGCTTAGCAAAATATCAGTCATGAAGTCATATAAGCAATCAAATGGATCCTAAGGTTGGGGTTGACTACATAAGAATGCTAGGTTTGTCATTATGTTTTTCTGATTAATGTTTACTTCTTCCATCAATTCCACAAACTTGTCCACTTTTGCTTCAATCCTTCTGATGTCATTCTCATAGACAGGGTTCCTCAGGTGCTGATGATTTCCTTGATCACTTCCCAGGTTGTCTTGACTAGGTACATTCAGATCATCCATTATTGAAGCTAGCCTTTCCCTAAGGTTTTGCCCAATATTTTCTATTACAGTTGAGGATTCAGGATGATCCCTCTCTGTGTCTCTTTGAGTCTGAATTTTTTCCTCAGCATTGATGTCCTTCCCTTTGTCACATTTTCTCTGTTCTTCCACAGCTACCCTTTGTAGATTGTCTAGTTCCTCTGTCAGACTTATCCATTGAGCATCATATTCAAATGAAGGCATATCTGTTTGCCTTAGGTCATAAAGACCATGTATCTGTTTAAAGAAGTCATTACAATTGCCCAAGACATCAGGATTGTTTGATTGGGTGGGATGAGGTTCATTTGATAAGGGTGTATTTGTGAGTTGGGGATTGAAGTGAACAGGTATTTGTTGAGACTGTTGAGAACTGGGGTTGATGGCCTCATCATGGTTTGATGGTGAGAGATTCAGGTTCTCTTTTGAAACTACATGGTCAGATGAGGTTTGTTGCAAGGGTGTATGATGTTCTGAAGATGTTTGAGTCATAGATGGCTTAGCTGAACTATGCTTAGATTTGGCATTAAGCAGGTCAAAGTTAGCTAGAATTTCATCTAACTCATTAGGGTCAGAATCAGTAGAAGATGATGATGATGAGATGTTGATAAAGACTGGTTCAAGGTGAGTTGTTTTGACAACTTCTGATATAAGTTGTCTTATGGTAAGATTATCTTCAGAACCTGTCTGGTTATAATTTGAAAGGGGTTGGATTGATGATGAGGTTAAATGAATGTCTTGAGCAGAAGTAACAACAGGTTTAGAGAGAGATACATCACCTGATTTGTTATGATCTGAGGTCTCAGGCTCTTTGGTACGTTGCTTTTGTCTGGCACTGAGAGGTTCATCATCACTTTCTGAGCCTTCAACTTTATATGCTTTCACTAGCCTTCTTCTCTTCTTCTTCTTTAAATCTTCCTTCTCAATCTTAAACCCTTCTTCTAGGTTATCCAGTAGTTGAATATACTTATTGACAATGCTACTAGAAACAATAGGCATTTCAATGTTCCATTTCTTTACTAAGGAAAGTTCTAAGTGAGACTGAGGTATCAGAGGTTCTGATGATTGTACTTCATGTCTTGACAACAGGTTCATCTGAGAGAGTATTTGAGCAGATATTGTGGAGGCTCTGAATTCTCTTAACAAGTAGTCATGACCAGCAGCTTTGATTATATCTATCACCCCACATTGATAGAAAATCTCACTGAGGATCCTTGGGTAGACTACATGTATAACAGACTTGGCCTGATTTTGAGTTTTAATCACATATTGCATAGGTGATCAAAGATGTATTTAGCCCAATTTAAATCATATTTTCTTGTGAGAAAATAGACAAAGTGTCTATGATCCCATGACAAAAGATCAGGATTTTTACTTCCTGGAAATATAGAACTTAACATGATTTTGGCTAATACCCTCTGAGTGGGCTTCAGATCACCTGTCTTGTTGCTCTCACAGCTTGTTCCCTTGACGTAGCAATGTCTTGTCATATTCTTTAGAAACATAGATTCTTGTGCTTCACTGTGACTAAAGGTATAGTGGATGGAGGTGCGTGGAGAAAACACAAGAAGGGGGGTTGAATTGTGTTTTGGATATTTAAAAACATTCCAAGATATTTAAATCTTTTCAGAGTCTTTAAAGCACAGCGGATTGTTCACACAATTAACTTATGACGTTATGAATGATGAAGGAGTAAATGAGAGAGTGAGAGAGAGAAGAACACACAACAATTTATACTGGTTCCCCTCACAAATTGAGAGTACTCCAGTCCCCTTGTTTCCAAGAGAGTTCACTATAATCACACGGATTACAATAGTTGCTCAAGCACACAAGCTCAAGACTTCCTGCTCTTAGTCACACAAGACAGAGAGACTTCCTTGCTCTGATCACACAAGATCAGAGACTTCCTTGCTCAAGCACACAGGCTCAAGACTTCATTGCTCTAATCACTAAGATTGAGACTTATATGCTTCTACACTAAGCAGAAGACTTTCTTGCTTCTACACTAAGCAGAAGACTTTGTTGCTTCTACACTAAGCAGAAGACTAACTACTAACTTAAGCTTAAACTTATTACAATCATAATAACTTCAGAGGCTTAAAGCTAGTTTCTATGCTCACTTCATTTGAGAGATGTTTTCTATTACAATTCAATTCTCACTTTCTTCTGAGAGATATTTTCTAATTATGAGCGCTAGTCATCAATTCTTTCTTTGGCATATTTATATGAGTTGAGAAAGACATTGAGACGTTGGAGAAATTCCCTTTGTAAATTGGACAGCTGAAGTCGTTGAAGATCCGTTGAGTAAAGCCACGTCTTCTTTTGCAGAGAGGCTTTACCTTTACTGTTTGTCCAATAGTACAGTAATAAGGTACAACTAGTTCCTATAAAGAGAGGGATCACATCCTTTGTGACCGTTGCAATTAGTTGACCTTAGAACAAATCATCAGGCTTGATAATTGTAGTTGAAGTAGCCCTTCTGATGATTGGGGAATTCCTTTGCTTCTGATGAACCTTTGATAACTTGGAGTCTGATTGGTCTTGAATGATTGGCCTCTGATAGTCCTTCGCAATTCAGCTTCTGAACGTCTTCATCGTCTGAATGACTCTTGACTAGCAGACACCTTCTGAACTCTTGTAGGCCTCTGAACATCTTTGAGCTTCTGAACTCCTCTGAGCTTCTGAACACTTGCAGACGTTCTGATCCTTTTTGAGCTTCTGAACTTTGTTTAGCTTCTGACCATGTTATAGCTTCTGAACTCCTTCAGAGTGTAAATATTCAGACTTCCATAGGTTTCATCAGAGTTTAAACTAAGTGTGCTCTTGATATAGCGTTGGATTCTCCTGCACTTAATTTAAACATTAGTACCATTGTCATACCCCATTTTTTGACCGGTCGCTTTTATGCGTCTTTTTAAGACGGATTTTTCTTTCTTCGTTTCGACGAAATTTCGGCAGAGAGGTATTTTAAAATACCTCATTTTTTGGTTCTTTTTGTTTCTATTTTATTATTATTTTAGTTTTTTATTTTATCATATATTTTTATTTTTGATTATTATTTAATTTGTTTTTTTATCTCTTTTCATCTTTTAAGTCTTTTTACCTTTTTTTATTATTATTTTCGTTTTTATTATTTTTGGGTGTTTTTGTCAAGTTTGCCAAAGTCCAAAATCAGGTGTTTTTGTCCAGTCCAAGCCCAAAAGGGCATTTTTGTCCAAATGGGGAATATTTTCATCTGGAGAACCCTAATTCCTGACACCATATAAATAGTGTATTAAATGCACAGTACCCTAGGTCAAAGTCTGGGAATCAGCCGCAGAAACAGAAAGCAACTCCACTTTCCTTCTCCTTTTGGATCAAAGCAAAAAAGTCAAATCAAAAAATAACCATCATCATCTTCCTCGAAACACAATCAAACCAGAACCCAGAACTCATAATCAAACACAAAACCGTCAATCAAACCAGAATTCATAATCAAACCCAGAATCACGAAACACATATCAAAAACCCAGATCATTCAAAAACAAAAACCAAATCACAAATTTCATTCCTCTTTTTTTTTTCGGATTCAAATCAAACCCTCATTCCTGTTTCCAAATCAAAACTGAAAATAAACTTTCAAAAAACAGAAACCATAATCATCATCTTTCCTCATCCATCATTCAAAAACAAATCGTCAAAACCAAATCAGATTGAACCAAAACCGAAACAGAAACAGAACAAGAAGAAGAAGAAAACAGAGAGGAAGGGAAGCACGATTTGAATCCAGAAGAATACCAAGGTTGATTTGTTTTCTTTTTTTTCGATCTGTCTCTGTTTCTTCGATTTGGCTTGTTGTTGTTTTGTTTGCTTATTTTGAACTGAGAATTGAGTTTGGGGTTTAGATTTACATAGGTTTGATGTTGAAGTTTTGTTAAAAACATGGAGTTTTGAAAGGGTAAGGGTGACGGCCGAGAGAGGTTTTGAGAGAGGAAAGAACATCGCCGGCGGCGAGATTGAGAAAGAAGAAGACTATGTGATTTTTAGGGTTTTCTGGGTATTTATACCCCCAACCCGATCCGGTGTGCGCGTGTCTATCGCAGCACACCGTGTACCTTCTCCTCTCAGCCTCTGATTCCTATCGGATGGCTGAGATTTCTCTGTTTTAAGTTTAGATCAAGGCAGTCGGATCCATCAGACGACCAGAATTGATCCTGACCTTTTTTTGTTTGTCTCTACACAGATGGGCCCTTGTTGGGCTGAACTTTACTGTTTTTACTTTCTGCACCCCCTTTTCTGTTGTTATTGATATTTGCACCCCCCTTCTGTTTTTTATTTTATTTTTGCCTATAATAAAAGTGCTTATGGAATGTGCTTCAATAAGCTATTAAATCCAAAATAAGCACTTATTTGAGGTTCTTTTTTTACTATTTATCTCATGATTATTTGTGCTTAATCTTGCTTACTAACCTAACTTTATTATTCTTGATCATTATCCCTAATTGACATTACTAACTTACTAACTCATTATTATTTTTTCTTGTTAATTTAACATTTAATTCATTGCCTTATTAATTAATCATTTATTTTATTGCGAGGACATTAGATTGTATTTTTAGGATTTGATGTAAACTCTAACTAAAAGTGCATAGCATCTCCTCTCTTGCATCATTTCATGTTTATTTTCTTGCAAGTATTTTTGAATGTAATTAGGAACAAATGTACACTATAAATGAAAAAAATCGCATCTCATGCATATTTATTTATCGCTTTCCGCAAAACGTTAGCATATTAATTCCGAGGGAAAAGACACCGTTTTGATCAAAATATCACTACGGATTGTCTTCGCGCTTAATTTTCTTATTGCGACGTTAGTATTATTCGCGATACCTTTTAATTTTAACCCAACATTCCAATCAAAATAATTAGCCACTTTATTCTCAAAAAACGAGGTCAACACCTCTTTCAAAAAAGTCAACCCAATTTCCTTTTCAAACATCATCAAGCATCAAAATACTTTGTCATCAAACATTTTTCGAACTTTGGACTTTAAACCAAACGTTTCTTTTTATCGCGAAAACCTTGGATTTTAACCCAAGAGTCTTTTTATCGCAAAACTTGGATTTTAAACCAAGTGCCTTGGACTTTAAACCAACGGCGTCTTTTATCGTGAAAACCTTGGATTTTAACCCAAGAGTCTTTTTTATCACTAAACTTGGATTTTAAACCAAGTGCCTTGGACTTTAAACCAATGGCTTCTTTTATCGCTAAAACCTTGGACATTAACCCAAGTGTCCCTTTTTCTCGCCTAAAACCTTGGATTTTAAACCAAGTGCATTTTCTTCATTCATACATTTTTAATCATGCATAAACCTTGGATTTAAACAAAGTGTCTTTTATCACTCAAATCTTTTCTCAATAAACCTTGGATTTTAAACCAAGCGTTCGCGTCTTATTTCATAATCAAATCTCAATCAATTTAACCATATAGACTTTCTTCACAAACTAACATCAATCAAACTCACATTTTGCCACTTTTGGCTTTTGGTCTTTAAAAACATTTTTCAAAACTTTAAAATCAAAACAAACAAATTTACTCGTCTTTTTATCCCGAACTACGGTGGTTTGATCCCTCGGGTACTTAGGCATGAGACTTGTCTCTCCAATCAATAAAATCAACAAAAACATTTTTCCTTTTCCATCACTTTAAACTTCTTCTTTTATCATCACTTTAATTCTAACACTTATACATTTTTTTACAAGCAATTAAAAATAAAGCGCAAAGTTAGAAATAAAAACAAGAGGTTCCTATAGCATCAACATTAATTCAAATCAAGGAAAGAATCTTTCAACGGTTTGCCACAATGCCCAAGGAACTGCTACAAATCTATTCCAGGTGTCTCTTGCCTACATCAATAAGTTTTTATCGGCCTCCATTATGTGGTGGAAATACTATTTAAAGGGTGTATCATTAATCATGTTGCAATGAAATATGAAAACGTTTTTATAGGATTTTTTAGGATAAAATAATAATGGCTCAGCTAGTTTATTTTAGAAGTGATATTTTAGGCAAAATTTGTTAGTTACAAAAAGTGATTATTAGACACGTAATTGTGTAGTTGGTGTAGTTTTTCTACTATCAGTATGCATTAGATTATATAAACAGTATGTAGTCCTATTATTGTAATCAATGAAAAATACAAAATAAATCTCATTCTTTTATCTCCGGTTTATTTGCTCTAAATTTTGGAGTGTGGCCTACTAAATTGGGCCATATCACTTCATTTTTTATTCAAAATTAAACTCCCAATCCAAAATTAGGTTTTTGCATTTGTCCGATCACGTGTTTTGTCCATAGACAAATAAGTAAAATATGTTATTTCCTCTATCTATAAATTTTTTTTCTCCATACAATCACATAAGAGGTTATAAATTTCATTATTTTCACATGATTGTCGCATCTTCACGTTATAATATTAATTTCACTTATGATAAGAATTGTTATAACCATCTTATACATTTTTAAATTGAAGAACTAACATGCACATCATGCATATTTAAATTCCTAACATAATTAAAGGAATTCACCTTGAATTGAAGGTTGGAAGATGCTAATTGCATGCAATTTTATTTCGAATCTTAGCTTTCTTTTATGGTCTTATCTTTAAGTCATCACTTTTATTAGTAATTAAAAAATTTATCTTAGTTAACTTTTAAGACATTTTGTGGTCCTTGATTTTAAATTGTACAAACTTTACCAACTATAAGACATTTGATTTTCTTTGGTACAAATTCTATAAATGAAACACTCAACTATCAGTTATCCACAATCTTTTAAGGTTTACTGCTTGAATTATTCATAAATGTATAAGATAGATTTTTATTGAAACTTGCTATTTTGGTTGTACTTCCTTTTTTTATAAGTTTCAAGTGTTGCGGAATTTCTCATGTAACATATGTGATGTCTTGCTTTCAATAAATCAATCTGCAAATCCTGTTTTGGTGACTTACATCACCTACTGCGCGAGGTGAGGGTGAGATGTCCATCTATTTATTTGTGGGTTGAGTTCCTTTATGGCCAGACAACAAGGTTGTTGTCCCTTTGGGATGAACATATCATGTCAATCAGTTGAGTGAAACAAGGTGATCCGTTGGGGCTACTCCTTTTTGCTCTTTTGTTATACCCTTTTATTCATAAGATCATGGATAATTTCAAGTAAATAGACTCTATATTTTATAAAATAAATAAAAGCAACTAGGGCGTTACAACTCTCCCCAACTTTAAGAATTTTCGTCCTCGAAAATATACCTCAAGCAAACAACTCTGGATACGACTCCAGCATCTTACTCTCCGATTCCCACGTTAAGCTTTCGCCAGATGCTCCTCCCCAAACAACTTTCACCAAAGGTATCTCTTTGCCTCGCAACCTTTTCACCTCGCGACCTTCAATCCTCACTGGTATGGTCTCAACCGTAAGATTGTCTCTGACTTGGACATCTTCTCTTGGAATCACATGCGATGGATCCGCAACATACTTCCGAAGTTGCGACACATGAAACACGTCATGCAAGTTCGAAAGATGCGGTGGTAGTCCCACTCGATACGCCACCGTTCATATCCTCTCTGATATCTGATATGGACCAATGAATCTCGGAGTCAGTTTCTTTGACTTCAACGCACGACCAACACCTGTTATCGGCGTGACTCTCAAAAACACATGATCACCTTCTTGGAACTCGAGATCTTTTCTTCTCTTGTCATGATAACTCTTTTGCCGACTCTGCGACGCTTTCATCTTCTCTTGTATCAATTTGACCTTCTCCGTAGTTTGCTGAACAATCTCGGGTCCCAAAACTGCACTCTCACCCGTCTCAAACCAACACAAAGGAGTTCTGCACCTCCTACCATACAATGCCTCGAACGGTGCCATTCCAATGCTAGAATGGTAACTGTTGTTGTACGTGAACTCTATCAATGGAAGGTGACTATCCCAAGTTCCACCTTGCTCAAGCACACATACTCTCAACAAATCCTCAAGCGATTGAATCGTCCTTTCCGACTGACCATCTGTTTGCGGATGATAAGCCGAACTCAACCTCAACTTAGAACCCAAAGCCTCTTGCAAACTCTCCCAAAGTCTAGAAGTGAACCTTGGATCCCTATCTGACACAATGCTCGACGGAACACCATGTAACTTCACAATATCCCGAATGTAAATCTCCGCCAACTGCGACACAGGAAAACTGATATTAATCGGGAGAAAATGCGCAGACTTCGTCAATCTATCCACAATCACCCAAATAGCATCATTCCCTCTACGAGTATCAGGTAAACTTGTCACAAAGTCCATGGAAATAATATCCCATTTCCACTCCGGCACATCTAATGATGTCAATAACCCAGCAGGTTTCTGATGTTCAATTTTTGACTTCTGACATGTCAAACAAGAGTACATGCCACATCACGTTTCAAACCTGACCACCAAAACAGCTTCCTAAGATCGTTGTACATCTTTGTAGCTCCCGGATGAATACTCAAACTACTTCGATGACTTTCCTCAAGAATCAACTTCTTAATCTCATCATTATCGGGAATGCAGATTCTTTCTCTAAACCTTAACACACCTTGCTCATCAACTCTAAAATCATTATCCTCCGACAGATTTCCACCAACCAAAAGATCCACAAATTTTACATCTGCTTTCTGCGCTTCCTTGATACTACTCAAGAATTCACTTTTAATCTTCAACATACCCAACATCACACTCTGAGGTGTCAATTCACAAACCAAACTCATGTCTCTAAACTGTTCAAGCAACTCAAATTCTTTAACCATCAAAGCAGACATATGAAGAGTTTTCCTGCTCAAAGCATCAACAACAACATTAGCTTTACCTGGATGATAATTCAGCCCAAAGTCATAATCTTTCAACAGTTCCAGCCATCTTCGCTGCCTCATATTCAGTTCCTTCTGATCAAACAAGTACTTCAGACTCTTATGATCACTAAACACCTCGAACCGCGACCCATACAGATAGTGCCTCCATATCTTCAACACAAAAACCACAGCAGCCAACTCAAGATCATGAGTAGGATAGTTCCGCTCATGAATTCTCAACTGTCTAGATGCATAAGCCACTACCTTGCCATCTTGTATAAGTACACCTCCTAATCCTAACTTAGACGCATCACAATATACCACAAAAGGTTCATCTGACTTCGGCAAAATCAAGATCGGAGCTGTCGTCAAACGCCGCTTCAACTCATTAAAACTGTTTTCACATTGAGCATCCCACACAAAAGCTTTACCTTTACAAGTCAACTGAGTCAACGGAAGTGCAATCTTCGAAAATCCTTCTATGAACCTGCGGTAGTAACCAGCCAAGCCTAGAAAACTTCTAATCTCAGTCACCGACTTAGGAGTCTCCCATTGCGATACTGCATCCACTTTAGACGGATCAACTGCAATACCATTACTTGAAATGATATGGCCAAGAAAAACTCACTTCTTTCAACCAGAATTCACATTTGGATAACTTGGCATACAACTTCTTATCCTTCAGCACCTGCAAAACAATTCTCAAATGCTCGGCGTGTTCTTCCTCAGACTTCGAATAGATCAAGATGTCATCAATAAAGACAACCACAAAGCGATCCAGATAATCATGAAAAATGCGATTCATGTACTCCATAAACACACCCGGCGCATTAGTAACACCGAAAGGCATCACTGAATATTCGTAATGTCCATTTCGTGTCCTAAAGGCCGTCTACTGCATGTCTTCATCCTTCACCTTAATCTGGTGATAACCCGATCTCAGATCAATCTTGCTAAATACTTGTGCACCCACTAACTGATCCATCAGATCATCAATTTTGGGAAGTGGATACCTGTTCTTGATCGTGACTTTGTTCAACTGGCGGTAGTCTATGCATAATCTCATACTACCATCCTTCTTCTTAACCAACAGAACCGGCGCACCCCAAGGAGATACGCTTGGTCTCACAAACTTCTTATCCAACAAGTCTTCCAGCTACTTTTTCAACTCTGCCAACTTTGATGCTAACATACGATAAGGAGCCATCGACACCGGCTTCGTACCCGGAACAAGATCAATGGAAAATTCTACTTCTCTCTCTGGCGGCACATCTGGAATTTCATCAGGAAAGACCTCTGGAAATTCATTCACAACTTGCAACTGATCGATCACTGCTTGATTTTCAACAGACATATAAGCCATCAAAGAAAACATCAACATTCCATCTCGCTCTAACTGCTTCAGTTGCTTTGTACTCAAAAACTCCGCCTCACTCTCTTCTTCAGCAGAAGGAAAATGTATCGTCTTGCTAAAACAATTGAGGTGAACGTGATTATACTCTAACCAATTCATACCAAGAATTACATCCATTCCTTCTAGAGGCAGACAAACAAGATCAACCTTAAAGTCCCGACCAAACATAGACAAAGGACACTTCTGACATATTAGAGAAGTAGTCACCGAACCCTTAGCTGGAGTTTCTATGACCATCTCTCCATTCATATATGACAATACAAGACCCAACTTAAATGCACATTCGGAAGCAATAAAACAATGCGTCGCCAGCTAAAGCAATTAAAGGAGTATTATTAATGAAACATGTACCTCTGATCAGACGATCCTCAGTCGATGTCTGAGTGCCAGCTAAAGCAAACACCTTCCCACTAGCCTGGGGCTTCTTAGGTTTCTTGCACTGTGAACTAATGTGACCCTCTTCATTACAATTGAAGCACACAACATCAGTATGCTTGCACTCGGTGATAATGTGACCCTTCTTGCCACAACGGAAGCATCTCTTCTCATCATTGTTGCATGCATTGCTTTTGTGTCCTTTCTCACCACACTTAAAGCAGACAATCTCCGCAGGAGCACTTCTCGCATCTACATTTCTACCAGCTGGCTTCTTACCATCATTAGCTCTTTGTTTTCCTTTGTCCGCAGGAGCACTGTAAGGCTTAGGACGACTCTGCTGACTCCTTCCTCTTCGCTCATTCATTACCTTGTAATGAGCCTTAGTATCCTCTTCATAGATTCTGCAGCTACTGACCAACTCTGAGAAATGTCGGATCTTCTGATAACTGATAGCTCTTTTGATCTCAGCACGTAAACCATTCTCAAACTTGATACACTTGGAGAACTCAGTTGTCTCTGCAGTGTAGTGGGGGTAGAACTTAGCCAACTCCACGAACTTGGCAGCATACTCTGCGACAGACATGTCACCCTGTTTCAACGCCAGAAATTCTATTTCTTTCTTACCTCGGACATCTTCTGGGAAGTAACTCCTCAAGAACTCTCTACTGAAAACAGCCCAGGTGACAACTTCACCTCCATCCTCTAATGTCGGGCGAGTACTTACCCACCAGTCGTCAGCCTCTTCTGCTAACATATGAGCACCAAAGTGCACCTTCTGTGCATCTGTGCACTCCATAACCCTAAATATCCGTTCAATCTCTTTCAACCACTTCATTGCTCCATCGGGATCATACCTACCCGTGAAGGTGGGAGGATGATTCCTCAGGAACGTCTCCAGCTAACAGACTCCATCATCAACAACAACGGCAGCACCAACAACATGCGGCTGTCCTATAGCTTGCGCCACAGCTTGTAACGCAGCAGCTATCGCGGTATCATTTCTTCCTCTTCCAGCCATCTCTTAGCAAAATTCTACAACCAAGAACAACATATAAGCAACAAAACAAACGACAAAATAGTCGTCAATCGACACAACTGACTCCACTACTTGGCCGGACAGACCGACCTGCTCTGATACCAATTGTAACACCCCGTATTCCCAACAAGATAAATCATACATATAAATCAGAGTATTTCAACGTATACGGAATGCTACAATTCGTAAAATACATATAGTAATAGAGTAAATTTTCTATTAATGAATCAAACATCAACTGATAACATTTTTAATAATTTCGAAACGGAAATAGTATTCATAATTCTGTTCATCCAAAATATGGCTCTAAGGCCTCAACGTGTTCAACATTAATACAAAAATCCAACTAAATTATTTCAACATGAAATCTCAAGGAAAAATACGTAACAAGGACAATCCAACAATAAAACCCGCCCCGTTACGTATCAGAGCATCCTAAGACCATGAGAGAGTCAACTCACAACTGCAGCTAGTCCTGAATATCTGCACTTGCCCACAAGGCGGCAATTCCAACAGAAGGGTGAGATACATATACAATAATAATAAGGATATCGTTTATCAACATAAAATTAATAACTTAAAACATCATAAACGTCAACATATTATTTCATTATTTAACTACACAACTTTTCGATGTAACTCATTAATTCTATCACAACTCGACAATACGACAAGGCTTCGACGACTTAGATAACATGACTCCAACTTAGACAACCTAGACGACTTGACTATGGAGCATGCATGTGGTACCAATCAGGGCATCAAGCCCCCAACAAATTTTGAGCGTAGGCTCACAGGGCATCAAGCCTCCAACGGGTTTTGAGCGTATGCTCACAGGGCATCAAGCCCCCAACGGGTTTGAGCATACGCTCACAGGGCATCAAGCCCCCAACTTTAGTGCATATGTGGACTCTGTAAAATGCCACGACAACCAGCAACTTAATCCACTTAGACAACTTCTTACAACTCATATGACCTTGACACGACGACAAGGACTCTACTTCACAACATCCTAATACATCATCCAACTTCATAAATTGATATAAAATTATTCACAAGGAGTTTTTGTGTCAAACCAAAGCCATTCGATAGCTAACATCTGTATCTACATCTTTCGTGTTTACACATAAGACCAATTATGTACTGATTAATACCAGTTTTTATTTTAAATTCGGGTACAGAGATGAAGTTTAACTGTGACCTACGTGCAGTAATTCGACGATAACTTAAGTTCCAAAAATAATTTTGAAGTCAAACCAAAGCCATTAGAAAGCTAACATCTATATCTATAACTTTCGTGTTTACATCTAAGACCGATTTCTTACCGATTAATACTAGTTTTTATTTTAAATTCAGGTACAGAGATGAAGTTTCACTGTGCCCTAGGTGCAGTAATTCGACGATAACTTAAGTTCCAAAAATTATTTTGAAGTCAAACCAAAGCCATTAGAAAGCTAACATCTTTATCTACAATTTTCGTGTTTACACATAAGACCAATTACTTACCGATTAATACCAGTTTTTATTTTACATTCGGGTACAGATATGAAATTTCACTAAAATTCACTGTTCATAATAATCTAATCACTTTCTAATAACAACCCTTTTTCATATAATCTCCTTAGACTCTCTTAGTTTTTAGAAATCAAACACCCAATATTACTAATCATCTAACAACAGTTATTCTAACATGATTCAGGGCTTCTTGTTCCATTATTAATCAATTTCATAGTTAACCTAGTTTTCCCAATTTTCATCAATTCTCATGTTAAATTAGTTTTCAGAACTACATTCTTAGAATTAAAGTATAAGTTCTCACCCTTACCTTAGTTTTGATGAGCGAATAATCCTACAGCTGCTCTTGATTCTCTAAGCCTCTTCTCTCTTGGTGCTTCTCCCTTTTTCTCCAAAACCCTTCTTTTCTTTCTTTTTTTCCATGAAAAGTGTTTCTTTTCTCTGACTTCTATTCCTTAACCTCTCACTTCCTTATTTAATTCCTACTAATTCCACTTAATACTATTATTTCCATTTAATTCTAATTTCAACCCCCTTAACTCTACTTATTCCCTTCACCACTCATCTCCTTACAATTAATTAAAATAAAGTCATTCAAATAAAAATACATCACATACATATAATAAATCAAGTAAATAGACTCTATATTTTATAAAATAAATAAAAGCAACTAGGGCGTTACAGCAATGATCAAGGAGGAGCAGATGGAGATGGTTCAACTTGGTGGAATTGTCCTGGTGGTTGTGAACATGAACAACCTGGGGTATATATATGATCATTTTTATCTTTTCTCTTTCATTATTTACCTTTTCTCTGTCACAATTAATTTCTAACAGGTATACTTTACATCATTAATCGGGTTGATCGTGTACATATGCATTTATTAATGAAAAATAACACTTTCACATATGACAATTATATTTGATAGCATATTATTATTAATATTATATTTATTAACACATGGAACTATTAAATTCAATGAAAAACTCATTTATTTAATATTTTAAAGTGAGTGTGGGCATATTGTGACATATTTTTTCTAATGATACAGGTCTTTCATTTTCACTCATGCAATGATCTTAGTGTTAGAAACATAAAGATCACTAATAGCCCAAAATATCATGTATCAGTTAATAATTGCGTTGAGTGCAACATTTTCTCATATAACCATTGATTCTCCTGCTACAAGCCCCAACACTGATGGCTTTGACATTTCTTTTTCTAAGAATATTTTAGTAGAAGATTCCAACATAAAATCTGGTAATTAAACGTTGTATTATCTTATGATTTTTGTTATTTTCTATTATATTATTTTGTAAAAGAGAGTCAAACAAAAATTCTTATAAGAAAATTGAGGAAAAATTAATAAAAAAAAGTCGATCAATAGTAACGAAACATTATATTATTACTCTAATTAGTATAAATAAATGTTAAAAAATTACAATATTTTATTTTTATTTTTATTAGATATAGTCATAATCCTAAAAATGATTAATAGTTTTTATGTAAATTTAATCCATCTTTCTTCTTTTTAATAGGTGATGATTGTATTGCAATCAATGGTGGCTCATTTTTGATCAACGCCACAGGAATTACTTGTGGACCAGGCCATGGGATAAGGATTATAAATTTTTATCTCAATCTAAAGTTCAATTTCACACACACGCGCGCGCGCGCGCGCACATGCACACACACACATTATATATATTGTAACGTAGATAAAAATGAGTCAAATAATTATTAAGAATAATTGATTACATCCTAAGAGTATACTCCCTGTAATTAATCAAGTGATCACAATTACTATACGAAAATTAGACAACTAAAATCCTAAATTAATTTTTTAAATCTTATATATTGGTTGTTAGTATGATATACTATTAGTTTAGAGTCTGAATTGTTGACATCCACATACTTATTTTTTATGTGGCAGAATTGTAAATTTTATATTGTACATGTATTCATATTTTACACAAATCTCATAAAAATGTGTACTTTTATGAAATAATCAGTGTTGGCAGCCTTGGTAAAGTAAGAGATAATGATCAAGTTTCTGATGTTTATGTACGAAATTGCACCTTCATCAGGACTTCTAATGGGGGAAGAATCAAAACAGTGTCGGTGAGTATTACAAATAAGGTTAAATATTTTTATGTTTTCCACAAAAATACTGATCTTTTAAATGACATCCTCATTAAAATTTATTCAATTTTAGTTCTTCTCTTTTATTGAACAATTTTTAGTACTTACTTTTAAGCAAATCTGCAAAAATATGACAATACGTTCATTGTCCAATTTTTTGCAGGGTGGTTCGGGTTATGCAAAACGTATTACTTTCGAGGAAATCAATCTAGTTAATGTTAAGAATCCAATAATTATAGATCAGCATTATCATAAAAATTTGGAGCTGGTACGCATTTCATTCTACATGTTCATAGCATTATATATCTTGTCATTTGAACAATTCATATACATAATATTATACTAATTCAATAGTTATATGTGTTGAATTTGTTGAAATTATTAGGATGCAGATGTTTCAGTTAGTGATGTAACATATAGAGGATTTACTGGAACTTGTGATGGCAACATAGCTGTTAATTTCGATTGCAGTCCCACTGGTTGTCAAAACATTATTATGGATAGCATCAACATTAATTCAAATCAAGGAAAGAATCTTTCAACGGTTTGCCACAATGCCCAAGGAACTGCTACAAATACTATTCCAAGTGTCTCTTGCCTACATCAATAAGTTTTTATCGGCCTCCATTATGTGGTGGAAATACTATTTAAAGGGTGTATCATTAAACATGTTGCAATGAAATATGAAAACGTTTTTATAGGATTTTTTAGGATAAAATAATAATGGCTCAGCTAGTTTATTTTAGAAGTGATATTTTAGGCAAAATTTGTTAGTTACAAAAGTGATTATTAGACACGTAATTGTGTAGTTGGTGTAGTTTTTCTACCATTAGTATGCATTAGATTATATAAACAGTATGTAGTCCTATTATTGTAATCAATGAAAAATACAAAATAAATCTCATTCTTTTATCTCCGGTTTATTTGCTCTAAATTTTGGAGTGTGGCCTACTAAATTGGGCCATATCACTTCATTTTTTATTCAAAATTAAACTCCCAATCCAAAATTAGGTTTTTGCATTTGTCCGATCACGTGTTTTGTCCATAGACAAATAAGTAAAATATGTTATTTCCTCTATCTATAATTTTTTTTTCTCCATACAATCACATAAGAGGTTATAAATTTCATTATTTTCACATGATTGTTGCATCTTCACGTTATAATATTAATTTCACTTATGATAAGAATTGTTATAACCATCTTATACATTTTTAAATTGAAGAACTAACATGCACATCATGCATATTTAAATTCCTAACATAATTAAAGGAATTCACCTTGAATTGAAGGTTGGAAGATGCTAATTGCATGCAATTTTATTTCGAATCTTAGCTTTCTTTTATGGTATTATCTTTAAGTCATCACTTTTATTAGTAATTAAAAATTTATCTTAGTTAACTTTTAAGACATTTTGTGGTCCTTGATTTTAAATTGTACAAACTTTACAAACTATAAGACATTTGATTTTCATTGGTACAAATTCTATAAATGAAACACTCAACTATCAGTTATCCACAATCTTTTAAGGTTTACTGCTTGAATTATTCATAAATGTATAAGATAGATTTTTATTGAAACTTGCTATTTTGGTTGTACTTCCTTTTTTTATAAGTTTCAAGTGTTGCGGAATTGCTCATGTAACATATGTGATGTCTTGCTTTCAATAAATCAATCTGCAAATCCTGTTTTGGTGACTTACATCACCTACTGCGCGAGGTGAGGGTGAGATGTCCATCTATTTATTTGTGGGTTGAGTTCCTTTATGGCCAGACAACAAGGTTGTCCCTTTGGGATGAACATATCATGTCAATCAGCTGAGTGAAACAAGGTGATCCATTGGGGCTACTCCTTTTTGCTCTTTTGTTATACCCTTTTATTCATAAGATCATGGATAATTTCAAGTGTCACCTGCATTCTTGGTATCTCGATGATGGGAGTTTTGTTAAGAATTCAAGGGTGGTGGCTAAATCACTTGATATCATTTGGGAGACGGGCCAAACACTGGACCTTGATTTGAATATTCGTAAGATTGAGATCGTTTGTCCTACATGTGACGAAAATAAATTTCGTGATGAGTTGTTTTCTTCAAACATTGGGAGGTCGGAGTTGGGAATGAAATTGCTCGAAAGTATTGTTAGTCGAGATACAGGTTTTATCGAAAGGGTGGCTATAAATAGAGCTGTCAGGGCTATTGAGCTTCTTGTAATTCGATCATGCATGGGTGTTGATAAACTAGTTTTAAGCTAGTATTTTTTTTGTATTGAAAAAAATATAAATATTTTTCATCTTTATTTCTTCTTTAAAATGCAAGAAAAATATGCAACCATATAATTTATTTATATATATAATTTGAATAGAAAAGTTGGAAGATAATATGAAAATACTACATAACTACACGTTAAATAATGGGTAAAAACCATTTCCATGTTTTTAAATTTGTAATTTGATTGATTTTTAATTTTTTTTAGGCAACTTGAGCATATTAAGACATACAAAAATTTCAATTATAATTTTGTAATAATGATAATAATAATTATAATAGTAATATTACTAAAATAGAAGACCGAATAAGAAAATAATAATATTTTAAATATTTAATATTTTCGTATATTGACCGTTTACTTTTTTCTCTTGTCATATTCCCATTATAAGATATTTTCCATGCATGTAATATTCTATTTAACCCCCACAGACAACCATAACAAATCACAAATCGTCATTGTAACTCTTAATTATTCTTTCACGAGTTTAATTTCATTGTAGTCAGCATGCAACAACTCTTTACTTTTGTCATTATTCTTAGTTTTATTTCTCCCTATCTATGTACGAGGTTGAATGTTGGTATTTATAATGTGATGGATTTTGGTGCACGTGGTGACGGCAAATCTGATGATACAAGAGTATATATATCTCAATTTAATTATAATTTTTTCATAGATTAGGCACATGTCACTAATTTAGTGACCCTTAACGATATTTTTAATTATATATATAAGTTGAATTGCAGGCATTTGCAAGTGCATGGAATAATACATGCAAAGCAGGAGGGATGTCAACACTCGTTATCCCAGCAGAAAAATTATTTATGGTGACAAAAGTTCATTTTAACGGTCCTTGTAATGCCAAAATTCACATTCAGGTATAACTATCACAATCAACATAAACATGACACCTTTTATTAAAAAAAATAACAATTATTAGTTTTATGTTTATGGATAAAACTAATATATTATAATTATAATGTTAAAAATTTAAAAATATGGTGTGTATTAAAAAAATAAATATGCGTAATTTTATTCTTTGGAATTATATATTCATATTCAAAAAACATTGTATTGAATTTAATAATTATGTACCGAGAGTATAAAAAAAGTTTAGGAATCTAATTAATTAACATTTGATGTTATCCATGATGTCTATAATGATTTTTCGTTTTATTAAAGAGGTAAGAGTTAGATTTTGTAAACTCAAAGTTCAAATCCCTTTATATATATATTTGACAATCTATATTGCAGTTTGAAGGGAAAATAGTTGCACCGCCAAAAGAAGCCTGGAAAGGTGGGGAAAGTTTGATTTCCATTGAATATTTAGACGGACTCACGATTGTTGGCAATGATCAAGGAGGAGCAGATGGAGATGGTTCAACTTGGTGGAATTGTCCTGGTGGTTGTGAACATGAACGACCTGGGGTATATATATGATCATTTTTATCTTTTCTCTTTCATTATTTACCTTTTCTCTGTCACAATTAATTTCTAACAGGTATACTTTACATCATTAATCGGGTTGATCGTGTACATATGCATTTATTAATGAAAAATAACACTTTCACATATGACAATTATATTTGATAGCATATTATTATTAATATTATATTTATTAACACATGGAACTATTAAATTCAATGAAAAACTCATTTATTAAATATTTTAAAGTGAGTGTGGGCATATTGTGACATATTTTTTCTAATGATACAGGTCTTTCATTTTCACTCATGCAATGATCTTAGTGTTAGAAACATAAAGATCACTAATAGCCCAAAATATCATTTATCAGTTAATAATTGCGTTGGTGCAACATTTTCTCATATAACCATTGATTCTCCTGCTACAAGCCCCAACACTGATGGCTTTGACATTTCTTTTTCTAAGAATATTTTAGTAGAAGATTCCAACATAAAATCTGGTAATTAAACGTTGTATTATCTTATGATTTTTGTTATTTTTTATTATATTATTTTGTAAAAGAGAGTCAAACAAAAATTGTTATAAGAAAATTGAGGAAAAATTAATAAAAAAAAGTCGATCAATAGTAACGAAACATTATATTATTACTCTAATTAGTATAAATAAATGTTAAAAAATTACAATATTTTATTTTTATTTTTATTAGATATAGTCATAATCCAAAAAATGATTAATAGTTTTTATGTAAATTTAATCCATCTTTCTTCTTTTTAATAGGTGATGATTGTATTGCAATCAATGGTGGCTCATTTTTTAACAACGCCACAGGAATTACTTGTGGACCAGGCCATGGGATAAGGTTTATAAGTTTTTATCTCAATCTAAAGTTCAATTTCACACACACGGCCGCGCGCGCGCACATGCACACACACACATTATATATATTGTAACGTAGATAAAAATGAGTCAAAAAATTATTAAGAATAATTGATTACATCCTAAGAGTATACTCCCTGTAATTAATCAAGTGATCACAATTACTATACGAAAATTAGACATCTAAAATCCTAAATTAATTTTTTAAATCTTATATATTGGTTGTTAGTATGATATACTATTAGTTTAGAGTCTGAATTGTTGACATCCACATACCTATTTTTTATTTGGCAGAATTGTAAATTTTATATTGTACATGTATTCATATTTTACACAAATCTCATAAAAATGTGTACTTTTATGAAATAATCAGTGTTGGCAGCCTTGGTAAAGTAAGAGACAATGATCAAGTTTCTGATGTTTATGTACGAAATTGCACCTTCATCGAGACTTCTAATGGGGTAAGAATGAAAACAGTGTCGGTGAGTATTACAAATAAGGTTAAATATTTTTATGTTTTCCACAAAAATACTGATCTTTTAAATGACATCCTCATTAAAATTTATTCAATTTTAGTTCTTCTCTTTTATTGAACAATTTTTAGTACTTACTTTTAAGCAAATCTGCAAAAATATGACAATACGTTCATTGTCCAATTTTTTGCAGGGTGGTTCGGGTTATGCAAAACGTATTACTTTCGAGGAAATCAATCTAGTTAATGTTAAGAATCCAATAATTATAGATCAACAGTATCATAAAAATTTGGAGCTGGTACGCATTTCATTCTACATGTTCATAGCATTATATATCTTGTCATTTGAACAATTCATATACATAATATTATACTAATTCAATAGTTATATGTGTTGAATTTGTTGAAATTATTAGGATGCAGATGTTTCAGTTAGTGATGTAACATATAGAGGATTTACTGGAACTTGTGATGGCAACATAGCTGTTAATTTCGATTGCAGTCCCACTGGTTGTCAAAACATTATTATGGATAGCATCAACATTAATTCATATCAAGGAAAGAATCTTTCAACGGTTTGCCACAATGCCCAAGGAACTGCTACAAATACTATTCCAAGTGTCTCTTGCATACATCAATAAGTTTTTAGCGGCCTCCATTATGTGGTGGAAATACTATTTAAAGGGTGTATCATTAATCATGTTGCAATGAAATATGAAAACGTTTTTATAGGAATTTTTAGGATAAAATAATAATGGCTCAGCTAGTTTATTTTAGAAGTGATATTTTAGGCAAAATTTCTTAGTTACAAAAGTGATTATTAGACACGTAATTGTGTAGTTGGTGTAGTTTTTCTACTATCAGTATGCATTAGATTATATAAACAGTATGTAGTCCTATTATTGTAATCAATGAAAAATACAAAATAATTCTCATTTGTCATACCCCATTTTTTGACCAATCGCTTTTATGCGTCTTTTTACGACGGATTTTTCTTTGTTCGTTTCTGACGAAATTTCGGCAGAGAGGTATTTTAAAATACCTCATTTATTTGATTTGATTTTCTTTTCTTTTTATTATTATTATTATTATTTTTATTTTCTTTAATTTTTATTCTATTTTTATTATTATTATTCTTTTTTTCGTTTTTATTATTATTATTAATATATATATTATTTTTTTATTTTAATTGTTTATTTGTGTATTTTCCTTTTTTGATGTTTTTGCCAATTTTTTACTGAAGTCCAGATGTGTTTTTTTGTCTAGGCCCAAAGGGGCAATTTTGTCCAAATGGGGTATTTTTCATCTGCCAAACCCTAAGTCTGACACAGTACAAATACAGTATTAATTGCACATTTCCCTAGGTCAGCAATCTCATCATCAGCCGCAAAACAGAAAATCACTTTCCAATTTCCAGATCAAAAAATCAAAGAAAGCAAAAAAACGGAAAAGATAAAAAAAAATCAGAACATTCATCCTTGTTAATCACCATTACTAATACAAACCCAGCAACCACCAAACCACAAAACAAATTCAGAAACAAAAAACCACATCATCACGATTCATCATCATCAACCGAAATCTAAAATCCTCCATCAACAATAAACCAGATCGAAATCAAAATCAAACCCAGAAATACAATTCAAACCTTCATCCGTAATCAAATCCAAAACCGTCGAATCCGGATTCAAAACCATCCAACCCGAATTGAAATCAGAACTCAAATCCAAGATCAAATCCTTTTTCCAAATCGAAAACCAAAACGAAATAAGAAGAAAAATTCTTTTTCCAAATCGAAAACCAAATCCTTTTTCCAAATCCTTTTTCCCTAGAGATTCTCAGCTACATCTCATTGGTTTTTCCGACGCTGATTGGGCTGGTTGTAAAGATACTAGACGATCAATTTCAGGACAATGCTTCTTTATTGGCAAGTCTCTCATTTCATGGCGTACTAAGAAACAACTAACCATCTCTCGCTCTTCATCTGAAGCAGAGTATAGAGCTTTAGCTGCTGCTACATGCGAGCTTCAATGGTTGCTATATCTATTTCAAGACTTACATATTGATAGCATCAAATTACCTGTTCTATATTGCGATAACCAAAGCGCAATACATATTGCTGCCAATCCTGTTTTTCATGAACGAACCAAACATCTCGAAATAGATTGCCACTTGGTTCGTGAAAAACTTCACGCAGGAGTGATGAAACTATTACCAGTACCTTCTAAACATCAGCTGGCAGACTTCTTTACTAAAGCTCTTCTTCCTCAGCCATTTAATTTGCTAATGACCAAGTTGGGGATGCTTGATATATACCACCCTCCAACTTGTGGGGGGATATTACACCAAGACGAAGACAATGAGAAGAGTGAGCTTATCAAGAGTATGAAGTCTAGTATTGAGATTACTTAGGCGCTAAGTAATAGTTAAGATTGTGTAATTAGCTTAACCATTGATTACTAACTCCTATAAATATGGAGTAGATGTAATAATAGAATCACTTTTTCAATAATGAAAACATTTCTATTTGATTTTTCCTCTTTCATAATATGGTATCGAGCTTCTCTTTCTCTGAAGAGTTTATTTCGATCCTTGTGGGTTAGTTACACCACCGTAACTGTTTCTCTCTCTCCACTGTAACCGTTTTTGCTTTCCACCATAACCGCCATTCTTGTGCTTCTTTCTTCGTCTTCTCCGACGAAACTCGTGTGTTTTCTCCGATCGTCTTCATCGATCGTTTTTGCTTCCTCCTTGCTCTTCTTCATTGTTCGTTTCGTCTCGATTTTCTTGCACAATGCCTCCTCGAATTGCACCTCCACCTCTTCAAATTGACACTGATTCTGTTCTTTATGTTCATCCAAGTGAAGGATCAAACTCCATTAACGTCGTTCCAAAGCTCACTGGTTCGAACTATCTCACGTGGAGTCGCTCAATGAAACGTGCCTTGGGAGCGAAGAACAAGCTCGTTTTCGTTGATGGTTCTCTGCCTATTCCCGCTATACAAGACTTGAATCGCAATCAATGGGAACGGTGCAATTATCTGGTATATTCTTGGATCTTGAACTCTGTATCTGATTCAATTGCTTCCACTGTTGTTTTTCATGATTACGCCATTGATGTGTGGCATGACTTGCAAGAAAGGTTTTCTAAGGCTGACCGTATTCGCATTGCAACTATTCGTAGTTCCATTAACAATCTTAAACAAGGAAATAAATCTGTGATTGATTATTTTACTGAGATGCGTTCTCTTTGGGAAGAATTGAATTCACATAGACCTATTCCCAATTGTACTTGTGTCCACACTTGTCGTTGCCCTGCGTTACAATTAGTGCGAAATTATCGTCTTGAGGACCAAATTATTCAGTTCATTACTGGTCTCAATGATCAATTCTCGGTTGTGAAGACTCAAATCTTGATGATGGATCCTTTACCTTCTTTGAACAAGGTTTATTCGTTAGTTGTGCAAGAAGAGAATCATCACCCTGCTCCTACACTCTCTGATGAATCCTCCTCTCTTCTTAATGCTGCTCAAAGGTATCAATCTCGTGGTAAAGCTCCAGTGAATGGTGGAAAGAATAACTCTAAGTATTGCACCTATTGTCATCGTACCAACCATGTTGTTGAGTTTTGCTATGCCAAACATGGACACCCCAATCAAGGGAGACAAGTTGCTTCTGTTAATGCTTCTGTTAATGATGGTGATGAAGTACCCAATGGTGAAGCTAATGGTGACATCTCTGCCTTGACCAATTCCTCTATCTCTCAAGAGCAATATCATCAACTCATGGCCATGCTTCAACAGCTCAACTTACCTGCTTCAGTACCTTCATCTAGCTCTGCTCCTTCCTCTAGTGCCAACCAAGTTTCTACATGTTTGGCTCATGGTCTTTCACCTTTTGAGCCCTCTTCAGGTATATCATCCACACTTTGCTCTATAACTAGTGCTGATTCTACTTGGTTGTTAGATTCAGGTGCTTCTGATCATATATGCTCCTCAACTTGTTTGTTTTCTTCTTTTTATCATATTAAACCTATCAATGTCAAATTACCTAATGGTGCTTCTATACTTGTGCATTATGCTGGTAATGTTTCTATTACACCTTCACTGCATTTGACACATGTTTTATATTCACCAGAATTTCATCTTAATTTAATTTCCATTGCCAAGTTATGCTCATCTCTAAACTGTTCCATTACTTTTCATACTAATAGCTGTGTTTTACAGGATGTGACATCCAAGACGATGATTGGTTTGGGTAGTCATGTGGATGGCCTATACTATCTCAAAGTTCCTTTACTTGCTCCACAAGCCAACCTAGTTTCATTCATTAATAATGTTGATGTTCAACACCAAACTATTCCTATGTCTGCCATTTGGCATTTTAGATTAGGCCATCTTTCTCATTCTAGACTTGCATCTATGCAATCATTGTATCCATCTATTACTTTTGATAATAAAGCTGTTTGTGATGTTTGTCACTTTGCTAGACAAAGAAAATTGCCTTTTATTTCTAGCTCATCTATTGCTGCTGCTCCTTATGATTTACTACATTGTGATATTTGGGGACCTTTAGCAATACATTCTGTCCATGGATACAAATTTTTTCTTACTATAGTGGATGATTACACACGTTTTGTTTGGATTATTTTGTTGAAATCCAAAGCTGAGGTATCTCACAAACACCAGTCTTTTATAATCATGCTTGAAAACCAATTCAAAACCACACCCAAAATCATCAGATCAGACAATGGCCCTGAGTTCTTACTTCATGATTTTTATACATCCAAAGGCATTATTCACCAACGTTCATGTGTGGAAACTCCACAACAAAACGGTAGGGTTGAGCGTAAACATCAACACCTCCTCAATGTAGGTCGTGCTCTCCTCTTCCAGTCTAAATTGCCTAAACAATACTGGTCCTATGCCTTACTTCATGCCATCTTCCTCATTAACCGTATCCCTACTCCCATCCTTGACGACATCTCTCCCTACCAGAAACTGTTCGACAAAATGCCTGGCTTAACTAGCTTCAAAGTGTTTGGTTCACTGTGTTATGCCTCAACTCTTAGTGTTCATCGCACAAAACTTGATCCTAGAGCACGCAAGAGTTTGTTTTTAGGCTATTCCAATGGTTTCAAAGGATATGTACTTCTTGATCTTCATTCCCGTGAAATCTACATTTCCCGCCATGTATCCTTCCATGAGCATATCCTTCCCTATCCCTCAAATCCATCTTCCATCCCATCTAATTGGGATTATTTCACTACCTCATCTTCTGATTCCCCATCATCTACATCCACATCTCATCCACCTTCCCTTCCTTTACCTTCCCAACCTGTACCTTGTTCTCCAAGTAATCCTCCTCATGCCACTAACCCTGCTCCCATACTCACTCCCAGACATTCTAATCGTGCTACTAAACTTCCCACCTATCTCAAAGACTACATATGCCAATCTTCCACTGACACCAACCAATCATCATCTTCTCAAGGTATATCTTATCCTTTATCTCATTATCATTCATATACTAACTTGTCTCCTTTTCATTTTCATTATGCCTCCTCAATTATCAATCAAACTGAGCCTAAGACATATGCTGAAGCTAGTAAGTATGAATGTTGGGTTGAAGCCATGAGAACTGAGTTATCTGCTCTTGAAAATACTGGTACTTGGACCATTGTGGATTTTCCTCCAGAGGTTAAGCCAATTGGGTGTAGGTGGGTATATAAAATCAAACGCCATGCTGATGGCTCAATTGAACGCTTTAAAGCCCGTTTGGTCGCCAAGGGTTATAATCAAGTAGAGGGACTTGATTATTTTGATACATACTCACCTGTTGCAAAGCTTACTACTGTCAGGACTGTAATTGCTTTAGCTTCCATTCATAACTGGGTAATACACCAATTAGATGTCAATAACGCTTTTTTACATGGTGATTTAAAAGAAGATGTTTATATGACTATTCCCCCAGGTGTTTCTCATGCTAAGCCCAATCATGTGTGTAAGCTTGTTAAATCTTATATGGTCTTAAACAAGCTAGTCGTCAATGGAATGCTAAGCTCACTTCATTCTTACTTGATCTTGGTTTCACTCAAGCTGCCTCTGATCACTCTTTGTTTACATGCAACACATCCTCATCCTTTACTGTATTGCTGGTGTATGTTGATGATGTGATCATTGCTGGTACATCCTTGACAGAGATTACTAATATTAAGGCTGCTTTGCACCAGAGTTTTAAGATCAAGGATCTGGGTATTCTCAAGTATTTCCTTGGTCTTGAAGTCGCACACTCCAAGACTGGGATTTCTCTATGTCAACGTAAGTATTGCATAGATCTGCTCACTGATGTTGGTCTGCTTGCATCTAAACCAGTCTCCACACCTTCAGATATCTCAGTCAAATTACACCAAGATTCTAGTCCTGCTTTTACTGATATTACTTCATACAGAAAGCTTGTTGGTAGATTATTGTATTTGAATGATACTCGTCCTGATATTACATTCATCACACAACAATTGAGTCAATTTCTATCAGCACCTACCACCAATCATTACAATGCTGCTTTGCGAGTTCTCAAGTATCTTAAGTCTTGCCCTGGTCGTGGAATATTTTTCCCTAGAGATTCTCAGCTACATCTCATTGGTTTTTCCGACGCTGATTGGGCTGGTTGTAAAGATACTAGACGATCAATTTCAGGACAATGCTTCTTTATTGGCAAGTCTCTCATTTCATGGCGTACTAAGAAACAACTAACCATCTCTCGCTCTTCATCTGAAGCAGAGTATAGAGCTTTAGCTGCTGCTACATGCGAGCTTCAATGGTTGCTATATCTATTTCAAGACTTACATATTGATAGCATCAAATTACCTGTTCTATATTGCGATAACCAAAGCGCAATACATATTGCTGCCAATCCTGTTTTTCATGAACGAACCAAACATCTCGAAATAGATTGCCACTTGGTTCGTGAAAAACTTCACGCAGGAGTGATGAAACTATTACCAGTACCTTCTAAACATCAGCTGGCAGACTTCTTTACTAAAGCTCTTCTTCCTCAGCCATTTAATTTGCTAATGACCAAGTTGGGGATGCTTGATATATACCACCCTCCAACTTGTGGGGGGATATTACACCAAGACGAAGACAATGAGAAGAGTGAGCTTATCAAGAGTATGAAGTCTAGTATTGAGATTACTTAGGCGCTAAGTAATAGTTAAGATTGTGTAATTAGCTTAACCATTGATTACTAACTCCTATAAATATGGAGTAGATGTAATAATAGAATCACTTTTTCAATAATGAAAACATTTCTATTTGATTTTTCCTCTTTCATAATAGAGAAGAAGGAAATCTGTTTTAGTTTTAGGTTTTTTTGCATTTATACTCTGTTTGGATCCTGTGAGCGCAGGTGCACATCCTTACGGTGCACCTGCGCGCCTTTGTCCATTTGTTTGTGATCATACGCGCCTGATTCATTATCTCTGTGATCAGATCAGAGCTGTCTGATCAATCAGACGGCTCTGATTCTGTCTGAACGTTTTACTTCACAAACCCCCCTCTGGGCCACGCCCCCAACTGGGCTTGGGCCCAGAGTTGCTTTTTGCACCCCCTTTCTGTTTTAATTGCTATTTGCACCCTCTTCTGTTTTTTTTATTTTATTTTTGCCTAATTATTTAATTATTTATTTTATTGTAAAGACATTAGATTGTATTTTTAGGATTTGATGTAAATTTTAGAATTGCATAGCATACTCTTGCATTCATTTCATATTTATTTTTCCTTGCAAATACTCTAGAATGTAATTAGGAATAAGTGTACACTATAAATGAAAAAATTGCATCTCATGCATATTTATTTATCGCTTTCCGCAAAAATCGTTAGAATATTAATTCCGAGGAAAAAGACGCCGTTTTGATCAAAATATCATTACGGATCGTCTTCGCGCTTATTTTGCATATTGCGACGTTTGTATCATTTTTCGCGCGCTACCTTTTAATTTTAACCCAATATCCCAACCAAAATAATTAGTCACTTTTATTCTCAAAAAACGAGGTCTTCACCTCTTTCAAAAATATGCAAATAATTTAGTTTCAAATATCGTCAAGCATCAAAATCATTTTTATCATCAAATATTTTCAAACTTTGGACTTTAAACCAAACGTTTCCTTTTATCGTGAAAACCTTGGATTTTAACCCAAGAGTCTTTTTACCGCGAACTTGGATTTTAAACCAAGTGCCTTGAAATTTAAACCAACGGCGTCTTTTATCGTGAAAACCTTGGATTTTAACCCAAGAGTCTTTTTACCGCGAACTTGGATTTTAAACCAAGTGCCTTGGAATTTAAACCAACGGCGTCTTTTATCGTGAAAACCTTGGATTTTAACCCAAGAGTCTTTTTACCGCGAACTTGGATTTTAAACCAAGTGTGTAACGCCCTAGTTGCTTTTATTTATTTTATTAAATATAGAGTCTATTTACTTGATTTATTATATGTGTGTGATGTATTTTTATTTGAATGGCTTTATTTTAATTAATTGTAAGGAGATGAGTAGTGAAGGGAATAAGTAGAGTTAAGGGGTTGAAATTAGAATTAAATGGAAATAATAGTATTAAGTGGAATTAGTAGGAATTAAATAAGGAAGTGAGAGGTTAAGGAATAGAAGTCAGAGAAAAGAAACACTTTTCACGTAAAAGAAAAGAAAAGAAGGGTTTTGGAGAAAAAGGGAGAAGCACCAAGAGAGAAGAGGCTTAGAGAATCAAGAGCAGCTGTAGGATTATTCGCTCATCACAACTAAGGTAAGGGTGGGAACTTATACTTTAATTCTAAGCATGTAGTTCAGAAAATTGATTTAGCATGATAATTGATGAAAATTGGGAAAACTAGGTTAACTATGAATTTGATTAATAATGGAACAAGAAGCCCTGAATCATGTTAGAATAACTGTTGTTAGATGATTAGTAATATTGGGTGTTTGATTTCTAAAAAACTAAGAGAGTCTAAGGAGATTATATGAAAAAGGGTTACTATTAGAAAGTGGTTAAATTTTGATGAAAATAATTTTAGTGAAACATAAGTTCTGTACCCGAAGTTGCGATACAAACCGGTATTGATTGGTACATAATTGGTCTTAGGTGTAAACACAAAAGTTGTAGATAAAGATGTTAGCTTTCTAATGTCTTTGGTTTGACGTCAAGATGATGTTTGGAACTTAAGTTATCCTCGAATTACTACACGTAGGTCACAGTGAAACTTCTGCTTCTTTACCTGCATTAACGATTAAAACTGGCACTGATTGGTACATAATTGGTCTTAGGTGTAAACACAAACGTTGTAGATAACGATGTTAGCTTTCTAATGGCTTTGGTTTGACGTCAAGATGATGTTTGGAACTTAAGTTATCCTCGAATTACTACACGTAAGTTACAGTGAAACTTCTGCTTCTTTACCTGCATTAACGATTAAAACTGGCACTGATTGGTACTTAATTGGTCTTAGGGCTAAACACGAAAGTTGTAGATAACGATGTTAGCTTTCTAATGGCTTTGGTTTGACTTCCAGATTATGTTTGGAACTTAAGTTATCGTCAAATTACTACACGTAACTCACAGTGAAACTTCTGCTCCTGTACCTGACTTTGCGATTAAAACTGGTACTTATTGGTACATAATTGGTCTTATGTGTAAACACGAAAGATGTAGATACAGATGTTAGCTATCGAATGGCTTTGGTTTGACACAAAAACTCCTTGTGAATAATTTTATATGAATTTATGAAGTTGGATGATGTATTAGGATGTTGTGAAGTAGAGTCCTTGTCGTCGTGTCAAGGTCATATGACTTGTAAGAAGTTGTCTAAGTGGATTAAGTTGCTGGTTGTCGTGGCATTTTACAGAGTCCACATATGCACTAAAGTTGGGGGCTTGATGCCCTGTGAGCTTATGCTCAAACCCGTTGGGGGCTTGATGCCCTGTGAGCCTACGCTCAAAACCCGTTGGGGGCTTGATGCCCTGTGAGCCTACGCTCAAAATTTGTTGGGGGGCTTGATGCCCTGATTGGTACCACATGCATGCTGCATAGTTAAGTCGTCTAGGTTGTCTAAGTTGGAGTCATGTTATCTAAGTCGTCGAAGCCTTGTCGTGTTGTCGAGTTGTGATAGAATTAATGAGTTACATCGAAAAGTCGTGTAGTTAAATAATGAAATAATATGTTGACGTTTATGATGTTTTAAGTTATTAATTTTATGTTGATGAACGATATCCTTATTATTATTGTATATGTATCTCACCCTTCTGTTGGAATTGCCGCCTTGTGGGCAAGTGCAGATATTCAGGACTAGCTGCAGTTGTGAGTTGACTCCCTCATAGTCTTAGGATGCTCTGATACGTAACGGGGCGGATTTTATTGTTGGATTGTCCTTGTTACGTATTTTTCCTTGAGATTTCATGTTGAAATAATTTAGTTGGATTTTTGTATTAATGTTGAACACGTTGAGGCCTTAGAGCCATATTTTGGTTGAACAGAATTATGAATACTATTTCCGTTGCGAAATTATTAAAAATGTTATCAGTTGATATTTGATTCATTAATAGAAAAATTTACTCTATTACTTATGTATTTTACGAAGTGTAGCATTCCGTATACGTTGAAATACTCTGATTTATATGTATGATTTATCTTGTTGGGAATACGGGGTGTTACAATTGGTATCAGAGCAGGTCGGTCTGTCCGGCCAAGTAGTGGAGTCAGTTGTGTCGAGTGACGACTATTTTGTCGTTTGTTTTGTTGTTTATCTGTTGTTCTTGGTTGTAGAATTTTGCATGAAAGTAAGAAGAGTATGAATTCTAACAATGATAAGTGAATTCTAGGATACGCTTGATATATGCTTGTTTTATATAACGTGCACTAGATCATTCCATGAAAACTTGACTTGTTCTTTTATTATCTATGAGTTATACATAATGATTATGCTATCTTTCTAGGAATAGAATTATTGTATATGATGCCTATGCTTTTTTTTATTGTCTTATTGTACCATGCTAATTACCATTTAAGTTAATTATTTTCTCGCATGATATGCTTATTTAAATGTGAATTGTTGAACTAATTGAAATTTGTTATCATGGTATATGCATTTTTTTTCTTGCTTTTGATGTGATCCTTAATTCTTAGAAAATATATAATATTTAAATGCTTTATGGAATATGAATTGTTGAGATATTAGAATTTGTGGTTATAAAATTCATCCTTTCTTGTATTGATTTGACTCTTGATCTCTAGAAAATACATGTTACTTTAATACTTATATGGGATGTCATGTTATGCTTTTGTATAATCATGCGTAAATGTTTTATAAGTTTATTCATTTATGCTTCTTTAATAATTATGTTTATTTATATATGTTAATAAATGATTATGTGTAGATTTGGTGTTTGTGTTTTAGTTTTATGAAATCTTGCGTAGATGCTCGTGTGTTGTATTTCATGTTTTGTATTTTATAGTTTACCCATGTATGTGACATGTGTATAAACACTGTCGGTACTAGTTTCTTCTTAGGAAGAATAAGTTTAAAGCAGTAGAAGCTTATAGTTAGGTGGGAGAAATCGGGGGTTTCAGTAGAAAGTTACAAGTAAGGTTGAGATAAGTGGGGGAGAAGGATTTTATTCCTCGGAAATGTTTAAGTGTAGGAGAATAAGGTAGATAGAAATGCCCGAAGGAGTTTGTTCAGATGTTAATAATGTATGTTTCGGAGTTGAACAAACTGGAAAGACAATTGGAAGATCTGTCAGAAGAAAACGTTTGTTAGATTTAAGGTTTTGTCATGAGGAGCGCCAACGTTGTTAAGTAAGAAGAAGGTTGACGACATAAGGTGGTGTATTGATTATCGACAACTAGATGAGATTACCCTTAGATATTTTTATGATTAGTTAATCAGTGCTCACAAGTTAAGTAAAATGGATTCACGGGTGAAGTCAGAGGATATATCGAAAAAAGAAAAAAAAGTACTTTTAGGATATGGCACAGTCAAGTAAGAGTAATTTGTGATGTCATTGGCATAACTAATATATCGGGAATGTTTATGAGTGATACCTCGGTGTATTCAAAGTTAGATGAAGAGTATGTGGGGACATCTGAGAAGTATGTTGCAAACCTTGCAAGAGAAGGATGTTCTATGCGGCATTGTTTGAGTGCGAGTTTTGGTTGCGTAAAGTGAGTTTTTGTATTTGTGTGCTATCTAGTGTTGGAAATAGTTGTGAATCCGTTGAAGGTGAATGTTGAATGTCGTAATACTATAGAAATCCTAAGTCGGACATCGAGATTAGATGTTTTCGTGAATTGGTTGGTTACCATAGGAGGTTTATTAAGAGTTTTTCTAGGAGAATGTTAATGGTGTGCTTCTACAAAAAGGTCAACTTGTGATCTATACGTCGAGGAAGTGGAAGATTCATGAGAAGGAGTATCTGACATATGATTTGGAATTAATGATTATCAAGTGTGTGTGCTTAAGATTTGGAGTATCTATTAAAGGGGGAGGAATGAGCGGTAGAGGAAAGTGATTAGAATTTTTAAGAGTTAGGTAATTGGATTGAGTTACCATCCGGATAAAGTCGATATGGTAGTAGACGTTTGGAGTAAGAATGTTTTACGGATGTCGGTAATTATGAAGAGAGAATTGAATTTGATTAAGCGGTTGAGAAATGTGAGATTGGTGTTTAAGATAACGCTTAACAGTGTGAAGTTAAGTATGACGAATCATGTTCTCGAAGAGATCAAAGAAGGTTGAAAATCAAGATAGTAAGATTATTAAGTGGAAAAATATGTTAGAGGATTTCACATGAGACTTTTGGAAGTTAAGGTGAAGTCAATCGCAAAGTGCTATTAATAGAATAAGAAAGATTAGTCACTGGGAGGACGTGTTAATAATGAGTAATGGAAGTGTACAGAGAAACGCGACTTATGTCAAGTGAATATTTGGAAAAAGGGTTATCTCGCACGTGGTATAAAAATTGTGATTGTGCACATGTTTGAAGGATTGAAGTCGCTACTTGAATGAGTATCAGAGAATGTTGTTGTTGGATTCAGAGGTAAGAGGGTTAAGTAATTGTCCATCGGAAGAAATATGTGTGGACAAGTATGTGTGGATTGGTAAGATTAAATTCAGGATACTTGATGTAACGAAGTGAAGTGTAAAATAAAGTACTTGATGAGAGACTAAAAGTTTTAAATATGGTAATCGTGGACAGTTCAATAATAGTGATTTGAAAAGAACTTATGATTTGGATGAAAATGTGTACAGATTAAAAGGAAAAAAAAAAATAAGAGTTTATGGAAACTTGTGGTACGATGAAGTTCTTTACGGAGGTAAGGTCTTCTTTCGGAGTATAATGGAATGGGTAATAATGATGTGAAATGTTACTTTTCAGATGTATTGTGCCTAGGAAGCACTATTGTGGTTTGGTAAAGATGGTTGATGCCACCATCATGATCGTTGGCTATTTATTGACAAATTGAGGAATTGGCCGTCCTTGATCTCTTGTCGATGGTAGACGAAATCGTGTTGACTGGATAAGACTAATTTTTTCAGGCTCAGGTAGTGTATAAAGTTTTGAGTGTTTTGTTGGAGAGTAAGATGCTGGAGTCGTATCAATAGTTGTTTGCTTGAGGTATATTTTCGAGGACGAAAATTCTTTAAGTTGGGGAGAGTTGTAACGCCCTAGTTGCTTTTATTTATTTTATTAAATATAGAGTCTATTTACTTGATTTATTATATGTGTGTGATGTATTTTTATTTGAATGGCTTTATTTTAATTAATTGTAAGGAGATGAGTAGTGAAGGGAATAAGTAGAGTTAAGGGGTTGAAATTAGAATTAAATGGAAATAATAGTATTAAGTGGAATTAGTAGGAATTAAATAAGGAAGTGAGAGGTTAAGGAATAGAAGTCAGAGAAAAGAAACACTTTTCACGTAAAAGAAAAGAAAAGAAGGGTTTTGGAGAAAAAGGGAGAAGCACCAAGAGAGAAGAGGCTTAGAGAATCAAGAGCAGCTGTAGGATTATTCGCTCATCACAACTAAGGTAAGGGTGGGAACTTATACTTTAATTCTAAGCATGTAGTTCAGAAAATTGATTTAGCATGATAATTGATGAAAATTGGGAAAACTAGGTTAACTATGAATTTGATTAATAATGGAACAAGAAGCCCTGAATCATGTTAGAATAACTGTTGTTAGATGATTAGTAATATTGGGTGTTTGATTTCTAAAAAACTAAGAGAGTCTAAGGAGATTATATGAAAAAGGGTTACTATTAGAAATTGGTTAAATTTTGATGAACATAATTTTAGTGAAACTTAAGTTCTGTACCCGAATTTGCGATACAAACTGGTATTGATTGGTACATAATTGGTCTTAGGTGTAAACACAAAAGTTGTAGATAAAGATGTTAGCTTTCTAATGGCTTTGGTTGGACGTCAAGATGATGTTTGGAAATTAAGTTATCCTCGAATTACTACACGTAGGTCACAGTGAAACTTCTGCTTCTTTACCTGCATTAACGATTAAAATGGGCACTGATTGATACATAATTGGTCTTAGGTGTAAACACAAAAGTTGTAGATAAAGATGGTAGCGTTCTAATGGCTTTGGTTGGACGTCAATATGATGTTTGGAACTTAAGTTATCCTCGAATGACTACACGTAGGTCACAGTGAAACTTCTGCTTCTTTACCTGCATTAACGATTAAAACTGGCACTGATTGGTACTTAATTGGTCTTATGGGTAAACACGAAAGTTGTAGATAAAGATGTTAGCTTTCTAATGGCTTTGGTTTGACTTCCAGATTATGTTTGGAACTTAAGTTATCGTCAAATTACTACACGTAGCTCACAGTGAAACTTCTGCTTCTGTACCTGACTTTGCGATTAAAACTGGAACTTATGGGTACATAATTGGTCTTAGGTGTAAACCCAAACGTTGTATATAAAGATGTTAGCTTTCTAATGGCTTTGGTTTGACTTCCAGATTATGTTTGGAACTTAAGTTATCGTCAAATTACTACACGTAGCTCACAGTGAAACTTCTGCTCCTGTACCTTACTTTGCGATTAAAACTGGTACTTATTGGTACATAATTGGTCTTATGTGTAAACACGAAAGATGTAGATACAGATGTTATCTATCGAATGGCTTTGATTTGACACAAAAACTCTTTGTGAATAATTTTATATGAATTTATGAAGTTGGATGATGTATTAGGATGTTGTGAAGTAGAGTCCTTGTCGTTGTGTCAAGGTCATATGAGTTGTACGAAGTTGTCTAAGTGGATTAAGTTGCTGGTTGTCGTGGCATTTTACAGAGTCCACATATGCACTAAAGTTCGGGGCTTGATGCCCTGTGAGCTTAATTATGCTCAAACCCGTTGGGGGCTTGATGCCCTGTGAGCCTACGCTCAAAACCCGTTGGGGGCTTGATGCCCTGTGAGCCTACGCTCAAAATTTGTTGGGGGCTTGATGCCCTGATTGGTACCACATGCATGCTGCATAGTCAAGTCGTCTAGGTTGTCTAAGTTGGAGTCATGTTATCTAAGTCGTCGAAGCCTTGTCGTGTTGTCGAGTTGTGATAGAATTAATGAGTTACATCGAAAAGTCGTGTAGTTAAATAATGAAATAATATGTTGACGTTTATGATGTTTTAAGTTATTAGTTTTATGATGATGAACGATATCCTTATTATTATTGTATATGTATCTCACCCTTCTGTTGGAATTGCCGCCTTGTGGGCAAGTGCAGATATTCAGGACTAGCTGCAGTTGTGAGTTGACTCTCTCATGGTCTTAGGATGCTCTGATACGTAACGGGGCGGATTTTATTGTTGGATTGTCCTTGTTACGTATTTTTCCTTGAGATTTCATGTTGAAATAATTTAGTTGGATTTTTGTATTAATGTTGAACACGTTGAGGCGTTAGAGCCATATTTTGGTTGAACAGAATTATGAATACTATTTCCGTTGCGAAATTATTAAAAATGTTATCAGTTGATGTTTGATTCATTAATAGAAAAATTTACTCTATTACTTATGTATTTTACGAAGTGTAGCATTCCGTATACGTTGAAATACTCTGATTTATATGTATGATTTATCTTGTTGGGAATACGGGGTGTTACAAAGTGCCTTGGAATTTAAACCAACGGCGTCTTTTATCGTGAAAACCTTGGATTTTAACATAAGAGTCTTTTTATCGTCGAAACTTGGATTTTAAACCAAGTGCCTTGGAATTTAAACCAACGGCGTCTTTTATCGTGAAAATCTTGGATTTTAACCCAAGAGCCTTTTTTTATCGCGAACATGGAATTTAAACCAAGTGCCTTGGACTTTAAACCAATGGCTTCTTTTATCGCTAAATCCTTGGACTTTAACCCAAGTGTCCCTTTTTCTCGTCTAAAACCTTGGATTTTAAACCAAGTGCATTTTCTTCATTCATACATTTTTAATCATGCATAAACCTTGGATTTTAAACCAAGTGTCTTTTATCACTCAAACCATTTTCTCAACAAACCTTGGATTTTAAACCAAGTGTCCGCGTCTTATTTTCATAATCAAATCTCAATCAATTTAACCATATAGACTTTCTTCACAAATTAACATCAATCAAACTCACATTTTGCCACTTTTGGCTTTTGGTATTTTAAAACCATTTTCAAAACCTTAAAATCAAATAAACAAATTTACTTGTCTTTTTACCCCGAACTACGGTGGTTTGATCCCTCGGGTACGTAGGCATGAGACTTGTCTCTCCAATCAATAAAATCAACAAAAACATTTTTTTTTCTTTTTAGTCACTTTAAGCATTCTTTATCATCACTTTAAATTACTATACTTATACATTTTTACAAGCAAATAAAATAAAGCGCATGGATAGAATAAAAACAAGAGGTTCCTATAGAGTACTATAGATACTTAGGGTGCTAATACCTTCCCTTCGTATAACCAACCCCCGAACCTTGTTCTCTTAAAAATAGGGTTTTTTCGAACTTTTTCCCTTTCCCTCGGATAAATTAAAGATCGGTGGTGGAATATTAAATTGTGATTCGAAGTTAATTAATAACTCGATATCCAAAAATCACCGCGACAGAAATGGCGACTTCACTGGGGACAACCAAGCGGGTTGAACCTATCTTGTTTTAAATTACTATCTTCACGCTTTTTCTTTTAATTGTAAATATTTGTATATATACTTGGGTTTAATTTTGAGTGGTGAGATATGTCCTAACCCGGGCTTGAGAGAAACAATAAGATAGGATGGGGTATAATCAAAGTATTGGGCTAAGAATAGTCTTAGACCCCGATGCATGTGATATAATCCCGCTCAGTGGAGGCCTCATGATAGTAGTACTCTGTTGGCATGAATAGTCATGTCGGCGTTATTACTTATCAATGTGAGTGTCCCGAGAAGCTGAGAACCTTAGAATCACATTAACCCATCTTGGCCTTTTAGGGCGTAGTGCGGTGGCTAACCAAGAATGGTCTTGGAATTAGTCGATATGCGAGACTACACTCAAACGAGATTGTTTTGAGAATATTATTGGACCGGGAATTAGTTCCGTAAGCCGGTGATGTTCGAAAGACGGTTGATAACTTTGGGAACTTATTAGAACCCGTGATGCAGGTACATATGAACCCTAGTACATAACATATGGGAGGGTTTCACCTTTGACTCCAACATTATACTTTAACCCCACCATGTTTTCCGCATCATGCATGCATGCACTCATTCATAAATTATTTTTCCTCATGCGATATCGAAGAACTTAAACAAATTTTTTGTAAACATTATAGAGAACATTCATTTCAAAATGACACATAATAAATTTTTTCTCTTTTTTCTCCTTACAAAATCCATATCTAAATGTTTACAACTAATTTGGGATAAGTCCTTCGGAAAAAAAAAAAATTGCATATTTTAGCATAAACACACCATGCATCATACTACATTCATAAGTTTCAAAGTCAAGTCTCATGTCCTTTCTTTCCTCTCTGTCCAAGTCATGTGGCTCGGTGTATTCAGTACAAAGCAACTCATATCTACAATACTCGATCTAATTTGAAGAGGAAAATGGGAAATCTCGAAGGAGAGAATCAGATGCTCTGTGAACAGGTGGCATCCATGCAAACTGATCTTACATGTGCTTTCCACCAAAGGGCACCCAATCATGATGTTGAACACTATTATGCCTATAAGAAGGAGGTTCAGAATGTGGTCCGTACCAACATGTTATCTTTTAATGATCCGAGCTCGAACGTCCAAAGTTCATCCTCAGCTTAATCATGGGTCCTCTGTCATTTTCAAGATTATCAAGAAGTTTGTCCCTAGGATCACTAGGCTGTTTCCAATTGCAATTTATTTCTTGCCAAGCATTTATTTGCATTTTAAAGTTGTATCTTTTAATTAAATATTTCTAAACAATGAGCATGCATATTTTGGAATCCATCCATTCGTATTCACTCTCTTCTTGTGCCATCATAAACGGCAATGTTTTTCTACTTCACTTTTCTTGTTTACAAACTTGAGGGGAGAATGATGTAAACTAAATGTCTAAAATTGCTGATATGTGATGATATATGCTTTCATTAGTAAGACCTGGTTGATGATGTAAGGCATTGTTTCACTTCCCAAACACCGGAGAAATAAGGAGATAATCTGTAGTCAACCCATTTGAGCCAGAAGTCGGTGTTCTTTCTATAAAAAAAAACCCCCTTAATCTTGACCCGAGGCAGGGTAGTCTTTTAATAATTCAATGACACATCCCAATACAAGAGGATAAATCTGTTGAGATAGAGGAAGTCATGAGTAGACAAAACTCACAATAGCATGTGGCAGTCACAAAAAAAAAACAAACACAAAAAAAAAAAAACAACAACCACAACAAAAAGCCCGCTAGGTAAAAAGACTTAGGCAAAATTCAGGGCATCCCGATGGTCCACAAAATCCAAAAGAATTGGTCCATACAAAAATAAGGGATTAAGAGCAAAATTATGCAAACAAGCTTGTGAATGAAAAAGTGACTGTCACTTCAAGAATCTCATCAAAACTTCGACCAAAGCGTCAACCTCAAACATCATTGTCAAAATAAATCCTCTTGTCAACCAAAGCATGTCTGATGAATTAGTTGAATGTAGGATTGAAGAACATCAAAGAAGTGGGTGGGTTAAAACAAAATTTTGAGCCTAATAATCTTTTCTTTTCATAACCATGAACCAGGCCACGTTATAACCCTCAAAAGACCTAATTGAAGCTAGGTTTACTTTGAAAGCATAATCAGGAAAATTATTGTTAAAACTGACTCCACCTGTTTGTTGAGTAACTATCTTTCACACACACCACTTTGTTTTATCTAAAAATTTCAATTCCAAAACTTGCATGTACATTACATTAGAAACACTTTCTCAAAAGAAACAATTTTATTTACAAATTTATATTTGGCATCAAAGAAATTCAATTAAATGGTCTAATCAAGGACGAGTTAATTCAAAGCGCTCCTAGCTTGGGGCAAATTACATCAGGAACCTGCCAATCAGGGGCAATAATTTACATACAGGGGCATACACTTCAAAGATTCAAGGTCAATGTTTCACTCACTTGGGGCACCTGAAGTGGTTTCCAGGGGCAATCCAGATCTGCCAAGATAGTTGTTATGTTTCTTTCTCCTTGAGCCAATAATCATCGAGTTGATATTTTGGGTTCTTGTGGACATGTGTGTTACTATAATATGCTGAGCGTGTGATCAAATATTCCTCAAATTGGATACTGAACTTTACTGTTCTCCGGTAATCTCCAGCAAATGGTTAAAAAGCTTATATGATTTTCTTTTCCCCAGTGAAAGAAAAGCCGAGACCCGTTTGGAAGGCTCATTCAACAGCAAACGGCATCTCTTTGAGAAGATTGCATATCATCAGCATATCATCAGCAAATGGCATCTCTTGGAGAAGTTTGCGCATCAGCATATCAGTCTTGTTTCTTTCTGTCAAAAAAAAAAAAGGAAAAAAGCAAAAAAAACAGCTCGCTAAGTTGAAAACCCGAAAGGGCGGCTTAGGCAAAAATGAGCGTCCCGGTGGATTGAAAACCCGAAAGGGCGGTCCAGGCAAAAATTAGGGGCAAAACAAAAGAAGAAATATATTCCCGGTGGATTGAAAACCTGAAAGGGCGATCTAGGCAAAAGTTAGGGATTTCAAAAAAAAAAAAAAGAAAGAAAAGAAGAAAAGAAAGAAGAAAGAAGAAAAAAAGAAAGCAAAAGCATGACTGTTGAAACAAGACCATGAGGAAATATTCGGTTTCAGTGTACAAAATGGCGACTTCTGCCAAACTTCTGACCAATGGGCTTTACCCCCAAAGAGGACAATCATTCTTACCATGGATTGACATACCATACCGGGTTTTAACCCGAGAATCTGATTTTATTCCACCGATAAGGGTGCGGTCCCCAGTGGAGAACTATTGAGTGGTTGTACGGATACGTCGGCCCAGTGCTCATTTCACCTGATCAAATTTTTTGTCTTATCCAGTCATGTAGAAATACCATTCAATCATACAAATACAAGCTTCATAACATACATTCATACATACATACAATCAATCACACATTCATACTTACATACATACATACATACCTACATACATACATACAATCATTCACATGTCCATACATATATTCATATTCGCATGCAACATGTAAACAAAATCATTCATACATACTGCATTGACCATCATGTGTCTTGCTTCAATACATCACCAAAAAGAGTCATCCCCAGTGTATCTGGTCCAGAGATGTCTCCATCATACATATTTCACAAAAGGAGTCATCCCCAGTAAGTCTGGTCCAGAGATGTCTCCATCAAACATATTTCAAGTGTCAGGTTTTGCAAACAATCAACTGCAAATTTCCCCAAAAGAAGTCATCTCCAGTGTGTCTGGTCCAGACAAATACATATTCTTGTCATGTCTCGCTCTCCCACAATGATAGCAGACAATTCATTTCCTCGTTGTGTCCTTACTATCCCACAATGTTGGTAGACACTGTCTTTACTTGTCCTCACCATCCCACAATGTTGGTGGACAATGTCTTTACTTCTGTCCGCACACAGGACTTTATTGCTTTCAGTCTTTACTTATGTCCATACACAGGACTTTACTGTTTTATGTCCGCATACAGGACTTTATCGCTTTCTGTCTTCATCACCTCTGTCAAATAATCTTCATTACATTCAAACACTTTGTAAATATAGCACTCATAAACATAGCACTCATAAGCATTTCATTCATAACATAACATCATATCATAGCATTTTATAGTTCAATCCGGTCAAAAAATGGTGTACTCTGTATTTAAGTCTCTTCCATCATCGAACCAAAACAAAAATATCATCAAAAAATCATCTTTTTCTTTTTATCTCCGATGGAAGAAACTTAAATAGGGGCATCTGTCATACCCCATTTTTTGACCAATCGCTTTTATGCGTCTTTTTACGACGGATTTTTCTTTGTTCGTTTTTGACGAAATTTCGGCAGAGAGGTATTTTAAAATACCTCATTTATTTGATTTGATTTTCTTTTCCTTTTATTATTATTATTATTTTTATTTTCTTTAATTTTTATTCTATTATTATTATTATTATTCTTTTTTTCGTTTTTATTATTATTATTAATATATATATATTATTTTTTTATTTTAATTGTTTATTTGTGTATTTTCCTTTTTTGGTGTTTTTGTCAATTTTTTATAGAAGTCCAGATGTGTTTTTTTGTCTAGGCCCAAAGGGGCAATTTTGTCCAAATGAGGTATTTTTCATCTGCCAAACCCTAAGTCTGAGACAGTACAAATACAGTATTAATTGCACATTTCCCTAGGTCAGCAATCTCATCATCAGCTGCAAAACAGAAAATCACTTTCCAATTTCCAGATCAAAAAATCAAAGAAAGCAAAAAAACGGAAAAGATCAAAAAAAATCAGAACATTCATCCTTGTTCATCACCATTACTAATACAAACCCAGCAACCACCAAACCACAAAACAAATTCAGAAACAAAAAACCACATCATCACGATTCATCATCATCAACCGAAATCTAAAATCCTCCATCACCAATAAACCAGATCGAAATCAAAATCAAACCCAGAAATAAAATTCAAACCGTCATCCGTAATCAAATCCAAAACCGTCGAATCCGGATTCAAAACCATCCAACCCGAATTGAAATCAGAACTCAAATCCAAGATCAAATCCTTTTTCCAAATCGAAAACCAAAACGAAATAAGAAGAAAAAAAGGGAATCGGAACTGGATCAATAATCACCAAGGTTTCTCTTCACTCTGTTTTTTTTAACGTTTTTTTCTTTGAGTTTGAGGATTGAAGTTTAGAGATCGAGAAAGGAAAGAGAGTTTGAGATCGAGAGATCGAGGGAGAAGAGCAACCGGCCGAGAGAGGGTTGAGAGAAAGTATCGGCGGCGAGAGATTGGTAGAGAAGTAGGAAATCTGTTTTAGTTTTAGGTTTTTTTGCATTTATACTCTGTTTGGATCCTGTGCGCGCAGGTGCACATCCTTACGGTGCACCTGCGCGCCTTTGTCCATTTGTTTGTGATCATACGCGCCTGATTCAAACTTTGGACATTAAACCAAACATTTCCTTTTATCGTGAAAACCTTGAATTTTAACCCAAGAGTCTTTTTACCGCGAACTTGGATTTTAAACCAAGTGCCTTGGAATTTAAACCAACGGCGTCTTTTATCGTGAAAACCTTGGATTTTAACCCAAGAGTCTTTTTACCGCGAACTTGGATTTTAAACCAAGTGCCTTGGAATTTAAACCAACGGCGTCTTTTATCGTGAAAACCTTGGATTTTAACCCAAGAGCCTTTTTTTATCGCGAACTTGGAATTTAAACCAAGTGCCTTGGACTTTAAACCAATGGCTTCTTTTATCGCTAAAACCTTGGACTTTAACCCAAGTGTCCCTTTTTCTCGTCTAAAACCTTGGATTTTAAACCAAGTGCATTTTCTTAATTCATACATTTTTAATCATGCATAAACCTTGGATTTTAAACCAAGTGTCTTTTATCACTCAAACCATTTTCTCAACAAACCTTGGATTTTAAACCAAGTGTCCGCGTCTTATTTTCATAATCAAATCTCAATCAATTTAACCATATAGACTTTCTTCACAAATTAACATCAATCAAACTCACATTTTGCCACTTTTGGCTTTTGGTATTTTAAAACCATTTTCAAAACCTTAAAATCAAATAAACAAATTTACTCGTCTTTTTACCCCGAACTACGGTGGTTTGATCCCTTGGGTACGTAGGCATGATACTTGTCTCCCCAATCAATAAAATCAACAAAAACATTTTTTTTTTCTTTTTAGTCACTTTAAGCATTCTTTATCATCACTTTAAATTACTATACTTATACATTTTTACAAGAAAATAAAATAAAGCGCATAGATAGAATAAAAACAAGAGGTTCCTATAGAGTACTATAGATACTTAGGGTGCTAATACCATCCCTTCGTATAACCAACCCCCGAACCTTGTTCTCTTAAAAATAGGGTTTTTTCGAACTTTTTCCCTTTCCCTCGGATAAATTAAAGATCGGTGGTGGAATATTAAATTGTGATTCGAAGTTAATTAATAACTCGATATCCAAAAATCACCGCGACATCATTCTTTTATCTCTGGTTTATTTCCTCTAAATTTTGGAGTGTGGCCTACTAAATTGGGCCATATCACTTCATTTTTTATTCAAAATTAAACTCCCAATCCAAAATTAGGTTTTTGCATTTGTCCGATCACGTGTTTTGTCCATAGACAAAGAAGTAAAATATGTTATTTCCTCTATCTATAAATTTTTTTTCTCCATACAATCACATAAGAGGTTATAAATTTCATTATTTTCACATGATTGTCGCATCTTCACGTTATAATATTAATTTCACTTATGATAAGAATTGTTATAACCATCTTATACATTTTTAAATTGAAGAACTAACATGCACATCATGCATATTTAAATTCCTAACATAATTAAAGGAATTCACCTTGAATTGAAGGTTGGAGGATGCTAATTGCATGCAATTTTATTTCGAATCTTAGCTTTCTTTTATGGTCTTATCTTTAAGTCATCACTTTTATTAGTAATTAAAAAATTTATCTTAGTTAACTTTTAAGACATTTTGTGGTCCTTGATTTTAAATTGTACAAACTTTACCAACTATAAGACATTTGATTTTCTTTGGTACAAATTCTATAAATGAAACACTCAACTATCAGTTATCCACAATCTTTTAAGGTTTACTGCTTGAATTATTCATAAATGTATAAGATAGATTTTTATTGAAACTTGCTATTTTGGTTGTACTTCCTTTTTTTATAAGTTTCAAGTGTTGCGGAATTTCTCATGTAACATATGTGATGTCTTGCTTTCAATAAATCAATCTGCAAATCCTGTTTTGGTGACTTACATCACCTACTGCGCGAGGTGAGGGTGAGATGTCCATCTATTTATTTGTGGGTTGAGTTCCTTTATGGCCAGACAACAAGGTTGTCACCTGCATTCTTGGTATCTCGATGATGGGAGTTTTGTTGAGAATTCAAGGGTGGTGGCTAAATCACTTGATATCATTTGGGAGACGGGCCAAACACTGGACCTTGATTTGAATATTCGTAAGATTGAGATCGTTTGTCCTACATGTGACGAAAATAAATTTCGTGATGAGTTGTTTTCTTCAAACATTGGGAGGTCGGAGTTGGGAATGAAATTGCTCGAAAGTGTTGTTAGTCGAGATACAGGTTTCATCGAAAGGGTGGCTATAAATAGAGCTGTCAGGGCTATTGAGCTTCTTGTAATTCGATCATGCATGGGTGTTGATAAACTAATTTTAAGCTAGTATTTTTTTGTATTGAAAAAAATATAAATATTTTTCTTCTTTATTTCTTCTTTAAAATACAAGAAAAATATGCGACCATATAATTTATTTATATATATAATTTGAATATAAAAGGTGGAAGATAATATGAAAATACTACATAACTACACGTTAAATAATGGGTAAAAACCATTTCCATGTTTTTAAATTTGTAATTTGATTGATTTTTAATTTTTTTTAGGCAACTTGAGCATATTAAGACATACAAAAATTTCAATTATAATTTTGTAATAATGATAATAATAATTATAATAGTAATATTACTAAAATAGAAGACCTAATAAGGTAATAATAATATTTAAAATATTTAATATTTTCGTATATTGACCGTTTACTTTTTTCTCTTGTCATATTCCCATTATAAGATATTTTCCATGCATGTAATATTCTATTTAACCCCCACAGACAACCATAACAAATCACAAATCGTCATTGTAACTCTTAATTATTCTTTCACGAGTTTAATTTCATTGTAGTCAGCATGCAACAACTCTTTACTTTTGTCATTATTCTTAGTTTTATTTCTCCCTATCTATGTACGAGGTTGAATGTTGGTATTTATAATGTGATGGATTTTGGTGCACGTGGTGATGGCAAATCTGATGATACACAAGTATATATATCTCAATTTAATTATAATTTTTTCATAGATTAGGCACATGTCACTAATTTAGTGACCCTTAACGATATTTTTAATTATATATCTAAGTTGAATTGCAGGCATTTGCAAGTGCATGGAATAATACATGCACAGCAGGAGGGATGTCAACACTCGTTATCCCAGCAGAAAAATTATTTATGGTGACAAAAGTTCATTTTAACGGTCCTTGTAATGCCAAAATTCACATTCAGGTATAACTATCACAATCAACATAAACATGACACCTTTTATTAAAAAAAATAACAATTATTAGTTTTATGTTTATGGATAAAACTAATATATTATAATTATAATGTTAAAAATTTAAAAATATGGTGTGTATTAAAAAAATAAATATGCGTAATTTTATTCTTTGGAACTATATATTCATATTCAAAAAACATTGTATTGAATTTAATAATTATGCACCGAGAGTATAAAAAAAGTTTAGGAATCTAATTAATTAACATTTGATGTTATCCATGATGTCTATAATGATTTTTCGTTTTATTAAAGAGGTTAGAGTTAGATTTTGTAAACTCAAAGTTCAAATCCCTTTATATATATATTTGACAATCTATATTGCAGTTTGAAGGGAAAATAGTTGCACCGCCAAAAGAAGCCTGGAAAGGTGGGGAAAGTTTGATTTCCATTGAATATTTAGACGGACTCACGATTGTTGGCAATGATCAAGGAGGAGCAGATGGAGATGGTTCAACTTGGTGGAATTGTCCTGGTGGTTGTGAACATGAACGACCTGGGGTATATATATGATCATTTTTATCTTTTCTCTTTCATTATTTACCTTTTCTCTGTCACAATTAATTTCTAACAGGTATACTTTACATCATTAATCGGGTTGATCGTGTACATATGCATTTATTAATGAAAAATAACACTTTCACATATGACAATTATATTTGATAGCATATTATTAATAATTTTATATTTATTAACACATGGAACTATTAAATTCAATGAAAAACTCATTTATTTAATATTTTAAAGTGAGTGTGGGCATATTGTGACATATTTTTTCTAATGATACAGGTATTTCATTTTCACTCATGCAATGATCTTAGTGTTAGAAACATAAAGATCACTAATAGCCCAAAATATCATGCATCAGTTAATAATTGCGTTGGTGCAACATTTTCTCATATAACCATTGATTCTCCTGCTACAAGCCCCAACACTGATGGCTTTGACATTTCTTTTTCTAAGAATATTTTAGTAGAAGATTCCAACATAAAATCTGGTAATTAAACGTTGTATTATCTTATGATTTTTGTTATTTTTTATTATATTATTTTGTAAAAGAGAGTCAAACAAAAATTGTTATAAGAAAAGTGAGGAAAAATTAATAAAAAAAAGTCGATCAATAGTAACGAAACATTATATTATTACTCTAATTAGTATAAATAAATGTTAAAAAATTACAATATTTTATTTTTATTTTTATTAGCTATAGTCATAATCCTAAAAATGATTAATAGTTTTTATGTAAATTTAATCCATCTTTCTTCTTTTTAATAGGTGATGATTGTATTGCAATCAATGGTGGCTCATTTTTCATCAACGCCACAGGAATTACTTGTGGACCAGGCCATGGGATAAGGTTTATAAATTTTTATCTCAATCTAAAGTTCAATTTCACACACACACGTGCGCACGCGCACATGCACACACACACATTATATATATATTGTAACGTAGATAAAAATGAGTCAAATAATTATTAAGAATAATTGATTACATCCTAAGAGTATACTCCCTGTAATTAATCAAGTGATCACAATTACTATACGAAAATTAGACAACTAAAATCCTAAATTAATTTTTTAAATCTTATATATTGGTTGTTAGTATGATATACTATTAGTTTAGAGTCTGAATTGTTGACATCCACATACTTATTTTTTATGTGGCAGAATTGTAAATTTTATATTGTACATGTATTCATATTTTACACAAATCTGATAAAAATGTGTACTTTTATGAAATAATCAGTGTTGGCAGCCTTGGTAAAGTAAGAGATAATGATCAAGTTTCTGATGGGGGAAGAATCAAAACAGTGTCGGTGAGTATTACAAATAAGGTTAAATATTTTTATGTTTTCCACAAAAATACTGATCTTTTAAATGACATCCTCATTAAAATTTATTCAATTTTAGTTCTTCTCTTTTATTGAACAATTTTTAGTACTTACTTTTAAGCAAATCTGCAACAATATGACAATATGTTCATTGTCCAATTTTTTGCAGGGTGGTTCGGGTTATGCAAAACGTATTACTTTCGAGGAAATCAATCTAGTTAATGTTAAGAATCTAATAATTATAGATCAACATTATCATAAAATTTTTGAGCTGGTACGCATTTCATTCTACATGTTCATAGCATTATATATCTTGTCATTTGAACAATTCATATACATAGTATTATACTAATTCAATAGTTATATGTGTTGAATTTGTTGAAATTATTAGGATGCAGATGTTTCAGTTAGTGATGTAACATATAGAGGATTTACTGGAACTTGTGATGGCAACATAGCTGTTAATTTCGATTGCAGTCCCACTGGTTGTCAAAACATTATTATGGATAGCATCAACATTAATTCAAATCAAGGAAATAATCTTTCAACGGTTTGCCACAATGCCCAAGGAACTGCTACAAATACTATTCCAAGTGTCTCTTGCCTACATCAATAAGTTTTTATCGGCCTCCATTATGTGGTGGAAATACTATTTAAAGGGTGTATCATTAATCATGTTGCAATGAAATATGAAAACGTTTTTATAGGATTTTTTAGGATAAAATAATAATGGCTCAGCTAGTTTATTTTAGAAGTGATATTTTAGGCAAAATTTGTTAGTTACAAAAGTGATTATTAGACACGTAATTGTGTAGTTGGTGTAGTTTTTCTACTATCAGTATGCATTAGATTATATAAACAGTATGTAGTCCTATTATTGTAATCAATGAAAAATACAAAATAAATCTCATTCTTTTATCTCCGGTTTATTTCCTCTAAATTTTGGAGTGTGGCCTACTAAATTGGGCCATATCACTTCATTTTTTATTCAAAATTAAACTCCCAATCCAAAATTAGGTTTTTGCATTTGTCCGATCACGTGTTTTGTCCATAGACAAATAAGTAAAATATGTTATTTCCTCTATCTATAAATTTTTTTTCTCCATACAATCACATAAGAGGTTATAAATTTCATTATTTTCACATGATTGTTGCATCTTCACGTTATAATATTAATTTCACTTATGATAAGAATTGTTATAACCATCTTATACATTTTTAAATTGAAGAACTAACATGCACATCATGCATATTTAAATTCCTAACATAATTAAAGGAATTCACCTTGAATTGAAGGTTGGAAGATGCTAATTGCATGCAATTTTATTTCGAATCTTAGCTTTCTTTTATGGTCTTATCTTTAAGTCATCACTTTTATTAGTAATTAAAAAATTTATCTTAGTTAACTTTTAAGACATTTTGTGGTCCTTGATTTTAAATTGTACAAACTTTACCAACTATAAGACATTTGATTTCCTTTGGTACAAATTCTATAAATGAAACACTCAACTATCAGTTATCCACAATCTTTTAAGGTTTACTGCTTGAATTATTCATAAATGTATAAGATAGACTTTTATTGAAACTTGCTATTTTGGTTGTACTTCCTTTTTTTATAAGTTTCAAGTGTTGCGGAATTTCTCATGTAACATATGTAATGTCTTGCTTTCAATAAATCAATCTGCAAATCCTGTTTTGGTGACTTACGTCACCTACTGCGCGAGGTGAGGGTGAGATGTCCATCTATTTATTTGTGGGTTGAGTTCCTTTATGGCCAGACAACAAGGTTGTTGTCCCTTTGGGATGAACATATCATGTCAATCAGTTGAGTGAAACAAGGTGATCCGTTGGGGCTACTCCTTTTTGCTCTTTTGTTATACCCTTTTATTCATAAGATCATGGATAATTTCAAGTGTCACCTGCATTCTTGGTATCTCGATGATGGGACTTTTGTTGAGAATTCAAGGGTGGTGGCTAAATCACTTGATATCATTTGGGAGACGGGCCAAACACTGGACCTTGATTTGAATATTCGTAAGATTGAGATCGTTTGTCCTACATGTGACGAAAATAAATTTCGTGATGAGTTGTTTTCTTCGAACATTGGGAGGTCGGAGTTGGGAATGAAATTGCTCGAAAGTGTTGTTAGTCGAGATACAGGTTTTATCGAAAGGGTGGCTATAAATAGAGCTGTCAGGGCTATTGAGCTTCTTGTAATTCGATCATGCATGGGTGTTGATAAACTAGTTTTAAGATAGTATTTTTTTGTATTGAAAAAAATATAAATATTTTTCATCTTTAAAATACAAGAAAAATATGCGACCATATAATTTATTTATATATATAATTTGAATAGAAAAGGTGGAAGATAATATGAAAATACTACATAACTACACGTTAAATAATGGGTAAAAACCATTTCCATGTTTTTAAATTTGTAATTTGATTGATTTTTAATTTTTTTTAGGCAACTTGAGCATATTAAGACATACAAAAATTTCAATTATAATTTTGTGATAATGATGATAATAATTATAATAGTAATATTACTAAAATAGAAGACCGAATAAGAAAATAATAATATTTTAAATATTTAATATTTTCGTATATTGACCGTTTACTTTTTTCTCTTGTCATATTCCCATTATAAGATATTTTCCATGCATGTAATATTCTATTTAACCCCCACAGACAACCATAACAAATCACAAATCGTCATTGTAACTCTTAATTATTCTTTCACGAGTTTAATTTCATTGTAGTCAGCATGCAACAACTCTTTACTTTTGTCATTATTCTTAGTTTTATTTCTCCCTATCTATGTACGAGGTTGAATGTTGGTATTTATAATGTGATGGACTTTGGTGCACGTGGTGATGGCAAATCTGATGATACACAAGTATATATATCTCAATTTAATTATAATTTTTTCATAGATTAGGCACATGTCACTAATTTAGTGACCCTTAACGATATTTTTAATTATATAAATAAGTTGAATTGCAGGCATTTGCAAGTGCATGGAATAATACATGCAAAGCAGGAGGGATGTCAACACTCGTTATCCCAGCAGAAAAATTATTTATGGTGACAAAAGTTCATTTTAACGGTCCTTGTAATGCCAAAATTCACATTCAGGTATAACTATCACAATCAACATAAACATGACAACTTTTATTAAAAAAAATAACAATTATTAGTTTTATGTTTATGGATAAAACTAATATATTATAATTATAATGTTAAAAATTTAAAAATATGGTGTGTATTAAAAAAATAAATATGCGTAATTTTATTCTTTGGAACTATATATTCATATTCAAAAAACATTGTATTGAATTTAATAATTATGTACCGAGAGTATAAAAAAAGTTTAGGAATCTAATTAATTAACATTTGATGTTATCCATGATGTCTATAATGATTTTTCGTTTTATTAAAGAGGTAAGAGTTAGATTTTGTAAACTCAAAGTTCAAATCCCTTTATATATATATTTGACAATCTATATTGCAGTTTGAAGGGAAAATAGTTGCACCGCCAAAAGAAGCCTGGAAAGGTGGGGAAAGTTTGATTTCCATTGAATATATAGACGGTCTCACGATTGTTGGCAATGATCAAGGAGGAGCAGATGGTGATGGTTCAACTTGGTGGAATTGTCCTGATGGTTGTGAACATGAACGACCTGGGGTATATATATGATCATTTTTATCTTTTCTCTTTCATTATTTACCTTTTCTCTGTCACAATTAATTTCTAACAGGTATACTTTACATCATTAATCGGGTTGATCGTGTACATATGCATTTATTAATGAAAAATAATACTTTCACATATGACAATTATATTTGATAGCATATTATTATTAATATTATATTTATTAACACATGGAACTATTAAATTCAATGAAAAACTCATTTATTTAATATTTTAAAGTGAATGTGGGCATATTGTGACATATTTTTTCTAATGATACAGGTCTTTCATTTTCACTCATGCAATGATCTTAGTGTTAGAAACATAAAGATCACTAATAGCCCAAAATATCATGTATCAGTTAATAATTGCGTTGGTGCAACATTTTCTCATATAACCATTGATTCTCCTGCTACAAGCCCCAACACTGATGGCTTTGACATTTCTTTTTCTAAGAATATTTTAGTAAAAGATTCCAACATAAAATCTGGTAATTAAACGTTGTATTATCTTCTGATTTTTGTTATTTTTTATTATATTATTTTGTAAAAGAGAGTCAAACAAAAATTGTTATAAGAAAATTGAGGAAAAATTAATAAAAAAAAGTCGATCAATAGTAACGAAACATTATATTATTACTCTAATTAGTATAAATAAATGTTAAAAAATTACAATATTTTATTTTTATTTTTATTAGACATAGTCATAATCCTAAAAATGATTAATAGTTTTTATGTAAATTCAATCCATCTTTCTTCTTTTTAATAGGTGATGATTGTATTGCAATCAATGGCGGCTCATTTTTTATCAACGCCACAGGAATTACTTGTGGACCAGGCCATGGGATAAGGTTTATAAATTTTTATCTCAATCTAAAGTTCAATTTCACACACGCGCGCGCGCGCGCACATGCACACACACACATTATATATATATATTGTAACGTAGATAAAAATGAGTCAAATAATTATTAAGAATAATTGATTACATCCTAAGAGTATACTCCCTGTAATTAATCAAGTGATCACAATTACTATACCAAAATTAGACAACTAAAATCCTAAATTAATTTTTTAAATCTTATATATTGGTTGTTAGTATGATATACTATTAGTTTAGAGTCTGAATTGTTGACATCGACATACTTATTTTTTATGTGGCAGAATTGTAAATTTTATATTGTACATGTATTCATATTTTACACAAATCTGATAAAAATGTGTACTTTTATGAAATAATCAGTGTTGGCAGCCTTGGTAAAGTAAGAGATAATGATCAAGTTTCTGATGTTTATGTACGAAATTGTACCTTCATCAGGAGTTCTAATGGGGGAAGAATCAAAACAGTATCGGTGAGTATTACAAATAAGGTTAAATATTTTTATGTTTTCCACAAAAATACTGATCTTTTAAATGACATCCTCATTAAAATTTATTCAATTTTAGTTCTTCTCTTTTATTGAACAATTTTTAGTACTTACTTTTAAGCAAATCTGCAACAATATGACAATACGTTCATTGTCCAATTTTTTGCAGGGTGGTTCGGGTTATGCAAAACGTATTACTTTCGAGGAAATCAATCTAGTTAATGTTAAGAATCCAATAATTATAGATCAACATTATCATAAAAATTTGGAGCTGGTACGCATTTCATTCTACATGTTCATAGATTATATATCTTGTCATTTGAACAATTCATATACATAATATTATACTAATTCAATAGTTATATGTGTTGAATTTGTTGAAATTATTAGGATGCAGATGTTTCAATTAGTGATGTAACATATAGAGGATTTACTGGAACTTGTGATGGCAACATAGCTGTTAATTTCGATTGCAGTCCCACTGGTTGTCAAAACATTATTATGGATAGCATCAACATTAATTCAAATCAAGGAAAGAATCTTTCAACGGTTTGCCACAATGCCCAAGGAACTGCTACAAATACTATTCCAAGTGTCTTTTGCCTACATCAATAAGTTTTTATCGGCCTCCATTATGTGGTGGAAATACTATTTAAAGGGTGTATCATTAATCATGTTGCAATGAAATATGAAAACGTTTTTATAGGATTTTTTAGGATAAAATAATAATGGCTCAGCTAGTTTATTTTCGAAGTGATATTTTAGGCAAAATTTGTTAGTTACAAAAGTGATTATTAGACACGTAATTGTGTAGTTGGTGTAGTTTTTCTACTATCAGTATGCATTAGATTATATAAACAGTATGTAGTCTTATTATTGTAATCAATGAAAAATACAAAATAAATCTCATTCTTTTATCTCCGGTTTATTTCCTCTAAATTTTGGAGTGTGTCCTACTAAATTGGGCCATATCACTTCATTTTTTATTCAAAATTAAACTCCCAATCTAAAATTAGGTTTTTGCATTTGTCCGATCACGTGTTTTGTCCATAGACAAATAAGTAAAATATGTTATTTCCTCTATCTATAAATTTTTTTTCTCCATACAATCACATAAGAGGTTATAAATTTCATTATTTTCACATGATTGTTGCATCTTCACGTTATAATATTAATTTCACTTATGATAAGAATTGTTATAACCATCTTATACATTTTTAAATTGAAGAACTAACATGCACATCATGCATATTTAAATTCCTAACATAATTAAAGGAATTCACCTTGAATTGAAGGTTGGAAGATGCTAATTGCATGCAATTTTATTTCGAATCTTAGCTTTCTTTTATGGTCTTATCTTTAAGTCATCACGTTTATTAGTAATTAAAAAATTTATCTTAGTTAAGTTTTAAGACATTTTGCGGTCCTTGATTTTAAATTGTACAAACTTTACCAACTATAAGACATTTGATTTTCTTTGGTACAAATTCTATAAATGAAACACTCAACTATCAGTTATCCACAATCTTTTAAGGTTTACTGCTTGAATTATTCATAAATGTATAAGATAGATTTTTATTGAAACTTGCGATTTTGGTTGTACTTCCTTTTTTTATAAGTTTCAAGTGTTGCGGAATTTCTCATGTAACATATGTAATCTCTTGCTTTCAATAAATCAATCTGCAAATCCTGTTTTGGTGACTTACATCACCTACTGCGCGAGGTGAGGGTGAGATGTCCATCTATTTATTTGTGGGTTGAGTTCCTTTATGGCCAGACAACAAGGTTGTTGTCCCTTTGGGATGAACATATCATGTCAATCAGTTGAGTGAAACAAGGTGATCCGTTGGGGCTACTCCTATTTTCTCTATTGTTATACCCTTTTATTCATAAGATCATGGATAATTTCAAGTGTCACCTGCATTCTCTGTATCTCGATGATGGGAGTTTTGTTGAGAATTCAAGGGTGGTGGCTAAATCACTTGATATCATTTGGGAGACGGGCCAAACACTGGACCTTGATTTGAATATTCGTAAGATTGAGATCGTTTGTCCTACATGTGACGAAAATAAATTTCGTGATGAGTTGTTTTCTTCGAAAATTGGGAGGTCGGAGTTGGGAATGAAATTGCTCGAAAGTGTTGTTAGTCGAGATACAGGTTTTATCGAAAGGGTGGCTATAAATAGAGCTGTCAGGGCTATTGAGCTTCTTGTAATTCGATCATGCATGGGTGTTGTTAAACTAGTTTTAAGCTAGTATTTTTTTGTATTGAAAAAAATATAAATATTTTTCATCTTTAAAATACAAGAAAAATATGCGACCATATAATTTATTTATATATATAATTTGAATAGAAAAGGTGGAAGATAATATGAAAATACTACATAACTACACGTTAAATAATGGGTAAAAACCATTTTCATGTTTTTAAATTTGTAATTTGATTGATTTTTAATTTTTTTTAGGCAACTTGAGCATATTAAGACATACAAAAATTTCAATTATAATTTTGTGATAATGATGATAATAATTTTAAATATTTAATATTTTCGTATATTGACCGTTTACTTTTTTCTCTTGTCATATTCCCATTATAAGATATTTTCCATGCATGTAATATTCTATTTAACCCCCACAGACAACCATAACAAATCACAAATCGTCATTGTAACTCTTAATTATTCTTTCACGAGTTTAATTTCATTGTAGTCAGCATGCAACAACTCTTTACTTTTGTCATTATTCTTAGTTTTATTTCTCCCTATCTATGTACGAGGTTGAATGTTGGTATTTATAATGTGATGGACTTTGGTGCACGTGGTGATGGCAAATCTGATGATACACAAGTATATATATCTCAATTTAATTATATTTTTTCATAGATTAGGCACATGTCACTAATTTAGTGACCCTTAACGATATTTTTAATTATATATATAAGTTGAATTGCAGGCATTTGCAAGTGCATGGAATAATACATGCAAAGCAGGAGGGATGTCAACACTCGTTATCCCAGCAGAAAAATTATTTATGGTGACAAAAGTTCATTTTAACGGTCCTTGTAATGCCAAAATTCACATTCAGGTATAACTATCACAATCAACATAAACATGACACCTTTTATTAAAAAAAATAACAATTATTAGTTTTATGTTTATGGATAAAACTAATATATTATAATTATAATGTTAAAAATTTAAAAATATGGTGTGTATTAAAAAAATAAATATGCGTAATTTTATTCATTGGAACTATATATTCATATTCAAAAAACATTGTATTGAATTTAATAATTATGTACCGAGAGTATAAAAAAAGTTTAGGAATCTAATTAATTAACATTTGATGTTATCCATGATGTCTATAATGATTTTTCGTTTTATTAAAGAGGTAAGAGTTAGATTTTGTAAACTCAAAGTTCAAATCCCTTTATATATATATTTGACAATCTATATTGCAGTTTGAAGGGAAAATAGTTGCACCGCCAAAAGAAGCCTGGAAAGGTGGGGAAAGTTTGATTTCCATTGAATATGTAGACGGTCTCACGATTGTTGGCAATGATCAAGGAGGAGCAGATGGAGATGGTTCAACTTGGTGGAATTGTCCTGGTGGTTGTGAACATGAACGACCTGGGGTATATATATGATCATTTTTATCTTTTCTCTTTCATTATTTACCTTTTCTCTGTCACAATTAATTTCTAACAGGTATACTTTACATCATTAATCGGGTTGATCGTGTACATATGCATTTATTAATGAAAAATAATACTTTCACATATGACAATTATATTTGATAGCATATTATTATTAATATTATATTTATTAACACATGGAACTATTAAATTCAATGAAAAACTCATTTATTTAATATTTTAAAGTGAGTGTGGGCATATTGTGACATATTTTTTCTAATGATACAGGTCTTTCATTTTCACTCATGCAATGATCTTAGTGTTAGAAACATAAAGATCACTAATAGGCCAAAATATCATGTATCAGTTAATAATTGCGTTGGTGCAACATTTTCTCATATAACCATTGATTCTCCTGCTACAAGCCCCAACACTGATGGCTTTGACATTTCTTTTTCTAAGAATATTTTAGTAGAAGATTCCAACATAAAATCTGGTAATTAAACGTTGTATTATCTTATGATTTTTGTTATTTTTTATTATATTATTTTGTAAAAGAGAGTCAATCAAAAATTGTTATAAGAAAATTGAGGAAAAATTAATTAAAAAAAGTCGATCAATAGTAACGAAACATTATATTATTACTCTAATTAGTATAAATAAATGTTAAAAAATTACAATATTTTATTTTTATTTTTATTAGATATAGTCATAATCCTAAAAATGATTAATAGTTTTTATGTAAATTTAATCCATCTTTCTTCTTTTTAATAGGTGATGATTGTATTGCAATCAATGGTGGCTCATTTTTTATCAACGCCACAGGAATTACTTGTGGACCAGGCCATGGGATAAGGTTTATAAATTTTTATCTCAATCTAAAGTTCAATTTCACACACGCGCGCGCGCGCGCACATGCACACACACACATTATATATATTGTAACGTAGATAAAAATGAGTCAAATAATTATTAAGAATAATTGATTACATCCTAAGAGTATACTCCCTGTAATTAATCAAGTGATCACAATTACTATACGAAAATTAGACAACTAAAATCCTAAATTAATTTTTTAAATCTTATATATTGGTTGTTAGTATGATATACTATTAGTTTAGAGTCTGAATTGTTGACATCCACATACTTATTTTTTATGTGGCAGAATTGTAAATTTTATATTGTACATGTATTCATATTTTACACAAATCTCATAAAAATGTGTACTTTTATGAAATAATCAGTGTTGGCAGCCTTGGTAAAGTAAGAGATAATGATCAAGTTTCTGATGTTTATGTACGAAATTGCACCTTCATCGGGACTTCTAATGGGGGAAGAATCAAAACAGTGTCGGTGAGTATTACAAATAAGGTTAAATATTTTTATGTTTTCCACAAAAATACTGATCTTTTAAATGACATCCTCATTAAAATTTATTCAATTTTAGTTCTTCTCTTTTATTGAACAATTTTTAGTACTTACTTTTAAGCAAATCTGCAACAATATGACAATACGTTCATTGTCCAATTTTTTGCAGGGTGGTTCGGGTTATGCAAAACGTATTACTTTCGAGGAAATCAATCTAGTTAATGTTAAGAATCCAATAATTATAGATCAACATTATCATAAAAATTTGGAGCTGGTACGCATTTCATTCTACATGTTCATAGATTATATATCTTGTCATTTGAACAATTCATATACATAATATTATACTAATTCAATAGTTATATGTGTTGAATTTGTTGAAATTATTAGGATGCAGATATTTCAATTAGTGATGTAACATATAGAGGATTTACTGGAACTTGTGATGGCAACATAGCTGTTAATTTCGATTGCAGTCCCACTGGTTGTCAAAACATTATTATGGATAGCATCAACATTAATTCAAATCAAGGAAAGAATCTTTCAACGGTTTGCCACAATGCCCAAGGAACTGCTACAAATACTATTCCAAGTGTCTCTTGCCTACATCAATAAGTTTTTATCGGCCTCCATTATGTGGTGGAAATACTATTTAAAGGGTGTATCATTAATCATGTTGCAATGAAATATGAAAACGTTTTTATAGGATTTTTTAGGATAAAATAATAATGGCTCAGCTAGTTTATTTTAGAAGTGATATTTTAGGCAAAATTTGTTAGTTACAAAAGTGATTATTAGACACGTAATTGTGTAGTTGGTGTAGTTTTTCTAATATCAGTATGCATTAGATTATATAAACAGTATGTAGTCCTATTATTGTAATCAATGAAAAATACAAAATAAATCTCATTCTTTTATCTCCGGTTTATTTCCTCTAAATTTTGGAGTGTGGCCTACTAAATTGGGCCATATCACTTCATTTTTTATTCAAAATTAAACTCCCAATCTAAAATTAGGTTTTTGCATTTGTCCGATCACGTGTTTTGTCCATAGACAAATAAGTAAAATATGTTATTTCCTCTATCTATAAATTTTTTTTCTCCATACAATCACATAAGAGGTTATAAATTTCATTATTTTCACATGATTGTTGCATCTTCACGTTATAATATTAATTTCACTTATGATAAGAATTGTTATAACCATCTTATACATTTTTAAATTGAAGAACTAACATGCACATCATGCATATTTAAATTCCTAACATAATTAAAGGAATTCACCTTGAATTGAAGGTTGGAAGATGCTAATTGCATGCAATTTTATTTCGAATCTTAGCTTTCTTTTATGGTCTTATCTTTAAGTCATCACGTTTATTAGTAATTAAAAAATTTATCTTAGTTAAGTTTTAAGACATTTTGCGGTCCTTGATTTTAAATTGTACAAACTTTACCAACTATAAGACATTTGATTTTCTTTGGTACAAATTCTATAAATGAAACACTCAACTATCAGTTATCCACAATCTTTTAAGGTTTACTGCTTGAATTATTCATAAATGTATAAGATAGATTTTTATTGAAACTTGCTATTTTGGTTGTACTTCCTTTTTTTATAAGTTTCAAGTGTTGCGGAATTTCTCATGTAACATATGTAATCTCTTGCTTTCAATAAATCAATCTGCAAATCCTGTTTTGGTGACTTACATCACATACTGCGCGAGGTGAGGGTGAGATGTCCATCTATTTATTTGTGGGTTGAGTTCCTTTATGGCCAGACAACAAGGTTGTTGTCCCTTTGGGATGAACATATCATGTCAATCAGTTGACTGAAACAAGGTGATCCGTTGGGGCTACTCCTATTTTCTCTATTGTTATACCCTTTTATTCATAAGATCATGGATAATTTCAAGTGTCACCTGCATTCTCTGTATCTCGATGATGGGAGTTTTGTTGAGAATTCAAGGGTGGTGGCTAAATCACTTGATATCATTTGGGAGACGGGCCAAACACTGGACCTTGATTTGAATATTCGTAAGATTGAGATCGTTTGTCCTACATGTGACGAAAATAAATTTCGTGATGAGTTGTTTTCTTCGAAAATTGAGAGGTCGGAGTTGGGAATGAAATTGCTCGAAAGTGTTGTTAGTCGAGATACAGGTTTTATCGAAAGGGTGGCTATAAATAGAGCTGTCAGGGCTATTGAGCTTCTTGTAATTCGATCATGCATGGGTGTTGTTAAACTAGTTTTAAGCTAGTATTTTTTTGTATTGAAAAAAATATAAATATTTTTCATCTTTAAAATACAAGAAAAATATGCGACCATATAATTTATTTATATATATAATTTGAATAGAAAAGGTGGAAGATAATATGAAAATACTACATAACTACACGTTAAATAATGGGTAAAAACCATTTTCATGTTTTTAAATTTGTAATTTGATTGATTTTTAATTTTTTTTAGGCAACTTGAGCATATTAAGACATACAAAAATTTCAATTATAATTTTGTGATAATGATGATAATAATTTTAAATATTTAATATTTTCGTATATTGACCGTTTACTTTTTTCTCTTGTCATATTCCCATTATAAGATATTTTCCATGCATGTAATATTCTATTTAACCCCCACAGACAACCATAACAAATCACAAATCGTCATTGTAACTCTTAATTATTCTTTCACGAGTTTAATTTCATTGTAGTCAGCATGCAACAACTCTTTACTTTTGTCATTATTCTTAGTTTTATTTCTCCCTATCTATGTACGAGGTTGAATGTTGGTATTTATAATGTGATGGACTTTGGTGCACGTGGTGATGGCAAATCTGATGATACACAAGTATATATATCTCAATTTAATTATAATTTTTTCATAGATTAGGCACATGTCACTAATTTAGTGACCCTTAACGATATTTTTAATTATATATATAAGTTGAATTGCAGGCATTTGCAAGTGCATGGAATAATACATGCAAAGCAGGAGGGATGTCAACACTCGTTATCCCAGCAGAAAAATTATTTATGGTGACAAAAGTTCATTTTAACGGTCCTTGTAATGCCAAAATTCACATTCAGGTATAACTATCACAATCAACATAAACATGACACCTTTTATTAAAAAAAATAACAATTATTAGTTTTATGTTTATGGATAAAACTAATATATTATAATTATAATGTTAAAAATTTAAAAATATGGTGTGTATTAAAAAAATAAATATGCGTAATTTTATTCTTTGGAACTATATATTCATATTCAAAAAACATTGTATTGAATTTAATAATTATGTACCGAGAGTATAAAAAAAGTTTAGGAATCTAATTAATTAACATTTGATGTTATCCATGATGTCTATAATGATTTTTCGTTTTATTAAAGAGGTAAGAGTTAGATTTTGTAAACTCAAAGTTCAAATCCCTTTATATATATATTTGACAATCTATATTGCAGTTTGAAGGGAAAATAGTTGCACCGCCAAAAGAAGCCTGGAAAGGTGGGGAAAGTTTGATTTCCATTGAATATGTAGACGGTCTCACGATTGTTGGCAATGATCAAGGAGGAGCAGATGGAGATGGTTCAACTTGGTGGAATTGTCCTGGTGGTTGTGAACATGAACGACCTGGGGTATATATATGATCATTTTTATCTTTTCTCTTTCATTATTTACCTTTTCTCTGTCACAATTAATTTCTAACAGGTATACTTTACATCATTAATCGGGTTGATCGTGTACATATGCATTTATTAATGAAAAATAATACTTTCACATATGACAATTATATTTGATAGCATATTATTATTAATATTATATTTATTAACACATGGAACTATTAAATTCAATGAAAAACTCATTTATTTAATATTTTAAAGTGAGTGTGGGCATATTGTGACATATTTTTTCTAATGATACAGGTCTTTCATTTTCACTCATGCAATGATCTTAGTGTTAGAAACATAAAGATCACTAATAGGCCAAAATATCATGTATCAGTTAATAATTGCGTTGGTGCAACATTTTCTCATATAACCATTGATTCTCCTGCTACAAGCCCCAACACTGATGGCTTTGACATTTCTTTTTCTAAGAATATTTTAGTAGAAGATTCCAACATAAAATCTGGTAATTAAACGTTGTATTATCTTATGATTTTTGTTATTTTTTATTATATTATTTTGTAAAAGAGAGTCAATCAAAAATTGTTATAAGAAAATTGAGGAAAAATTAATTAAAAAAAGTCGATCAATAGTAACGAAACATTATATTATTACTCTAATTAGTATAAATAAATGTTAAAAAATTACAATATTTTATTTTTATTTTTATTAGATATAGTCATAATCCTAAAAATGATTAATAGTTTTTATGTAAATTTAATCCATCTTTCTTCTTTTTAATAGGTGATGATTGTATTGCAATCAATGGTGGCTCATTTTTTATCAACGCCACAGGAATTACTTGTGGACCAGGCCATGGGATAAGGTTTATAAATTTTTATCTCAATCTAAAGTTCAATTTCACACACGCGCGCGCGCGCGCACATGCACACACACACATTATATATATTGTAACGTAGATAAAAATGAGTCAAATAATTATTAAGAATAATTGATTACATCCTAAGAGTATACTCCCTGTAATTAATCAAGTGATCACAATTACTATACGAAAATTAGACAACTAAAATCCTAAATTAATTTTTTAAATCTTATATATTGGTTGTTAGTATGATATACTATTAGTTTAGAGTCTGAATTGTTGACATCCACATACTTATTTTTTATGTGGCAGAATTGTAAATTTTATATTGTACATGTATTCATATTTTACACAAATCTCATAAAAATGTGTACTTTTATGAAATAATCAGTGTTGGCAGCCTTGGTAAAGTAAGAGATAATGATCAAGTTTCTGATGTTTATGTACGAAATTGCACCTTCATCGGGACTTCTAATGGGGGAAGAATCAAAACAGTGTCGGTGAGTATTACAAATAAGGTTAAATATTTTTATGTTTTCCACAAAAATACTCATCTTTTAAATGACATCCTCATTAAAATTTATTCAATTTTAGTTCTTCTCTTTTATTGAACAATTTTTAGTACTTACTTTTAAGCAAATCTGCAACAATATGACAATACGTTCATTGTCCAATTTTTTGCAGGGTGGTTCGGGTTATGCAAAACGTATTACTTTCGAGGAAATCAATCTAGTTAATGTTAAGAATCCAATAATTATAGATCAACATTATCATAAAAATTTGGAGCTGGTACGCATTTCATTCTACATGTTCATAGATTATATATCTTGTCATTTGAACAATTCATATACATAATATTATACTAATTCAATAGTTATATGTGTTGAATTTGTTGAAATTATTAGGATGCAGATGTTTCAGTTAGTGATGTAACATATAGAGGATTTACTGGAACTTGTGATGGCAACATAGCTGTTAATTTCGATTGCAGTCCCACTGGTTGTCAAAACATTATTATGGATAGCATCAACATTAATTCAAATCAAGGAAAGAATCTTTCAACGGTTTGCCACAATGCCCAAGGAACTGCTACAAATACTATTCCAGGTGTCTCTTGCCTACATCAATAAGTTTTTATCGGCCTCCATTATGTGGTGGAAATACTATTTAAAGGGTGTATCATTAATCATGTTGCAATGAAATATGAAAACGTTTTTATAGGATTTTTTAGGATAAAATAATAATGGCTCAGCTAGTTTATTTTAGAAGTGATATTTTAGGCAAAATTTGTTAGTTACAAAAGTGATTATTAGACACGTAATTGTGTAGTTGGTGTAGTTTTTCTACTATCAGTATGCATTAGATTATATAAACAGTATGTAGTCCTATTATTGTAATCAATGAAAAATACAAAATAAATCTCATTCTTTTATCTCCGGTTTATTTCCTCTAAATTTTGGAGTGTGGCCTACTAAATTGGGCCATATCACTTCATTTTTTATTCAAAATTAAACTCCCAATCTAAAATTAGGTTTTTGCATTTGTCCGATCACGTGTTTTGTCCATAGACAAATAAGTAAAATATGTTATTTCCTCTATCTATAATTTTTTTTTCTCCATACAATCACATAAGAGGTTATAAATTTCATTATTTTCACATGATTGTTGCATCTTCACGTTATAATATTAATTTCACTTATGATAAGAATTGTTATAACCATCTTATACATTTTTAAATTGAAGAACTAACATGCACATCATGCATATTTAAATTCCTAACATAATTAAAGGAATTCACCTTGAATTGAAGGTTGGAAGATGCTAATTGCATGCAATTTTATTTCGAATCTTAGCTTTCTTTTATGGTCTTATCTTTAAGTCATCACGTTTATTAGTAATTAAAAAATTTATCTTAGTTAAGTTTTAAGACATTTTGCGGTCCTTGATTTTAAATTGTACAAACTTTACCAACTATAAGACATTTGATTTTCTTTGGTACAAATTCTATAAATGAAACACTCAACTATCAGTTATCCACAATCTTTTAAGGTTTACTGCTTGAATTATTCATAAATGTATAAGATAGATTTTTATTGAAACTTGCTATTTTGGTTGTACTTCCTTTTTTTATAAGTTTCAAGTGTTGCGGAATTTCTCATGTAACATATGTAATCTCTTGCTTTCAATAAATCAATCTGCAAATCCTGTTTTGGTGACTTACATCACCTACTGCGCGAGGTGAGGGTGAGATGTCTATCTATTTATTTGTGGGTTGAGTTCCTTTATGGCCAGACAACAAGGTTGTTGTCCCTTTGGGATGAACATATCATGTCAATCAGTTGACTGAAACAAGGTGATCCGTTGGGGCTACTCCTATTTTCTCTATTGTTATACCCTTTTATTCATAAGATCATGGATAATTTCAAGTGTCACCTGCATTCTCTGTATCTCGATGATGGGAGTTTTGTTGAGAATTCAAGGGTGGTGGCTAAATCACTTGATATCATTTGGGAGACGGGCCAAACACTGGACCTTGATTTGAATATTCGTAAGATTGAGATCGTTTGTCCTACATGTGACGAAAATAAATTTCGTGATGAGTTGTTTTCTTCGAAAATTGGGAGGTCGGAGTTGGGAATGAAATTGCTCGAAAGTGTTGTTAGTCGAGATACAGGTTTTATCGAAAGGGTGGCTATAAATAGAGCTGTCAGGGCTATTGAGCTTCTTGTAATTCGATCATGCATGGGTGTTGTTAAACTAGTTTTAAGCTAGTATTTTTTTGTATTGAAAAAAATATAAATATTTTTCATCTTTAAAATACAAGAAAAATATGCGACCATATAATTTATTTATATATATAATTTGAATAGAAAAGGTGGAAGATAATATGAAAATACTACATAACTACACGTTAAATAATGGGTAAAAACCATTTTCATGTTTTTAAATTTGTAATTTGATTGATTTTTAATTTTTTTTAGGCAACTTGAGCATATTAAGACATACAAAAATTTCAATTATAATTTTGTGATAATGATGATAATAATTTTAAATATTTAATATTTTCGTATATTGACCGTTTACTTTTTTCTCTTGTCATATTCCCATTATAAGATATTTTCCATGCATGTAATATTCTATTTAACCCCCACAGACAACCATAACAAATCACAAATCGTCATTGTAACTCTTAATTATTCTTTCACGAGTTTAATTTCATTGTAGTCAGCATGCAACAACTCTTTACTTTTGTCATTATTCTTAGTTTTATTTCTCCCTATCTATGTACGAGGTTGAATGTTGGTATTTATAATGTGATGGACTTTGGTGCACGTGGTGATGGCAAATCTGATGATACACAAGTATATATATCTCAATTTAATTATAATTTTTTCATAGATTAGGCACATGTCACTAATTTAGTGACCCTTAACGATATTTTTAATTATATATATAAGTTGAATTGCAGGCATTTGCAAGTGCATGGAATAATACATGCAAAGCAGGAGGGATGTCAACACTCGTTATCCCAGCAGAAAAATTATTTATGGTGACAAAAGTTCATTTTAACGGTCCTTGTAATGCCAAAATTCACATTCAGGTATAACTATCACAATCAACATAAACATGACACCTTTTATTAAAAAAAATAACAATTATTAGTTTTATGTTTATGGATAAAACTAATATATTATAATTATAATGTTAAAAATTTAAAAATATGGTGTGTATTAAAAAAATAAATATGCGTAATTTTATTCTTTGGAACTATATATTCATATTCAAAAAACATTGTATTGAATTTAATAATTATGTACCGAGAGTATAAAAAAAGTTTAGGAATCTAATTAATTAACATTTGATGTTATCCATGATGTCTATAATGATTTTTCGTTTTATTAAAGAGGTAAGAGTTAGATTTTGTAAACTCAAAGTTCAAATCCCTTTATATATATATTTGACAATCTATATTGCAGTTTGAAGGGAAAATAGTTGCACCGCCAAAAGAAGCCTGGAAAGGTGGGGAAAGTTTGATTTCCATTGAATATGTAGACGGTCTCACGATTGTTGGCAATGATCAAGGAGGAGCAGATGGAGATGGTTCAACTTGGTGGAATTGTCCTGGTGGTTGTGAACATGAACGACCTGGGGTATATATATGATCATTTTTATCTTTTCTCTTTCATTATTTACCTTTTCTCTGTCACAATTAATTTCTAACAGGTATACTTTACATCATTAATCGGGTTGATCGTGTACATATGCATTTATTAATGAAAAATAATACTTTCACATATGACAATTATATTTGATAGCATATTATTATTAATATTATATTTATTAACACATGGAACTATTAAATTCAATGAAAAACTCATTTATTTAATATTTTAAAGTGAGTGTGGGCATATTGTGACATATTTTTTCTAATGATACAGGTCTTTCATTTTCACTCATGCAATGATCTTAGTGTTAGAAACATAAAGATCACTAATAGGCCAAAATATCATGTATCAGTTAATAATTGCGTTGGTGCAACATTTTCTCATATAACCATTGATTCTCCTGCTACAAGCCCCAACACTGATGGCTTTGACATTTCTTTTTCTAAGAATATTTTAGTAGAAGATTCCAACATAAAATCTGGTAATTAAACGTTGTATTATCTTATGATTTTTGTTATTTTTTATTATATTATTTTGTAAAAGAGAGTCAATCAAAAATTGTTATAAGAAAATTGAGGAAAAATTAATTAAAAAAAGTCGATCAATAGTAACGAAACATTATATTATTACTCTAATTAGTATAAATAAATGTTAAAAAATTACAATATTTTATTTTTATTTTTATTAGATATAGTCATAATCCTAAAAATGATTAATAGTTTTTATGTAAATTTAATCCATCTTTCTTCTTTTTAATAGGTGATGATTGTATTGCAATCAATGGTGGCTCATTTTTTATCAACGCCACAGGAATTACTTGTGGACCAGGCCATGGGATAAGGTTTATAAATTTTTATCTCAATCTAAAGTTCAATTTCACACACGCGCGCGCGCGCGCACATGCACACACACACATTATATATATTGTAACGTAGATAAAAATGAGTCAAATAATTATTAAGAATAATTGATTACATCCTAAGAGTATACTCCCTGTAATTAATCAAGTGATCACAATTACTATACGAAAATTAGACAACTAAAATCCTAAATTAATTTTTTAAATCTTATATATTGGTTGTTAGTATGATATACTATTAGTTTAGAGTCTGAATTGTTGACATCCACATACTTATTTTTTATGTGGCAGAATTGTAAATTTTATATTGTACATGTATTCATATTTTACACAAATCTCATAAAAATGTGTACTTTTATGAAATAATCAGTGTTGGCAGCCTTGGTAAAGTAAGAGATAATGATCAAGTTTCTGATGTTTATGTACGAAATTGCACCTTCATCGGGACTTCTAATGGGGGAAGAATCAAAACAGTGTCGGTGAGTATTACAAATAAGGTTAAATATTTTTATGTTTTCCACAATAATACTGATCTTTTAAATGACATCCTCATTAAAATTTATTCAATTTTAGTTCTTCTCTTTTATTGAACAATTTTTAGTACTTACTTTTAAGCAAATCTGCAACAATATGACAATACGTTCATTGTCCAATTTTTTGCAGGGTGGTTCGGGTTATGCAAAACGTATTACTTTCGAGGAAATCAATCTAGTTAATGTTAAGAATCCAATAATTATAGATCAACATTATCATAAAAATTTGGAGCTGGTACGCATTTCATTCTACATGTTCATAGCATTATATATCTTGTCATTTGAACAATTCATATACATAATATTATACTAATTCAATAGTTATATGTGTTGAATTTGTTGAAATTATTAGGATGCAGATGTTTCAGTTAGTGATGTAACATATAGAGGATTTACTGGAACTTGTGATGGCAACATAGCTGTTAATTTCGATTGCAGTCCCACTGGTTGTCAAAACATTATTATGGATAGCATCAACATTAATTCAAATCAAGGAAAGAATCTTTCAACGGTTTGCCACAATGCCCAAGGAACTGCTACAAATACTATTCCAAGTGTCTCTTGCCTACATCAATAAGTTTTTATCGGCCTCCATTATGTGGTGGAAATACTATTTAAAGGGTGTATCATTAATCATGTTGCAATGAAATATGAAAACGTTTTTATAGGATTTTTTAGGATAAAATAATAATGGCTCAGCTAGTTTATTTTAGAAGTGATATTTTAGGCAAAATTTGTTAGTTACAAAAGTGATTATTAGACACGTAATTGTGTAGTTGATGTAGTTTTTCTACTATCAGTATGCATTAGATTATATAAACAGTATGTAGTCCTATTATTGTAATCAATGAAAAATACAAAATAAATCTCATTCTTTTATCTCCGGTTTATTTCCTCTAAATTTTGGAGTGTGGCCTATTAAATTGGGCCATATCACTTCATTTTTTATTCAAAATTAAACTCCCAATCCAAAATTAGGTTTTTGCATTTGTCCGATCATGTGTTTTATCCATAGACAAATAAGTAAAATATGTTATTTCCTCTATCTATAAATTTTTTTTCTCCATACAATCACATAAGAGGTTATAAATTTCATTATTTTCACATGATTGTTGCATCTTCACGTTATAATATTAATTTCACTTATGATAAGAATTGTTATAACCATCTTATACATTTTTAAATTGAAGAACTAACATGCACATCATGCATATTTAAATTCCTAACATAATTAAAGGAATTCACCTTGAATTGAAGGTTGGAAGATGCTAATTGCATGCAATTTTATTTCGAATCTTAGCTTTCTTTTATGGTCTTATCTTTAAGTCATCACTTTTATTAGTAATTAAAAATTTTATCTTAGTTAACTTTTAAGACATTTTGTGGTCCTTGATTTTAAATTGTACAAACTTTACCTACGATAAGACATTTGATTTTCTTTGGTACAAATTCTATAAATGAAACACTCAACTATCAGTTATCCACAATCTTTTAAGGTTTACTGCTTGAATTATTCATAAATGTATAAGATAGATTTTTATTGAAACTTGCTATTTTGGTTGTACTTCCTTTTTTTATAAGTTTCAAGTGTTGCGGAATTTCTCATGTAACATATGTAATGTCTTGCTTTCAATAAATCAATCTGCAAATCCTGTTTTGGTGACTTACATCACCTACTGCGCGAGGTGAGGGTGAGATGTCCATCTATTTATTTGTGGGTTGAGTTCCTTTATGGCCAGACAACAAGGTTGTTGTCCCTTTGGGATGAACATATCATGTCAATCAGTTGAGTGAAACAAGGTGATCCGTTGGGGCTACTCCTTTTTGCTCTTTTGTAATACCCTTTTATTCATAAGATCATGGATAATTTCAAGTGTCACCTACATTCTTGGTATCTCGATGATGGGAGTTTTGTTGAGAATTCAAGGGTGGTGGCTAAATCACTTGATATCATTTGGGAGACGGGCCAAACACTGGACCTTGATTTTAATATTCGTAAGATTGAGATCATTTGTCCTACATGTGACGAAAATAAATTTCGTGATGAGTTGTTTTCTTCAAACATTGGGAGGTCGGAGTTGGGAATGAAATTGCTCGAAAGTGTTGTTAGTCAAGATACAGGTTTTATCGAAAGGGTGGCTATAAATAGAGGTGTCAGGGCTATTGAGCTTCTTGTAATTCGATCATGCATGGGTGTTGATAAACTAGTTTTAAGCTATTATTTTTTTGTATTGAAAAAAATATAAATATTTTTCATCTTTAAAATACAAGAAAAATATGCGACCATATAATTTATTTATATATATAATTTGAATAGAAAAGATGGAAGATAATATGAAAATACTACATAACTACACGTTAAATAATGGGTAAAAACCATTTCCATGTTTTTAAATTTGTAATTTGATTGATTTTTAATTTTTTTTAGGCAACTTGAGCATATTAAGGCATACAAAAATTTCAATTATAATTTTGTGATAATGATGATAATAATTATAATAGTAATATTACTAAAATAGAAGACCGAATAAGAAAATAATAATATTTTAAATATTTAATATTTTCGTATATTGACCGTTTACTTTTTTCTCTTGTCATATTCCCATTATAAGATATTTTCCATGCATGTAATATTCTATTTAACCCCCACAGACAACCATAACAAATCACAAATCGTCATTGTAACTCTTAATTATTCTTTCACGAGTTTAATTTCATTGTAGTCAGCATGCAACAACTCTTTACTTTTGTCATTATTCTTAGTTTTATTTCTCCCTATCTATGTACGAGGTTGAATGTTGTTATTTATAATGTGATGGACTTTGGTGCACGTGGTGATGGCAAATCTGATGATACACAAGTATATATATCTCAATTTAATTATAATTTTTTCATAGATTAGGCACATGTCACTAATTTAGTGACCCTTAACGATATTTTTAATTATATATATAAGTTGAATTGCAGGCATTTGCAAGTGCATGGAATAATACATGCAAAGCAGGAGGGATGTCAACACTCGTTATCCCAGCAGAAAAATTATTTATGGTGACAAAAGTTCATTTTAACGGTCCTTGTAATGCCAAAATTCACATTCAGGTATAACTATCACAATCAACATAAACATGACACCTTTTATTAAAAAAAATAACAATTATTAGTTTTATGTTTATGGATAAAACTAATATATTATAATTATAATGTTAAAAATTTAAAAATATGGTGTGTATTAAAAAAATAAATATGTGTAATTTTATTCTTTGGAACTATATATTCATATTCAAAAAACATTGTATTGAATTTAATAATTATGTACCGAGAGTATAAAAAAAGTTTAGGAATCTAATTAATTAACATTTGATGTTATCCATGATGTCTATAATGATTTTTCGTTTTATTAAAGAGGTAAGAGTTAGATTTTGTAAACTCAAAGTTCAAATCCCTTTATATATATATTTGACAATCTATATTGCAGTTTGAAGGGAAAATAGTTGCACCGCCAAAAGAAGCCTGGAAAGGTGGGGAAAGTTTGATTTCCATTGAATATGTAGACGGTCTCACGATTGTTGGCAATGATCAAGGAGGAGCAGATGGAGATGGTTCAACTTGGTGGAATTGTCCTGGTGGTTGTGAACATGAACGACCTGGGGTATATATATGATCATTTTTATCTTTTCTCTTTCATTATTTACCTTTTCTCTGTCACAATTAATTTCTAACAGGTATACTTTACATCATTAATCGGGTTGATCGTGTACATATGCATTTATTAATGAAAAATAATACTTTCACATATGACAATTATATTTGATAGCATATTATTATTAATATTATATTTATTAACACATGGAACTATTAAATTCAATGAAAAACTCATTTATTTAATATTTTAAAGTGAGTGTGGGCATATTGTGACATATTTTTTCTAATGATACAGGTCTTTCATTTTCACTCATGCAATGATCTTAGTGTTAGAAACATAAAGATCACTAATAGCCCAAAATATCATGTATCAGTTAATAATTGCGTTGGTGCAACATTTTCTCATATAACCATTGATTCTCCTGCTACAAGCCCCAACACTGATGGCTTTGACATTTCTTTTTCTAAGAATATTTTAGTAGAAGATTCCAACATAAAATCTGGTAATTAAACGTTGTATTATCTTATGATTTTTGTTATTTTTTATTATATTATTTTGTAAAAGAGAGTCAAACAAAAATTGAGGAAAAATTAATAAAAAAAAGTCGATCAATAGTAACGAAACATTATATTATTACTCTAATTAGTATAAATAAATGTTAAAAAATTACAATATTTTATTTTTATTTTTATTAGATATAGTCATAATCCTAAAAATGATTAATAGTTTTTATGTAAATTTAATCCATCTTTCTTCTTTTTAATAGGTGATGATTGTATTGCAATCAATGGTGGCTCATTTTTTATCAACGCCACAGGAATTACTTGTGGACCAGGCCATGGGATAAGGTTTATTAATTTTTATCTCAATCTAAAGTTCAATTTCACACACACGCGCGCGCGCGCGCACATGCACACACACACATTATATATATTGTAACGTAGATAAAAATGAGTCAAATAATTATTAAGAATAATTGATTACATCCTAAGAGTATACTCCCTGTAATTAATCAAGTGATCACAATTACTATACGAAAATTAGACAACTAAAATCCTAAATTAATTTTTTAAATCTTATATATTGGTTGTTAGTATGATATACTATTAGTTTAGAGTCTGAATTGTTGACATCCACATACTTATTTTTTATGTGGCATAATTGTAAATTTTATATTGTACATGTATTCATATTTTACACAAATCTCATAAAAATGTGTACTTTTATGAAATAATCAGTGTTGGCAGCCTTGGTAAAGTAAGAGATAATGATCAAGTTTCTGATGTTTATGTACGAAATTGCACCTTCATCGGGACTTCTAATGGGGGAAGAATCAAAACAGTGTCGGTGAGTATTACAAATAAGGTTAAATATTTTTATGTTTTCCACAAAAATACTGATCTTTTAAATGACATCCTCATTAAAATTTATTCAATTTTAGTTCTTCTCTTTTATTGAACAATTTTTAGTACTTACTTTTAAGCAAATCTGCAACAATATGACAATACGTTCATTGTCCAATTTTTTGCAGGGTGGTTCGGGTTATGCAAAACGTATTACTTTCGAGGAAATCAATCTAGTTAATGTTAAGAATCCAATAATTATAGATCAACATTATCATAAAAATTTGGAGCTGGTACGCATTTCATTCTACATGTTCATAGCATTATATATCTTGTCATTTGAACAATTCATATACATAATATTATACTAATTCAATAGTTATATGTGTTGAATTTGTTGAAATTATTAGGATGCAGATGTTTCAGTTAGTGATGTAACATATAGAGGATTTACTGGAACTTGTGATGGCAACATAGCTGTTAATTTCGATTGCAGTCCCACTGGTTGTCAAAACATTATTATGGATAGCATCAACATTAATTCAAATCAAGGAAAGAATCTTTCAACGGTTTGCCACAATGCCCAAGGAACTGCTACAAATACTATTCCAAGTGTCTCTTGCCTACATCAATAAGTTTTTATCGGCCTCCATTATGTGGTGGAAATACTATTTAAAGGGTGTATCATTAATCATGTTGCAATGAAATATGAAAACGTTTTTATAGGATTTTTTAGGATAAAATAATAATGGCTCAGCTAGTTTATTTTAGAAGTGATATTTTAGGCAAAATTTGTTAGTTACAAAAGTGATTATTAGACACGTAATTGTGTAGTTGATGTAGTTTTTCTACTATCAGTATGCATTAGATTATATAAACAGTATGTAGTCCTATTATTGTAATCAATGAAAAATACAAAATAAATCTCATTCTTTTATCTCCGGTTTATTTCCTCTAAATTTTGGAGTGTGGCCTATTAAATTGGGCCATATCACTTCATTTTTTATTCAAAATTAAACTCCCAATCCAAAATTAGGTTTTTGCATTTGTCCGATCATGTGTTTTATCCATAGACAAATAAGTAAAATATGTTATTTCCTCTATCTATAAATTTTTTTTCTCCATACAATCACATAAGAGGTTATAAATTTCATTATTTTCACATGATTGTTGCATCTTCACGTTATAATATTAATTTCACTTATGATAAGAATTGTTATAACCATCTTATACATTTTTAAATTGAAGAACTAACATGCACATCATGCATATTTAAATTCCTAACATAATTAAAGGAATTCACCTTGAATTGAAGGTTGGAAGATGCTAATTGCATGCAATTTTATTTCGAATCTTAGCTTTCTTTTATGGTCTTATCTTTAAGTCATCACTTTTATTAGTAATTAAAAATTTTATCTTAGTTAACTTTTAAGACATTTTGTGGTCCTTGATTTTAAATTGTACAAACTTTACCTATGATAAGACATTTGATTTTCTTTGGTACAAATTCTATAAATGAAACACTCAACTATCAGTTATCCACAATCTTTTAAGGTTTACTGCTTGAATTATTCATAAATGTATAAGATAGATTTTTATTGAAACTTGCTATTTTGGTTGTACTTCCTTTTTTTATAAGTTTCAAGTGTTGCGGAATTTCTCATGTAACATATGTAATGTCTTGCTTTCAATAAATCAATCTGCAAATCCTGTTTTGGTGACTTACATCACCTACTGCGCGAGGTGAGGGTGAGATGTCCATCTATTTATTTGTGGGTTGAGTTCCTTTATGGCCAGACAACAAGGTTGTTGTCCCTTTGGGATGAACATATCATGTCAATCAGTTGAGTGAAACAAGGTGATCCGTTGGGGCTACTCCTTTTCGCTCTTTTGTTATACCCTTTTATTCATAAGATCATGGATAATTTCATGTGTCACCTACATTCTTGGTATCTCGATGATGGGAGTTTTGTTGAGAATTCAAGGGTGGTGGCTAAATCACTTGATATCATTTGGGAGACGGGCCAAACACTGGACCTTGATTTTAATATTCGTAAGATTGAGATCATTTGTCCTACATGTGACGAAAATAAATTTCGTGATGAGTTGTTTTCTTCAAACATTGGGAGGTCGGAGTTGGGAATGAAATTGCTCGAAAGTGTTGTTAGTCGAGATACAGGTTTTATCGAAAGGGTGGCTATAAATAGAGTTGTCAGGGCTATTGAGCTTCTTGTAATTCGATCATGCATGAGTGTTGATAAACTAGTTTTAAGCTATTATTTTTTTGTATTGAAAAAAATATAAATATTTTTCATCTTTAAAATACAAGAAAAATATGCGACCATATAATTTATTTATATATATAATTTGAATAGAAAAGATGGAAGATAATATGAAAATACTACATAACTACACGTTAAATAATGGGTAAAAACCATTTCCATGTTTTTAAATTTGTAATTTGATTGATTTTTAATTTTTTTTAGGCAACTTGAGCATATTAAGACATACAAAAATTTCAATTATAATTTTGTGATAATGATGATAACAATTATAATAGTAATATTACTAAAATAGAAGACCGAATAAGAAAATAATAATATTTTAAATATTTAATATTTTCGTATATTGACCGTTTACTTTTTTCTCTTGTCATATTCCCATTATAAGATATTTTCCATGCATGTAATATTCTATTTAACCCCCACAGACAACCATAACAAATCACAAATCGTCATTGTAACTCTTAATTATTCTTTCACGAGTTTAATTTCATTGTAGTCAGCATGCAACAACTCTTTACTTTTGTCATTATTCTTAGTTTTATTTCTCCCTATCTATGTACGAGGTTGAATGTTGGTATTTATAATGTGATGGATTTTGGTGCACGTGGTGATGGCAAATCTGATGATACACAAGTATATATATCTCAATTTAATTATAATTTTTTCATAGATTAGGCACATGTCACTAATTTAGTGACCCTTAACGATATTTTTAATTATATATATAAGTTGAATTGCAGGCATTTGCAAGTGCATGGAATAATACATGCAAAGCAGGAGGGATGTCAACACTCGTTATCCCAGCAGAAAAGTTATTTATGGTGACAAAAGTTCATTTTAACGGTCCTTGTAATGCTAAAATTCACATTCAGGTATAACTATCACAATCAACATAAACATGACACCTTTTATTAAAAAAAATAACAATTATTAGTTTTATGTTTATGGATAAAACTAATATATTATAATTATAATGTTAAAAATTTAAAAATATGGTGTGTATTAAAAAAATAAATATGCGTAATTTTATTCTTTGGAACTATATATTCATATTCAAAAAACATTGTATTGAATTTAATAATTATGTACCGAGAGTATAAAAAAAGTTTAGGAATCTAATTAATTAACATTTGATGTTATCCATGATGTCTATAATGATTTTTCGTTTTATTAAAGAGGTAAGAGTTAGATTTTGTAAACTCAAAGTTCAAATCCCTTTATATATATATTTGACAATCTATATTGCAGTTTGAAGGGAAAATAGTTGCACCGCCAAAAGAAGCCTGGAAAGGTGGGGAAAGTTTGATTTCCATTGAATATGTAGACGGTCTCACGATTGTTGGCAATGATCAAGGAGGAGCAGATGGAGATGGTTCAACTTGGTGGAATTGTCCTGGTGGTTGTGAACATGAACGACCTGGGGTATATATATGATCATTTTTATCTTTTCTCTTTCATTATTTACCTTTTCTCTGTCACAATTAATTTCTAACAGGTATACTTTACATCATTAATCGGGTTGATCGTGTACATATGCATTTATTAATGAAAATTAATACTTTCACATATGACAATTATATTTGATAGCATATTATTATTAATATTATATTTATTAACACATGGAACTATTAAATTCAATGAAAAACTCATTTATTTAATATTTTAAAGTGAGTGTGGGCATATTGTGACATATTTTTTCTAATGATACAGGTCTTTCATTTTCACTCATGCAATGATCTTAGTGTTAGAAACATAAAGATCACTAATAGCCCAAAATATCATGTATCAGTTAATAATTGCGTTGGTGCAACATTTTCTCATATAACCATTGATTCTCCTGCTACAAGCCCCAACACTGATGGCTTTGACATTTCTTTTTCTAAGAATATTTTAGTAGAAGATTCCAACATAAAATCTGGTAATTAAACGTTGTATTATCTTATGATTTTTGTTATTTTTTATTATATTATTTTGTAAAAGAGAGTCAAACAAAAATTGTTATAAGGAAATTGAGGAAAAATTAATAAAAAAAAGTCGATCAATAGTAACGAAACATTATATTATTACTCTAATTAGTATAAATAAATGTTAAAAAATTACAATATTTTATTTTTATTTTTATTAGATATAGTCATAATCCTAAAAATGATTAATAGTTTTTATGTAAATTTAATCCATCTTTCTTCTTTTTAATAGGTGATGATTGTATTGCAATCAATGGTGGCTCATTTTTTATCAACGCCACAGGAATTACTTGTGGACCAGGCCATGGGATAAGGTTTATTAATTTTTATCTCAATCTAAAGTTCAATTTCACACACACGCGCGCGCGCGCGCACATGCACACACACACATTATATATATTGTAACGTAGATAAAAATGAGTCAAATAATTATTAAGAATAATTGATTACATCCTAAGAGTATACTCCCTGTAATTAATCAAGTGATCACAATTACTATACGAAAATTAGACAACTAAAATCCTAAATTAATTTTTTAAATCTTATATATTGGTTGTTAGTATGATATTCTATTAGTTTAGAGTCTGAATTGTTGACATCCACATACTTATTTTTTATGTGGCATAATTGTAAATTTTATATTGTACATGTATTCATATTTTACACAAATCTCATAAAAATGTGTACTTTTATGAAATAATCAGTGTTGGCAGCCTTGGTAAAGTAAGAGATAATGATCAAGTTTCTGATGTTTATGTACGAAATTGCACCTTCATCGGGACTTCTAATGGGGGAAGAATCAAAACAGTGTCGGTGAGTATTACAAATAAGGTTAAATATTTTTATGTTTTCCACAAAAATACTGATCTTTTAAATGACATCCTCATTAAAATTTATTCAATTTTAGTTCTTCTCTTTTATTGAACAATTCTTAGTACTTACTTTTAAGCAAATCTGCAACAATATGACAATACGTTCATTGTCCAATTTTTTGCAGGGTGGTTCGGGTTATGCAAAACGTATTACTTTCGAGGAAATCAATCTAGTTAATGTTAAGAATCCAATAATTATAGATCAACATTATCATAAAAATTTGGAGCTGGTACGCATTTCATTCTACATGTTCATAGCATTATATATCTTGTCATTTGAACAATTCATATACATAATATTATACTAATTCAATAGTTATATGTGTTGAATTTGTTGAAATTATTAGGATGCAGATGTTTCAGTTAGTGATGTAACATATAGAGGATTTACTGGAACTTGTGATGGCAACATAGCTGTTAATTTCGATTGCAGTCCCACTGGTTGTCAAAACATTATTATGGATAGCATCAACATTAATTCAAATCAAGGAAAGAATCTTTCAACGGTTTGCCACAATGCCCAAGGAACTGCTACAAATACTATTCCAAGTGTCTCTTGCCTACATCAATAAGTTTTTATCGGCCTCCATTATGTGGTGGAAATACTATTTAAAGGGTGTATCATTAATCATGTTGCAATGAAATATGAAAACGTTTTTATAGGATTTTTTAGGATAAAATAATAATGGCTCAGCTAGTTTATTTTAGAAGTGATATTTTAGGCAAAATTTGTTAGTTACAAAAGTGATTATTAGACACGTAATTGTGTAGTTGGTGTAGTTTTTCTACCATCAGTATGCATTAGATTATATAAACAGTATGTAGTCCTATTATTGTAATCAATGAAAAATACAAAATAAATCTCATTCTTTTATCTCCGGTTTATTTCCTCTAAATTTTGGAGTGTGGCCTACTAAATTGGGCCATATCACTTCATTTTTTATTCAAAATTAAACTCCCAATCCAAAATTAGGTTTTTGCATTTGTCCGATCACGTGTTTTGTCCATAGACAAATAAGTAAAATATGTTATTTCCTCTATCTATAAATTTTTTTTCTCCATACAATCACATAAGAGGTTATAAATTTCATTATTTTCACATGATTGTTGCATCTTCACGTTATAATATTAATTTGACTTATGATAAGAATTGTTATAACCATCTTATACATTTTTAAATTGAAGAACTAACATGCACATCATGCATATTTAAATTCCTAACATAATTAAAGGAATTCACCTTGAATTGAAGGTTGGAAGATGCTAATTGCATGCAATTTTATTTCGAATCTTAGCTTTCTTTTATGTCTTATCTTTAAGTCATCACTTTTATTAGTAATTAAAAAATTTATCTTAGTTAACTTTTAAGACATTTTGTGGTCCTTGATTTTAAATTGTACAAACTTTACCAACTATAAGACATTTGATTTTCTTTGGTACAAATTCTATAAATGAAACACTCAACTATCAGTTATCCACAATCTTTTAAGGTTTACTGCTTGAATTATTCATAAATGTATAAGATAGATTTTTATTGAAACTTGCTATTTTGGTTGTACTTCCTTTTTTTATAAGTTTCAAGTGTTGCGGAATTTCTCATGTAACATATGTAATGTCTTGCTTTCAATAAATCAATCTGCAAATCCTGTTTTGGTGACTTACATCACCTACTGCGCGAGGTGAGGGTGAGATGTCCATCTATTTATTTGTGGGTTGAGTTCCTTTATGGCCAGACAACAAGGTTGTTGTCCCTTTGGGATGAACATATCATGTCAATCAGTTGAGTGAAACAAGGTGATCCGTTGGGGCTACTCCTTTTTGCTCTTTTGTTATACCCTTTTATTCATAAGATCATGGATAATTTCAAGTGTCACCTGCATTCTTGGTATCTCGATGATGGGAGTTTTGTTGAGAATTCAAGGGTGGTGGCTAAATCACTTGATATCATTTGGGAGACGGGCCAAACACTGGACCTTGATTTGAATATTCGTAAGATTGAGATCGTTTGTCCTACATGTGACGAAAATAAATTTCGTGATGAGTTGTTTTCTTCAAACATTGGGAGGTCGGAGTTGGGAATGAAATTGCTCGAAAGTGTTGTTTGTCGAGATACAGGTTTTATCCAAAGGGTGGCTATAAATAGAGCTGTCAGGGCTATTGAGCTTCTTGTAATTCGATCATGCATGGGTGTTGATAAACTAGTTTTAAGCTAGTATTTTTTTGTATTGAAAAAAATATAAATATTTTTCATCTTTATTTCTTCTTTAAAATACAAGAAAAATATGCGACCATATAATTTATTTATATATATAATTTGAATAGAAAAGGTGGAAGATAATATGAAAATACTACATAACTACACGTTAAATAATGGGTAAAAACCAATTCCGTGTTTTTAAATTTGTAATTTGATTGATTTTTAATTTTTTTAGGCAACTTGAGCATATTAAGACCTACAAAAATTTCAATTATAATTTTGTGATAATGATGATAATAATTATAATAGTAATATTACTAAAATAGAAGACCGAATAAGAAAATAATAATATTTTAAATATTTAATATTTTCGTATATTGACCGTTTACTTTTTTCTCTTGTCATATTCCCATTATAAGATATTTTCCATGCATGTAATATTCTATTTAACCCCCACAGACAACCATAACAAATCACAAATCGTCATTGTAACTCTTAATTATTCTTTCACGAGTTTAATTTCATTGTAGTCAGCATGCAACAACTCTTTACTTTTGTCATTATTCTTAGTTTTATTTCTCCCTATCTATGTACGAGGTTGAATGTTGGTATTTATAATGTGATGGATTTTGTCGCGGTGATTTTTGGATATCGAGTTATTAATTAACTTCGAATCGCAATTTAATATTCCACCACCGATCTTTAATTTATCCGAGGGAAAGGGAAAAAGTTCGAAAAAACCCTATTATTAGAGAACAAAGTTCGGGGGTTGGTTATACAAAGGGAAGGTATTAGCACCCTAAGTATCTATAGTACTCTATAGGAACCTCTTGTTTTATTCTATCTATGCGCTTAATTCATTTGCTTGTAAAAAAAGTATAAGTGCGAAATTAAAGGGATGATAAAAATGCGTAAAGAATGATAAAGGAGAAAAAATGTTTTTGTTGATTTTATTGATTGAAGAGATAAATCTCATGCCTACGTACCCGAGGGATCAAACCACCGTAGTTCGGGATAAAAAGACGAGTAAATTTGTTTATTTGATTTTAAGGTTTTGAAAATGGTTTTAAAATACCAAAAGCCAAAAGTGGCAAAAATGTGAATTTGATTGATGTTAATTTGTGGAAAAAAAAAAATCTATATGGTTAAATTGATTGAGATTTGATTACGAAAATAAGACGCGGATACTTGGTTTGAAATCCAAGGTTTGTTGAAAAAAATGTTTGAAGTGATAAAAAGATTTTGATGTTTTTTCAATACTTGAAGCTAAATCAATGCGTATTTTTGAAAGAGGTTTTGACCTCGTTTTTTAGAATAAAGCGACTAATTTTTTTTTGAAGAGGTGTTGACCTCATTTTTTGAGAATAACACACTAATTATTTCTATTGGAATATTGGGTTCCAAATCACTAAAAGGGTGAAAAAAAACGTCGTAATAAACAAAAATTAGCGCGAAGACAATCTGTAATGATATTTTGATCAAAACGGTGTCTTTTCCCTCGGAACTAGTATTCTACGTTTTTTGCGGAAAGCGATAAATAAATATGCATGAGATGCGATTTTTTCATTTATAGTGTACATTTATTCCTAATCACATTCTAAGGTATTTACAAAAAAATAAATATGAAATGAATGCAACATAATGCTATGCAATTTTTAAATTAAATTTACACCAAACCCTAAAATACATTCTAAAATCCTCGTAATAGAGATAAATAATTAATTGATAAAAGCAATAAACAAACAATTAGACTTAAGTGAGTAATTAAATAAGCTAAAAAATTTGTGATCTAAAGAGATCTTCCATATTAGTGCAAACACTTGACTCAAAAGCTTAAATAAGCTATTGTTCAAATAAGCACTTTATTCACATAATCTAAAACAAAAATAAACAAACAGGGAGGTATAGAAGTAAAACAGGGGTACAAGCAGTAATCATAACATGTAAAGCCCAAGGCCCAGACAAACTTTCTGTCCAAACAAAAAAACAAATACAGGAAACGAATTCGGCCGTCTGATAGATCAGACGGCCCTGATCTAAAGAGTGAGAAAGAAGATCTAACGTGTTAGATCAAGATCAGGAGGTTGTAGGCGTGCAGGTGCACCGTAAGACTGTGCACCTGCGCACACAGAATCATAACATGGTATAAATGCAAAAAAACCCTAAAAAAAAAAATCAGAACTTCATTTTCTTCTTTCTCTCACGGCGGCTAATCCGCCTTCTTCTCCATTCTCTCTGGTTTTTCTTCATTCACTTCAAATCTTAAAAAAAAACTCCATTAAACCTTTCTTCATCATTTTTCTTTCATACAAGTGAATCATTAAACACAATCATATATACCATTCATAAACCAAAAAAACCGAATCCAAAACAATCAACAAAAAACAAACACAGATTCGAAGGAAAAAAAAAAAAAAAAAACTGGGAATGGAAACGAAGAAACCTTCGAAGCGTGCTTTCGTTTTACTCTTCTTCTTCTCCTTCTTTTGGTTCCTGATTTCGATCTTCTTCTACTCTTTCTTTCGTTTTTTCCGTTTCGGTTTGTGTTCTTCGTTTGGGGATTTGAATCCGAAAGGGTTTGATGTTGGGGTTTCTGGATTGATGATGATTTTTGTGTGGTTATGGTTGAAGAAGATTCGTGGGTTTTGGATGAAGATTATGATGATGGAAGTTTTCGGTTTGATGTTTATGGTTTTGATTTCGAAAGTTTGGTTTGATTTGTGGTTTTGATTTTTATTATTTGTTCTTTGTGAGTTTTCTGGGTTCTGGATTTGAATTTGCGATGAACAGATGATGAATTTGGTATTTTGTTTAATCTGGGAAAAAAATTATTGCGGCTGATGAATCTGCTTTTTTTGGGAACTGTGCAATTAATGGATATATACTGTGTCAGACCTAGGGTTTGGCAGATGAAAAATATCACATTTGGACAAAATTGCCCCTTTGGGCCTGGACAAAAAAACCTGATCTGGACTTCTTTTAAAAAAAAATTGGCAAAAACATCAAAATGGAAAAAAATACACAAATAAACATTAAAATTAAAATATGCATATATATTAATAATAATAATAAATACGAAAATAATAATAAAATAAAAATAATAATTAATAAAAGGAAAATAAAAAGTAACCAAATAAATGAGGTATTTTAAAATACCTCTCTGCCGAAATTTCGTCAGAAACGGTTAAAGAGAAATTCGTCGTAAAAAGACGCATAAAACGATCGGTCAAAAAATGGGGTATGACAGATGCCCCTATTTAAGTTTCTTCCATCGGAGATAAAAAGAAAAAAAAGATGATTTTTGATGATGTTTTTGTTTTGGTTCGACGATGGAAGAGACTTAAATACAGAGTACACCATTTTTGACCGGATTGAACTATAAAATACTATGATATGATGTTATGAATGTAATGCTTATGAGTGCTATGTTTATGGGTGCTATATTCACAAAGTGTTTGAATGTAATGAAGATTATTTGACAGAAGCGATGGTGGCAGAAAGCGATAAAGTCCTGTATGCGGACAGAAAACAGTAAAGTCCTGTGTGCGGACAGAAGTAAAGACTGAAAGCGATAAAGTCCTGTGTGCGGACAGAAGCAGATAAAGTCCTGTGTGCGGACATAAGCAGATAAAGTCCTGTGTACGGACAGAAGTAAAGACTGAAAGCGATAAAGTCCTGTGTGCGGACAGAAGCAGATAAAGTCCTGTGTACGGACATAAGTAAAGACTGAAAGCAGTAAAGTCCTGTGTGCGGACAGAAGTAAAGACAGGGTCCACCAACATTGTGGGAGGGTAAGGGCAAGTAAAGGCAGTGTCTACCATCATTGTGGGATGGTAAGGACACACCGAGGAAATAAATTGTCTGCTGACATTGTGAGAGAGCGAGACATGACAAGAATATGTATTTGTTTGGACCAGACATACTGGAGATGACTTCCTTTGGGGAAATGAACCGTAAGTTTGCAGTTGATTGTTTGCAAAACCTGCTACTTGGAATATGAATGATAAAGACATCTCTGGACCAGACTCTCTGGGGATGACTCTTTTTTGTGATGTGTGATTGATGGAGACATCTCTGGACCAGATACACTGGGGATGACTCTTTTTGTGATGATGAAGCAAGACACATGATGGTCAATGCGGTATGTATGAAATGATTTTGTTCGCATGTTGCATGTGAATATGAATGTATGTACACATATGTGAATAACTGTATGTAAGTATGTATGTATAAATGTATGTTATGGACATGTAAATGATTGCATGTATGTACATGTGAATGATTGTATTTGTATGATTGAATGATATTTGTACAGGACTGGATGAGACAAGAGATGTGACTGGATAAGATGAGCACTGGGCCGACGTATCCGTACAACCACTCGGTAGTTTCTCTGCTGGGGACAGCATCCCTATAGGTAAAATAAATCAGATCCTCGGGATAAAACCCGGCATAGTATGTAAGAGTGATTGCTTCTTGGGGTAAAGCCCATTGGACAGAGGTTTGGCAGAAGTCGCCATTTTGTACACTGAAACTGAATATTTTCTCACGGTCTTGTTTCGACAGTCATGCTTTTGCTTTTTCTTCTCTTTTTTTTTTGAAATCCCTAACTTTTGCCTGGATCGCCCTTTCAGGTTTTCAATCCACCGGGAATATATTTATTTTTTTGTTTTGCCCCTAATTTTTGCCTGGACCGCCCTTTCGGGTTTTCAATCCACCGGGACGCTCATTTTTGCCTAAGCCGCCCTTTCGGGTTTTCAACTTAGCGAGCTATTCTTTTTTTGCTATTTTTTTTTTTGCTTTCTCTCTTTTTTTTAGCAATGACTGTGTTTGCTTCGTTGAATCTGACCGCTTTCGGAACAATGTTGATATATGCTTGCATGACTCGTGAATCTAAGAGATATGTTTGTCATCTATGTTTTTTCAAAAAGATAGCAACTGAAAACTTTAAATTATTTTTGAGTTTTTTTGCTTCAAGTATTTTAAATTGAAAGAGTAGAAAACAACATTGCAAACAAAAATTGAATTCCAAATAGAGGGCACAGGCTCGAATTTGATTAATAGAATGGTAATTGGCGAAAAGCACAACCCCACAGATCGTTACAAAGATGAAAAATGGTAATTATGTGGGAAAGGTACATTAAACACAATGATCGCTATTCTCCCTGACAACTTTGAATTTGCAGTCTAAAATGCTGTAAGCCAAAGATACTCTGTCAATCGAGGTGCTCTGAGTAGGTGATGCCTGATCCGATGCAGTTACTTGTCTTATTCCTTAACTTTTGCATAGATCGCCCTTTCGGGTTTTCGACCTATCAGGATAATTATTTTTCTGTTTATGTCTCTAATTTTTGCCTGGACCGCCCTTTCAGGTTTTCAGCCCACCGAGACGCTCATTTTTGCCTAAGCCGCCCTTTCGGGTTTTCAACTTAGCGAGCTGTTCTTTTATTTTTTAGACAAAGTATTTCTTGACTGCATCGGCATTTACAGGACGAGGGAGCTCATCACCATCCATGGTTGCGAGAGTCATAGCACCACCAGAAAAGGCTCTTTTGACAACATACGGGCCTTCATAATTAGGCGTCCATTTGCCCCTTGAATCCGGCTGAAAGGACAAAATCTTTTTGAGCACAAGGTCGCCTTCGCGGAACTCACGGGGTCGAACCTTTCTGTCAAAAGCCTGTTTCATTCTTCTTTGATATAACTGTCCATGACACAAAGCTGCCATGCGTTTCTCTTCAATTAAATTCAATTGGTCATATCTATTTTGGCACCATTCAGCTTCGGCCAACTCAGTTTCCATTAAGACTCTCATTGATGGGATTTCAACCTCCACGGGGAGTACTGCTTCCATGCCATATACCAAAGAGAAAGGGGTTGCCCCTGTCGAAGTACGAATTGAAGTACGGTATCCATGTAAGGCAAAAGGTAACATTTCGTGCCAATCTTTGTAGGTGACCACCATCTTCTGCACAATCTTCTTGATGTTCTTATTGGCAGCTTCAACTGCGCCATTCATCTGAGGTCGATAAGGAGATGAGTTATGGTGCTCAATCTTGAACTCGTCACACAGATCTTTCATCATTTTGTTATTCAAATTCGTCCCATTATCTGTGATAATCTTGTTAGGAACACCATAACGGCAGATAATATGATTCTTGATAAAACGTACGACCACCTGTTTTGTCACATTGGCATAAGACGCCGCCTCAACCCATTTGGTAAAGTAATCAATAGCCACTAAAATGAAACGGTGTCCATTGGAAGCCTTCGGTTCAATCCGGCCAATCATATCAATGCCCCACATGGAGAACGGCCAAGGAGAAGATAGAACATTTAAAGAAGTTGGCGGTAGATGCATCTTGTCCGCGTAAATCTGACATTTATGGCATTTCCTGGCATGTTTATAGCAATCAGACTCCATTGTCAACCAATAGTAGCCGGCTCTTAACATTTTCTTGGCCATTGTGTGCCCATTAGGGTGTGTTCCGAATGAGCCTTCATGTACTTCATGCATCAACAGATCAGCCTCATGTTTGTCCACACACCGCAGCAGGACCATATCAAAATTTCTTTTGTATAACACCTCATCATTCAGGAAAAAGCTGCTGGACAATCTTCTCAGAGTTTTTCTGTCTTTGTTAGATGCCCCAGGGGGATATTCTTGTTTTTGAAGGAACATCTTGATATCATGAAACCAAGGCTTGTCCTCAACTACTTCTTCGGCCGCAAACACATACGCTGGTCTCTCAAGGCACCGAATACTGATGGTGGGTATCTCGTTCCGACGATTAACTCGATACATTGAAGATAGAGTGGCTAAAGCGTCTGCCATTTGATTCTCGTCACGAGGAATGTGATGTAGCTCAACTTTATTGAAGAAAGTTAACAACCGTCTTGCATAATCTCTATAAGGAATCAAACCAGCATGGCGAGTCTCCCACTCTCCTTTGATCTGATTAATCACAAGAGCTGAGTCTCCATAGATGTTGATGTTTTTGATCCTTAAGTCAATAGCTTCTTCAATGCCCATAATGCAAGCCTCATATTCCGCAATATTGTTAGTGCATTCAAACTGTAATCTTGCGGTAAAAGGAATGTGAGCACCTTTAGGGGTAACAATGATTGCCCCAATTCCACTGCCATAGAGATTAACGGCCCCATCAAATATCAAACCCCACTGGGATTCAGGATCTGGTCCCTCGCCAAACACCGGTTCATCACAATCTTTCATCTTCAGATACATGATCTCTTCATCTGGAAAATCAAACTTGATAGGCTGGTAATCTTCAACTGGTTGGTGAGCCAAATGATCTGCAAGAATACTACCCTTGATTGCCTTTTGAGTACGGTACTCAATATCATATTCAGATAACAACATTTGCCAACGGGCAATTCTTCCGGTTAGAGCTGCCTTCTCAAAAATATACTTAATTGGATCCATTTTGGATATCAACCAAGTAGTATGATTAATCAGATAATGTCGGAGACGTTTGGCAGCCCACGCCAAAGCACAACAGGTCTTCTCAAGCATGGAGTATCGAGATTCACAATCTGTGAATTTCTTACTCAAATAATAAATTGCGTGTTCTTTTCTACCGGTTTCATCCTGTTGTCCCAGCACACAACCCATGGATCCTTCCAGCACGGTTAAATACATGATGAGCGGTCTTCCTTCCACTGGAGGGATAAGGATCGGAGGTTCCATTAAATACTCTTTGATACTGTCGAAAGCTCTCTGACAGTCCTCTGTCCAAATAATCCCTTGATTTTTACGAAGCAGCTTGAATATCGGCCCACATGTGGCAGTCATATGGGAGATGAATCTAGAGATGTAATTTAATCGGCCCAGGAAACCTTTGACTTGTTTTTCTGTTTGTGGAGCTGGCATTTCTCTGATGGCCCTGACTTTGTCTGGATCTACCTCGATACCCTTTTGACTGACAATGAAACCCAGAAGCTTTCCGGATCTAACACCGAAGGTACATTTGTTGGGATTTAAACGAAGACGGTATTTCCTCAATCTTTGAAACATTTTTGATAAATACTCCACGTGTTCTTCCTCGGTACCCGACTTAACAATCATGTCATCTACGTAGACCTCAATCTCTTTATGCATCATGTCATGAAAAAGGGTGGTCATGCCCCTTTGATAAGTAGCACCCGCATTTGTTAGACCGAAAGGCATCACTTTGTAACAGAAAGTGCCCCAAGGTGTAATAAAAGCGGTCTTCTCTCTATCCTCGACTGCCATTTTAATCTGATTATACCCGGAGAAACCGTCCATGAAGGAGAAAACCTTGGATTTAGCTGTGTTATCGACCAGCACATCAATATGAGGCAAAGGGAAATCGTCCTTCGGACTAGCTCTGTTCAAATCCCTGTAATCGACACACATTCTAACTTTACCATCCTTCTTTGGAACCGGTACTATATTAGCCAACCACTGAGGATATTCCGAGGTGATAAGAAAACCAGCATCAATTTGTTTTTGTACTTCCTCTTTGATCTTGAGAGCCATATCCGGATGGGTTCTTCTTAACTTTTGCTTTACTGGAGAACATTCTGGCTTTAGAGGCAAATGATGTTCCACAATTTCAGGATCCAGACCAGGCATATCCTGATATGACCAAGCGAAGATGTCAACATACTCCCTGAGTAAAACGATCACCCTTTCTTTGACAGACGCTTCTAAGGATGCCCCAATCTTGATTTCTTTCTTCTCCTCTTCATTACCCAGATTGATCAACTCTATAACCTCTTTGTGGGGCTGAATAGTTCTTTTCTCTTGATCCAACAATCGTCTGATCTCATCTGGAATCTCTTCATCCTCCTCCTCTACAGCCTCGTAGACAGGGAACTCAAAGTTGGGAGAGGGCATAGGATCATTGTGTTCAACGGGTTTATTGATGCTTAGTCTGCATATGATTTATGATTGATTTCAATAAACAATAGTGAATGCAAACTTCTGAAATTGATTAAAGCTAAGAAAAAGGTGAAACTAAAAGATGTGTACATATTTTGGTTTTTTGTGTTACCATTTTTCATGAGAATATAAATAAAATAAAGTGTCACGATAAGAAAAATGACAATATACACATATATTTTTTTTTTTTTTTTTTTAAAATAATTGAAGCTTTAAACAAAGCCCTATTTGAGTTTCACTTTTGCCTGGGGCAGGACAAAAGGATTTTTTTTTGAAAAAACAAAAATAGACAAACATATTACTTAGATAAAGGTGTGACAGAAGGGACATCAACAGTAACCCAATTGCGGCAAATTCCTCCAGGAGTCACGAAACAAGGTGGCTCTTCCTCATCCTCATGCTCAATGATAGCATTAGCTTCTGGAGGGGCATTGATAAATCCAGCACCAAGAAAGACATCTGTGATGGGTTTATAAACCACATCCGGCTTACTTCTTTTCGTGGACGGAGTGCAACCCAAACCTCCTTTCTTCTGGCCTTCTGCCAACTGTAATAGACGCCCCCAATGTAAAGCCTCTTCCCCTTGCATCACCTTTTGTGCATCCTTCGCAGTTTTCATAGGTGCTCTGGCCTTTTCTGAACTTCTTTCCTCAATAGAAAGCCCTTGAAAGGCTGTACCATCTTCAATATCAGCACCGATATAAGAAAAACCTGACAGATGACTGACCAATAAGGCTTCCTCTCCGTTCACAATCACCAATTTTCCTTCCCGTACAAATTTCAGCTTTTGGTGAAGCGTGGAAGTTACTGCCCCAGCTTCGTGAATCCACGGTCGCCCCAACAAACAACTGTAAGATGCTCGAATATCCATGACTTGAAAGGTGATCTGGAACTCATAAGGGCCAACTAAGATGGGTAAATCTATTTCCCCAATTACTGATTTTCTCGACCCATCGAAGGCTTTCACGATTATTGCACTTGGTCTCAAAAGCGCACCACGGTATGCGAGCTTGTCCAAAGTAGTCTTAGACATCACATTCAAAGACGACCCGGTGTCTACCAACACGTTGGATATGGAATCACTTTTACAAATCACTGAGATGTGTAGTGCCAGGTTATGACCTCTTCCTCTTTCAGGGAGTTCCTCGTCACTGAAACTCAAATTATTGCAAGCTGTGACATTCCCCACTATGCTACCAAATTGGCCCAAGGTTACGTCATGGTCGACATAGGCTTGGTCCAAGACTTTCATTAATGCCTCTCTGTGCGCATCGGAATTCAATAAGAGTGATAACATCGAAATCTTGGAAGGGGTTTGTAATAATTGATCCACGATCTTATACTCACTTCTCTTGATCATTTTCAATACTTCATCTGAGTCCTCATACACTCTTTCACTAGTCCTACTAGCATCAGGAATTTGTGTTTTTCCAACAGAACTATCAGTCTTTTCTTGAACAACTCCGGGGAGAATACGCCCGCTCCTCAGTATTTTGCTACTATCGGCAATATTATCCACGGATATCAAAGGAGGAATAGGTACTTCCACCCCATCCTGCAACATGGTGGCATCATACCTATATGGCACAGCTCTCAGGGACGTATATGGCATAGGCCCTGGCAAGCAGATCACTAGCGGTGTAACTGTGGGCTCTCCACTATTATAAATCATCTCGAGACGGTCAGAGGTATTGAATTCTGGTACTATAACACAAACATCCTCACTCTTCTTTGTGACAACCAATTCTCCCTTATCCATCAACCTTTGTATGTCCTCTTGAACTCGGGAACAACCTTGAGGATTCCTCAAACATTTCTCACAAGTTTCATGATCATGGCTAAACAACTTTGCTTCACACATTTTTCTATGAATAGGCACCAATGGGGTTTTGACATCCTTTACACTGAGAATGGCGCTTGTTTCTTGGCAATCTTGGATGAAATGGACGGAGGACCCGTGATTGGGCAGCGGATTGTTTCGGACATTAGGATTTTCATCCTTGAAAGACAACACTTTATTTCGGATTAACTCTTGAACAGCTTTTTTGAGGGCGTAGCAACGTTCCACATCATGGCCTGGGGCCCCTTGATGGAAGGCACAAGTCAAGTCACTACGGTACCAGGTGGGTAGTACTGCCGGCACAGGTGGAGGGGGTCTCGTTTGGACGAAATTTTTGGCGAGTAGGGCGGGGAGTAGATCAGCGTATTTCATGGGTATAGGGTCGAATGGGGAATTTCTTTGGGTACGATTGGGATAATTGTAGGGTTGTTGGGGAGTTTGTGGTCGAATTTGTGGCTGTTGTGGGTATGGTTGTTGATAAGGGTATGGATATTGTGGTGGTGCTTGGGTTATCTGTGGTTGAGATGTAGGTGTAATGGCTGAGACATGTTGGTAAGCTGGGTATCTAGGCTGGGGTCCTCCTTGGGCCACCATGCCGATCTCGGATTCTTTTTTCTTTGAAAAATTGTTGCCATATTTCTTATTAGCGCTAGTTGGAGCATTTTCTTTTATCAACCGTCCTTGACGGACTCCCTCTTCTAGACACATTCCCATCTCTACCATCTCGGTGAAGCTTCTTGACACAATACCCACCATTTTCTCATAAAAGAAAGGACTTAGAGTATGCAAGAATAACTTGCACAATTCCTTCTCTTCTACCGGAGGACGAATCTGAGCAGCAAGCTCCCTCCACCTCTGAGCATATTCTTTAAAGGATTCTCTCTCCTTTTGGGCCAATGCTCGTAGTTCATCCCTGTCAGGGGCCAGATATGAGTTGTAGTTATACTGCCGAATAAAAGCACTGGCTAAGTCATTAAAGGAACTGACGTTTGCCCTGTCAAGGTCCATATACCATCTCAGAGCTGCACCGGTTAAACTATCTTGAAAATAATGTATCAACAACTTGTCGTTACTGGTCTGAGTAGACATCTTTCTAGCATACATTATCAAGTGAGCTTTGGGGCAGGTGCTCCCCTTATATTTCTCAAAGTCTGGGACCTTAAACTTATGTGGGATCACAACATCAGGGACTAAGCAAAGTTCATGTGCGTCCTGCCCGAATAAATCCTTTCCTCTAAGAGCCCTCATCTCTTTTTGCATCTCATCATACTTGATTTGTAAGTCATCCATCCTGTCATAACCTGCCACCCTTTCAGCATGAAAGATGGGCATCTGAGTTTGCGGAATAGTATGAATCACAGGTGCAGAAACGGTTGTTGTGACCTGGGGAAGTGTATTAACAAGCTGCGGAATAGGAACTGTTGACTGTACATGAGGGATTTCAGATACCACTGGTCGTGAGTCGTCTCCGAGGAAACCAACAGGCATGCCCCACGGGTAACCTTCGGGCATAATATACTGAGGAGTACTAAAAGGTGCAGACGAAGCTGGAGGAGGTACAAAGGTACTGCTAGACTGAGGTACCGGAGCTGGCACCTGATTCTGGGTGGCCATTAGAGATGCCACCATGCTAGTTAGTTTCTCAATCTCTGTCTGCATGGTCGTCACCTGCTCACGGAGCATATGGTTTTCTTCCTCAACGTTGCTCATCTTGTTCCTTAACCTGAATCGGGTATTATAGACACGAGTTGGTTTATACCGAATACGCCGAGCCACCTTAACTGAGACGGAGAGAAAAAGAAAGGACGTGAGACTCTATTTTGAAAACTTATGTATGTGGTATGATGCATGATATATGTTATGCTAAAATATGCAAAGCTGTTTTTTCCGAAGGACTTTAAGGCAATAATTTTGTAAACATTTTACATGAAAGAATAAAATAAAATAAAATAAAAAATAAAAACAAGAGAAAATTGCACTAATAATTCAAAGGTTACAACCAGTTTTTTTTTTTTTTTTTTTTTTTTTTTTTTTTTTTTTTTTTTTTTTATGAAATAAAAACATAAAATAAAAACTAAATAAACACATAAAATAAAAACTAAATCCGAACTTCTGAAGCCGACTAGCCATCAAAATGTGAATCGAAGCCAGAGGAAAATAAATCCCCTTGCCTCTTCTTCCTCTTGCTATCTTGTCTCAATAAAACATCCTTTTGCTGGAGTAAATCGTTCTTCTCAACAATCTGTTGGCTTTGGAGAAAGATTAAATGGTCCTTTTGTTCTAACTCTCCTTTTAGTGTTTCATTCTCAAGTTCGGCTATCTGGCATCTTTTTTTCCAAGCATCCTTTTCACGGATCAGCTCTGCCAATTGCTCCTGGAATTCTTCTTTGGTATCGAAATGTAAAGGTTGGGATGACGGTGTCGGAACAACTGAAGATAAAGGTCTTTTGAGAGGGTAATGTATCCCAAGTGTTGTAGCCCGATCGATAACCCATTTGGTATAGAGCTCGGAAACAATTCCCAACCTTTTTCCTAACTGATTCCTATCCTTTCGGTGAATGGTGCGCCAAGCTTTCACGCATCTGTTTCTTGTATCCGAGAAACCTTCTTGGTTGAGGTAGAATATCCTGGTTAAATAAATATTCTTAGGTTCATCTCGCATGGGATATCCAAACTGTCGTCTAGCAAGAATAGGATTGTAGTTAATTCCTCCACGTGTACCAAGAAGAGGCACATTGGAGAACTCTCCACAACCATCGATGATTACTTCGACATCACAATATGCATTATACCACACTATATCCTCTGGAGTGAGAGACATGATCCTTTGAGGCCATCGGAGCTTATCCGGGTTTTCTTTGAAACGAGGGGTTTGAGGTAGGTGCGACATAAACCACCTATATAGCAAAGGTGCACAACACATAATGATTCCATCCCCTTTCTGAGTCCTATGGTGAATAGAATGATAGGTATCGGCAAGCAAAGTAGGGACCGGGTTCTTTGACAAGAAGATCTGGATTGCGTTGACGTCTACAAAATCATCCACATTGGGGAACAACACGAGCCCATATATAAGTAAGGCAAGAATAGCCTCGAAAGCATCATGGCTTGCTGCTTTAGCAAAGAAAAAAGCTTTGTTGCACAAAAACCTAGAAGTTAGACCTTGGAGACCTCCCTTGATAGTGAGATTAGCAGATATTTCAGTTTTCTTCAAATGAAGGGCTGTTGCAATATCTAGTGGTTTAGGAACCTCCTCCAAACCACTAAAGGGTACCGCATCCAACACGGGCAAACCAATCAAATTTACATACTCTTCCAAAGTGGGGACCAACTGGTAATCGGGGAACGTGAAACAATGATAAAGTGGATCATAAAATCGGATCAAAGCCTCAAGTGCCCCCACTTCCACATTAGTCTTGAGTATGCTCAAAATTCCCCCATGATGTTCTTGAAACTTTTCTGGATCAGATACCAAAGACCCTAGCTTTCTCAAATTTGTCAACTCGGGCTTTTTGAAACTTATCTTCTTGATATTTCTCCTTACAATGTCCATATCTACAATGTTTACAAAAATAATTTGCTTAAGTCCTTCGAAATTGGATAAGAGAAAATTTATGAATGAATGAATGCATGAATAATGCGGAAAACATGGTGGGGTTAAGGTATATCGTTGGAGTCAAAGGTGAAAACCCCCACATGGTATGTACTAAGGTTCATATGTACCTGCATCACGGGTTCTAATAAGTTCCCAAAGTCATCAACTGTCTTTCGAACATCACCGGCTTACGGAACTAATTCCCGGTCCAATAATATTCTCAAAACAATCTCGTTTGAGTGTAGTCTCGCGTATCGACTAATCCCAAGACCATTCTTGGTTAGCCACCGCACTACGCCCTAAAAGGCCAAGATGGGTTAATGTGATTCTAAGGTTCTCAGCTTCTCGGGACACTCACATTGATAAGTAATAACGCCGACACGACTATTCATGTCAACAGAGTACTACTATCATGAGGCCTCCACTGAGCGGGATTATATCACATGCATCGGGGTCTAAGACTATTCTTAGCCCGATACTTTGATTATACCCCATCCTATCTTATTGTTTCCCTCAAGCCCGGGTTAGGACTTATCTCACCACTCAAGACAAACCCAAATATATACAAATATCTACACAAAATAAAAGAAATAAAAACGCGAAGATAGTATTTTAAACAAGTTAGGTTCAACCCGCTTGGTTGTTCCCCAGTGAAGTCGCCATTTCTGTCGCGGTGATTTTTGGATATCGAGTTATTAATTAACTTCGAATCGCAATTTAATATTCCACCACCGATCTTTAATTTATCCGAGGGAAAGGGAAAAAGTTCGAAAAAACCCTATTATTAGAGAACAAAGTTCGGGGGTTGGTTATACAAAGGGAAGGTATTAGCACCCTAAGTATCTATAGTACTCTATAGGAACCTCTTGTTTTATTCTATCTATGCGCTTAATTCATTTGCTTGTAAAAAAAGTATAAGTGCGAAATTAAAGGGATGATAAAAATGCGTAAAGAATGATAAAGGAGAAAAAATGTTTTTGTTGATTTTATTGATTGAAGAGATAAATCTCATGCCTACGTACCCGAGGGATCAAACCACCGTAGTTCGGGATAAAAAGACGAGTAAATTTGTTTATTTGATTTTAAGGTTTTGAAAATGGTTTTAAAATACCAAAAGCCAAAAGTGGCAAAAATGTGAATTTGATTGATGTTAATTTGTGGAAAAAAAAAAATCTATATGGTTAAATTGATTGAGATTTGATTACGAAAATAAGACGCGGATACTTGGTTTGAAATCCAAGGTTTGTTGAAAAAAATGTTTGAAGTGATAAAAAGATTTTGATGTTTTTTCAATACTTGAAGCTAAATCAATGCGTATTTTTGAAAGAGGTTTTGACCTCGTTTTTTAGAATAAAGCGACTAATTTTTTTTTGAAGAGGTGTTGACCTCATTTTTTGAGAATAACACACTAATTATTTCTATTGGAATATTGGGTTCCAAATCACTAAAAGGGTGAAAAAAAACGTCGTAATAAACAAAAATTAGCGCGAAGACAATCTGTAATGATATTTTGATCAAAACGGTGTCTTTTCCCTCGGAACTAGTATTCTACGTTTTTTGCGGAAAGCGATAAATAAATATGCATGAGATGCGATTTTTTCATTTATAGTGTACATTTATTCCTAATCACATTCTAAGGTATTTACAAAAAAATAAATATGAAATGAATGCAACATAATGCTATGCAATTTTTAAATTAAATTTACACCAAACCCTAAAATACATTCTAAAATCCTCGTAATAGAGATAAATAATTAATTGATAAAAGCAATAAACAAACAATTAGACTTAAGTGAGTAATTAAATAAGCTAAAAAATTTGTGATCTAAAGAGATCTTCCATATTAGTGCAAACACTTGACTCAAAAGCTTAAATAAGCTATTGTTCAAATAAGCACTTTATTCACATAATCTAAAACAAAAATAAACAAACAGGGAGGTATAGAAGTAAAACAGGGGTACAAGCAGTAATCATAACATGTAAAGCCCAAGGCCCAGACAAACTTTCTGTCCAAACAAAAAAACAAATACAGGAAACGAATTCGGCCGTCTGATAGATCAGACGGCCCTGATCTAAAGAGTGAGAAAGAAGATCTAACGTGTTAGATCAAGATCAGGAGGTTGTAGGCGTGCAGGTGCACCGTAAGACTGTGCACCTGCGCACACAGAATCATAACATGGTATAAATGCAAAAAAACCCTAAAAAAAAAAATCAGAACTTCATTTTCTTCTTTCTCTCACGGCGGCTAATCCGCCTTCTTCTCCATTCTCTCTGGTTTTTCTTCATTCACTTCAAATCTTAAAAAAAAACTCCATTAAACCTTTCTTCATCATTTTTCTTTCATACAAGTGAATCATTAAACACAATCATATATACCATTCATAAACCAAAAAAACCGAATCCAAAACAATCAACAAAAAACAAACACAGATTCGAAGGAAAAAAAAAAAAAAAAAACTGGGAATGGAAACGAAGAAACCTTCGAAGCGTGCTTTCGTTTTACTCTTCTTCTTCTCCTTCTTTTGGTTCCTGATTTCGATCTTCTTCTACTCTTTCTTTCGTTTTTTCCGTTTCGGTTTGTGTTCTTCGTTTGGGGATTTGAATCCGAAAGGGTTTGATGTTGGGGTTTCTGGATTGATGATGATTTTTGTGTGGTTATGGTTGAAGAAGATTCGTGGGTTTTGGATGAAGATTATGATGATGGAAGTTTTCGGTTTGATGTTTATGGTTTTGATTTCGAAAGTTTGGTTTGATTTGTGGTTTTGATTTTTATTATTTGTTCTTTGTGAGTTTTCTGGGTTCTGGATTTGAATTTGCGATGAACAGATGATGAATTTGGTATTTTGTTTAATCTGGGAAAAAAATTATTGCGGCTGATGAATCTGCTTTTTTTGGGAACTGTGCAATTAATGGATATATACTGTGTCAGACCTAGGGTTTGGCAGATGAAAAATATCACATTTGGACAAAATTGCCCCTTTGGGCCTGGACAAAAAAACCTGATCTGGACTTCTTTTAAAAAAAAATTGGCAAAAACATCAAAATGGAAAAAAATACACAAATAAACATTAAAATTAAAATATGCATATATATTAATAATAATAATAAATACGAAAATAATAATAAAATAAAAATAATAATTAATAAAAGGAAAATAAAAAGTAACCAAATAAATGAGGTATTTTAAAATACCTCTCTGCCGAAATTTCGTCAGAAACGGTTAAAGAGAAATTCGTCGTAAAAAGACGCATAAAACGATCGGTCAAAAAATGGGGTATGACAGATTTTGGTGCACGTGGTGATGGAAAATCTGATGATACACAAGTATATATATCTCAATTTAATTATAATTTTTTCATAGATTAGGCACATGTCACTAATTTAGTGACCCTTAACGATATTTTTAATTATATATCTAAGTTGAATTGCAGGCATTTGCAAGTGCATGGAATAATACATGCAAAGCAGGAGGGATGTCAACACTCGTTATCCCAGCAGAAAAATTATTTATGGTGACAAAAGTTCATTTTAACGGTCCTTGTAATGCCAAAATTCACATTCAGGTATAACTATCACAATCAACATAAACATGACACCTTTTATTAAAAAAATAACAATTATTAGTTTTATGTTTATGGATAAAACTAATATATTATAATTATAATGTTAAAAATTTAAAAATATGGTGTGTATTAAAAAAATAAATATGCGTAATTTTATTCTTTGGAACTATATATTCATATTCAAAAAACATTGTATTGAATTTAATAATTATGTACGGAGAGTATAAAAAAAGTTTATAGGAATCTAATTAATTAACATTTGATGTTATCCATGATGTCTATAATGATTTTTCGTTTTATTAAAGAGGTAAGAATTAGATTTTGTAAACTCAAAGTTCAAATCCCTTTATATATATATTTGACAATCTATATTGCAGTTTGAAGGGAAAATAGTTGCACCGCCAAAAGAAGCCTGGAAAGGTGGGGAAAGTTTGATTTCCATTGAATATGTAGACGGTCTCACGATTGTTGGCAATGATCAAGGAGGAGCAGATGGAGATGGTTCAACTTGGTGGAATTGTCCTGGTGGTTGTGAACATGAACGACCTGGGGTATATATATGATCATTTTTATCTTTTCTCTTTCATTATTTACCTTTTCTCTGTCACAATTAATTTCTAACAGGTATACTTTACATCATTAATCGGGTTGATCGTGTACATATGCATTTATTAATGAAAAATAATACTTTCACATATGACAATTATATTTGATAGCATATTATTATTAATATTATATTTATTAACACATGGAACTATTAAATTCAATGAAAAACTCATTTATTTAATATTTTAAAGTGAGTGTGGGCATATTGTGACATATTTTTTCTAATGATACAGGTCTTTCATTTTCACTCATGCAATGATCTTAGTGTTAGAAACATAAAGATCACTAATAGCCCAAAATATCATGTATCAGTTAATAATTGCGTTGGTGCAACATTTTCTCATATAACCATTGATTCTCCTGCTACAAGCCCCAACACTGATGGCTTTGACATTTCTTTTTCTAAGAATATTTTAGTAGAAGATTCCAACATAAAATCTGGTAATTAAACGTTGTATTATCTTATGATTTTTGTTATTTTTTATTATATTATTTTGTAAAAGAGAGTCAAACAAAAATTGTTATAAGAAAATTGAGGAAAAATTAATAAAAAAATCGATCAATAGTAACGAAACATTATATTATTACTCTAATTAGTATAAATAAATGTTAAAAAATTACAATATTTTATTTTTATTTTTATTAGATATAGTCATAATCCTAAAAATGATTAATAGTTTTTATGTAAATTTAATCCATCTTTCTTCTTTTTAATAGGTGATGATTGTATTGCAATCAATGGTGGCTCATTTTTTATCAACACCACAGGAATTACTTGTGGACCAGGCCATGGGATAAGGTATATAAATTTTTATCTCAATCTAAATTTCAATTTCACACACACGCGCGCGCGCGCGCACATGCACACACACACATTATATATATTGTAATGTAGATAAAATTGAGTCAAATAATTATTAAGAATAATTGATTACATCCTAAGAGTATACTCCCTGTAATTAATCAAGTGATCACAATTACTATACGAAAATTAGACAACTAAAATCCTAAATTAATTTTTTAAATCTTATATATTGGTTGTTAGTATGATATACTATTAGTTTAGAGTCTGAATTGTTGACATCCACATACTTATTTTTTATGTGGCAGAATTGTAAATTTTATATTGTACATGTATTCATATTTTACACAAATCTCATAAAAATGTGTACTTTTATGAAATAATCAGTGTTGGCAGCCTTGGTAAAGTAAGAGATAATGATCAAGTTTCTGATGTTTATGTACGAAATTGCACCTTCATCGGGACTTCTAATGGGGGAAGAATCAAAACAGTGTCGGTGAGTATTACAAATAAGGTTAAATATTTTTATGTTTTCCACAAAAATACTGATCTTTTAAATGACATCCTCATTAAAATTTATTCAATTTTAGTTCTTCTCTTTTATTGAACAATTTTTAGTACTTACTTTTAAGCAAATCTGCAACAATATGACAATACGTTCATTGTCCAATTTTTTGCAGGGTGGTTCGGGTTATGCAAAACGTATTACTTTCGAGGAAATCAATCTAGTTAATGTTAAGAATCCAATAATTATAGATCAACATTATCATAAAAATTTGGAGCTGGTACGCATTTCATTCTACATGTTCATAGCATTATATATCTTGTCATTTGAACAATTCATATACATAATATTATACTAATTCAATAGTTATATGTGTTGAATTTGTTGAAATTATTAGGATGCAGATGTTTCAGTTAGTGATGTAACATATAGAGGATTTACTGGAACTTGTGATGGCAACATAGCTGTTAATTTCGATTGCAGTCCCACTGGTTGTCAAAACATTATTATGGATAGCATCAACATTAATTCAAATCAAGGAAAGAATCTTTCAACGGTTTGCCACAATGCCCAAGGAACTGCTACAAATACTATTCCAAGTGTCTCTTGCCTACATCAATAAGTTTTTATCGGCCTCCATTATGTGGTGGAAATACTATTTAAAGGGTGTATCATTAATCATGTTGCAATTAAATATGAAAACGTTTTTATAGGATTTTTTAGGATAAAATAATAATGGCTCAGCTAGTTTATTTTAGAAGTGATATTTTAGGCAAAATTTGTTAGTTACAAAAGTGATTATTAGACACGTAATTGTGTAGTTGATGTAGTTTTTCTACTATCAGTATGCATTAGATTATATAAACAGTATGTAGTCCTATTATTGTAATCAATGAAAAATACAAAATAAATCTCATTCTTTTATCTCCGGTTTATTTCCTCTAAATTTTGGAGTGTGGCCTACTAAATTGGGCCATATGACTTCATTTTTTATTCAAAATTAAACTCCCAATCCAAAATTAGGTTTTTACATTTGTCCGATCACGTGTTTTGTCCATAGACAAATAAGTAAAATATGTTATTTCCTCTATCTATAAATTTTTTTTCTCCATACAATCACATAAGAGGTTATAAATTTCATTATTTTCACATGATTGTTGCATCTTCACGTTATAATATTAATTTCACTTATGATAAGAATTGTTATAACCATCTTATACATTTTTAAATTGAAGAACTAACATGCACATCATGCATATTTAAATTCCTAACATAATTAAAGGAATTCACCTTGAATTGAAGGTTGGAAGATGCTAATTGCATGCAATTTTATTTCGAATCTTAGCTTTCTTTTATGGTCTTATCTTTAAGTCATCACTTTTATTAGTAATTAAAAAATTTATCTTAGTTAACTTTTAAGACATTTTGTGGTCCTTGATTTTAAATTGTACAAACTTTACCAACTATAAGACATTTGATTTTCTTTGGTACAAATTCTATAAATGAAACACTCAACTATCAGTTATCCACAATCTTTTAAGGTTTACTGCTTGAATTATTCATAAATGTATAAGATAGATTTTTATTGAAACATGCTATTTTGGTTGTACTTCCTTTTTTTATAAGTTTCAAGTGTTGCGGAATTTCTCATGTAACATATGTAATGTCTTGCTTTCAATAAATCAATCTGCAAATCCTGTTTTGGTGACTTACATCACCTACTGCGCGAGGTGAGGGTGAGATGTCCATCTATTTATTTGTGTGTTGAGTTCCTTTATGGCCAGACAACAAGGTTGTTGTCCCTTTGGGATGAACATATCATGTCAATCAGTTGAGTGAAACAAGGTGATCCGTTGGGGCTACTCTTTTTTGCTCTTTTGTTATACCCTTTTATTCATAAGATCATGGATAATTTCAAGTGTCACCTGCATTCTTGGTATCTCGATGATGGGAGTTTTGTTGAGAATTCAAGGGTGGTGGCTAAATCACTTGATATCATTTGGGAGACGGGCCAAACACTGGACCTTGATTTGAATATTCGTAAGATTGAGATCGTTTGTCCTACATGTGACGAAAATAAATTTCGTGATGAGTTGTTTTCTTCAAACATTGGGAGGTCGGAGTTGGGAATGAAATTGCTCGAAAGTGTTGTTAGTCGAGATACAGGTTTTATCGAAAGGGTGGCTATAAATAGAGCTGTCAGGGCTATTGAGCTTCTTGTAATTCGATCATGCATGGGTGTTGATAAACTAGTTTTAAGCTAGTATTTTTTTGTATTGAAAAAAATATAAATATTTTTCATCTTTATTTCTTCTTTAAAATACAAGAAAAATATGCGACCATATATATAACACCCCATAATACATTGTCTAGAATATATTATAAAGTCCATAATCAAATACCGAGTACATTAAGTTTACAAATACATGGAGTGTTGATTAAGCACACGCAGGTGCTAAAGTACAAGAAAGAAAGTACGACACATCGGAAGGAAATAAACTGAAACATAAAAAAACTAAATGTTCTAAACTCGAACATCACAGTCACAAGCACTGCTAACTCCTCCGCAGCTTGCTTACCACAATCACCCTGTGCACCTGAAACATGAACGGGGGGGGGGGGGGGGGGGTAAGACTGCTAAGTCTCGTGGATTCTACTACCCACCTATTGGTGACTACACCAGGGAATCAACCTATAATCAGTCCTCACGCAACTCAGCGCAATAAATATGTTCATATATACATAAACAGTTCATATGGTGTAACACACAAATTATCTGAATTCATTTTAACTATGCAAGAACGATCTGAGGTGAGCCGGTCTCAGAAAGCCTTACGCTTTTCCGTACCAATCTTCGTGAACTAAGCACATATGGTACGAAATAACTATGGCATCACAATCATTATTATTGGTATCTTATCGCTTTGGATTATTCAAATCCCTTTGGTGGTGACAAACAACCACACATAACTATGGATTCCACGAATCCCTTTGGTGGTGACGAACAACCACACATAACTATGGATTCCACGAATCCCTTTGGTGGTGACGAACAACCACACATAACTACGGATTCCACGAATCCCTTTGGTGGTGCTCAAGCAGCCACACATACTATGGACTGATACTACACATAATTCTAATGTGTTAACATACTACCAATATATCCCAATCCCGGGAGACTAACCTAGCTACTAGCCTAGGTTATAATCAATCCTATTCGTGCAACGACATCATAATTATAAGGTATTCTTAATGTTAATGGAAAACAAGACCTAAAAGATGACAATCCAAAATGCGTAGGAATTTCCAAAAGCAGGAAACAGGGGACAAAATCTGGAAAATGCTGCTTGCGCCCCGGCGCGAACCTTTTGCGCCCTGGCGCGAGCCTGCATTCCAGATTCTGTTTCTGTCTCTTTTTGCCTGCGCCCTGGCGCGAAAGTGCTGCGCCTCGGCGCAAGGCCCTGCAGAACCAGTTCAAAACAGAGTTTCATAGCTGTTAATTTCGATTGCAGTCCCACTGGTTGTCAAAACATTATTATGGATAGCATCAACATTAATGCAAATCAAGGAAAGAATCTTTCAACGGTTTGCCACAATGCCCAAGGAACTGCTACAAATACTATTCCAAGTGTCTCTTGCCTACATCAATAAGTTTTTATCGGCCTCCATTATGTGGTGGAAATACTATTTAAAGGGTGTATCATTAATCATGTTGCAATGAAATATGAAAACGTTTTTATAGGATTTTTTAGGATAAAATAATAATGGCTCAGCTAGTTTATTTTAGACGTGATATTTTAGGCAAAATTTGTTAGTTACAAAAGTGATTATTAGACACGTAATTGTGTAGTTGGTGTAGTTTTTCTACTATCAGTATGCATTAGATTATATAAACAGTATGTAGTCCTATTATTGTAATCAATGAAAAATACAAAATAAATCTCATTCTTTTATCTCCGGTTTATTTCCTCTAAATTTTGGAGTGTGGCCTACTAAATTGGGCCATATCACTTCATTTTTTATTCAAAATTAAACTCCCAATCCAAAATTAGGTTTTTGCATTTGTCCGATCACGTGTTTTGTCCATAGACAAATAAGTAAAATATGTTATTTCCTCTATCTATAAATTTTTTTTCTCCATACAATCACATAAGAGGTTATAAATTTCATTATTGTCACATGATTGTTGCATCTTCACGTTATAATATTAATTTCACTTATGATAAGAATTGTTATAACCATCTTATACATTTTTAAATTGAAGAACTAACATGCACATCATGCATATTCAAATTCCTAACATAATTAAAGGAATTCACCTTGAATTGAAGGTTGGAAGATGCTAATTGCATGCAATTTTATTTCGAATCTTAGCTTTCTTTTATGGTCTTATCATTAAGTCATCACTTTTATTAGTAATTAAAAAATTTATCTTAGTTAACTTTTAAGACATTTTGTGGTCCTTGATTTTAAATTGTACAAACTTTACCAACTATAAGACATTTGATTTTCTTTGGTACAAATTATATAAATGAAACACTCAACTATCAGTTATCCACTATCTTTTAAGGTTTACTGCTTGAATTATTCATTAATGTATAAGATAGATTTTTATTGAAACTTGCTATTTTGGTTGTACTTCCTTTTTTTATAAGTTTCAAGTGTTGCGGAATTTCTCATGTAACATATGTAATGTCTTGCTTTCAATAAATCAATCTGCAAATCCTATTTTGGTGACTTACATCACCTACTGCGCGAGGTGAGGGTGAGATGTCCATCTATTTATTTGTGGGTTGAGTTCCTTTCACTACTAGAAAAAAATGAAACTGGGACAGAAATTTGTGACGGAATTAAATTCCGTCCCAAACTAATCAAATGGGACGGAATTCGCGACGCTTTTCTGTCACAAGTGGTTTGTTAAAACTTTATTTATCTTGTTGGGACGGAATATGTATTATGTCGCTATATTGGGACAGATTTAACTTTCTGTCGTAAGATTGGGACAGAATTTGTATTTCCGTCTCAACCTTATTCCAAAATTTTAGTGAAATAAAAGGTGGGGAAACTAGCGCCATTCAAGGATATAATTTTTTTTTTGTTTACATAAATATTTTTTTCTATAATAAAAAAATAGTTTTTTTTTACAAGGTAAAATAAACATATATATATATATATATATATATATATAATAATTTTTTTTTTAGATACACTATAAATTAATCTAATTGTACCAAAAAACAATCTAAAATATATTTGGTAACTTTATTATTCTTTCAAAAAAAAAGTTTAGTTTTAGTAATATTTTTAAGGCAAATCCCTAAAATGCAATAGAAAAAATAAACTCATTATCAAAAGTTGAGAACACACACAGATGAAAGAACCCTAATTACCACACACTGTCTCTCGTCTCCACTCACCACTGTCAGCGGCCATAGTCACCACCAGCTCTTCTCTTCGCCACCGTCTCTCTCGTCTCTCGTCTCATATCAACACTAGTTACCACCGTCTCTTTTCAATCGGTATGAAATTTCTCACCCCCTTTTCGTTTACACTTCTCAATCTTCTCCGTTTCATAAAATTTATCAACTCCTTTATCTGTTGAAGTGAGAATTTGTTACTTTTAGTTAGTTCCCAATTCACTTTTAGTTAGCTTATATTGAAATTTAGATCTGGGTTATCTTGCTTTGTGGGCGTATTTTAGTTTTATTCTTGACTGGTTGTTTCTTTTTTATGTTATGTCATATAGGACAGACTAAGTTTATGTATTCTTTCTGGTTGTTTCTTTTTGGGCGTATTTTAGTTTTGTTGTTGGTTGTTTTTACTTTAGGAAAAGATTATCTCTTTGTTATTACTTTTGACCCTTGGTTGTTGTTATTGTGTATCTCTTTATTATTACGTTTGACCTCTTCTGCTCTATTTTCACTTTAATACAATTTTTTTGCTTTTCCAAAAAAAAGGTTTGTAATGACCCGTCCCTCTGGTTTGAAGATAAACACTGCTATTTGTTGAATTTGCTGAAGCATTTGTGAATCTTATATCTTACAATAGACAACCACATTTAGTTCATACTATTTTGAATCTCATATTCAGTCAAGAAGAACTAGAGTGCCAAGAAATGAAGCTTGTGAAGATCAATTGGTTCAGCCTATATCCATTTTTAATCAACATGGCCGAGCAGCAGGGCTACAATGGCGCAAAGTTATTGAAGAGAAAAAAAAAAGAATGCAACTCATTTGCATGTACTTTTAAATTGTGAAGAGGTTGAGCCATATCAAGAGTATGGAAAAACTATTCTAGTAGCTTCATTATATCAACTTATGTTATAATATAACATACTGTTTATTTTGCACTTTATTTGTGGAAAATTTAAGGTTAGTTAGGCCAAACATTAGTGATGTAGATCGGTATTCTGAGAATGAATTTCCAGAGTGGTTCAAACATCATATAAGTCTACTGCGATTTCGAATAAATTTTTATTTTGTTGAGAGTATTGGTGAACTTAAGTTAACCTTCACTTTTTATCAAATAGGTGCATCAATCAAACAACACAACTCATAGTCAATTTATACACGACATCGCTTGGGGGCCATTGAATATAGTACACACATGGGGACACAAAAATTTGTTGATAAGAGATCAAGTGATGCATATGTGAGTATCAAGTTTTCTGCTCCATTATTTGTTCTTGATTTGTGATAGTAGAAAAAGGCCTAGACTTATAGAAATAATCCTTGACTTTATTTGCTGAAATTGTGGCCTTTTGTATGTTGCGATTGTGTCCTTAATAATATGAGATTGCTGCATATATGTATGTCTACATATAGCTTTTGTTTGCTGTAATTGTGTCCTTTTGTTTGTCCCGTGTTTCTGTTCTTGCTGTAAATGCATGAGCGTCAATTGGTGACTAAAACTTGCTCCCCTGTTTATGTGTTATTTACCTGTACATTATGTATATCCAGGCAGAAACTTTGTTCCCCTGTTTACGTGTTATATCACTAGAGTTTTTTAGCATAGTTCATTGTACTTATGTATTGAGGCTTGTATGGTTCATGTTTCTTGTCTTATATATAATGTGTATGTTTATTGTACTTTTGGGGCATTACTTATCTTTTTGTTATGTGTCTGTTAGGAGTCTCTAATTTCATTACGTGTTTATCTTTGTTGATTTTTTCCTAGGATAACTTTGTAAATCTATGTTCACAAGCCGAGTCTCAACCTCAACCTTCTGAGTCTGGTAATTAATAATGGGAGTGGTACTCAACTAAAGTCAATTGATTATGATACACTAATAATTCAAGTTGTTGGAGGAAGAAATGCAAAGGGTATAGCATACGGACTTAGGATGGATGCATCCTCACCCGTGGCTCAACATCTACATCAAATAGATATTCAACCTTTTGGATGTAGTAACATTTTGTAGAACTTAAGTTATTAACACTTTAACCATTTGGATGTAGTGATACTTATGAAGTTTGATATGTTGCTCTTATTTGAAATTATTTACGTATATGTTATGTTTATGATGGAACAAATAAGTTCAGATATGAATTTCCAGTTTCAAATGAATTTTTAAATTAAAAATTGATGATACAATGCAATTTAATTTCTACTATTTATATGTATATATTGTATTTGTAATATAAAAAAAAAAACAAAAAAAAATTAATTGGGACGGAAAGTAAATATTCAGTCACTTTATTGAGACAAAATACAATCATTCTGTCGCAGCATTGGGACGGAATAAATAAAGTTAGCCAAACAATTAATTATATTTCGTCCCTGATTCTGTCCCTAAATTGTGACGGAACATAATTTTCCGTGCCAATGAATTTGCGACGCGGGAATTGCGACGAAATTATTTTGTCACAAATTCCGTCCCAAATTTGAATTGGGACGGAAATTTCAACTGTTACGCGACAGATATTTCCGTCCCAGATTGATTTTTTTCTAGTAGTGTTTATGACCAGACAACAAGGTTGTTGTCCCTTTGGGATGAACATATCATGTCAATCAGTTGAGTGAAACAAGGTGATCCGTTGGGGCTACTCCTTTTTGCTCTTTTGTTATACCCTTTTATTCATAAGATCATGGATAATTTCAAGTGTCACCTGCATTCTTGGTATCTCGATGATGGGAGTTTTGTTGAGAATTCAAGGGTGGTGGCTAAATCACTTGATATCATTTGCGAGACGGGCCAAACACTGGACCTTGATTTGAATATTCGTAAGATTGAGATCGTTTGTCCTACATGTGACGAAAATAAATTTCGTGATGTGTTGTTTTCTTCAAACATTGGGAGGTCGGAGTTGGGAATGAAATTGGTCGAAAGTGTTGTTAGTCGAGATACAGGTTTTATCGAAAGGGTGGCTATAAATAGAGCTGTCAGGGCTATTGAGCTTCTTGTAATTCGATCATGCATGGGTGTTGATAAACTAGTTTTAAGCTAGTATTTTTTTGTATTGAAAAAAATATAAATATTTTTCATCTTTATTTCTTCTTTAAAATACAAGAAAAATATGCGACCATATAATTTATTTATATATATAATTTGAATAGAAAAGGTGGAAGATAATATGAAAATACTACATAACTACACGTTAAATAATGGGTAAAAACCATTTCCATGTTTTTAAATTTGTAATTTGATTGATTTTTTATTTTTTTTAGGCAACTTGAGCATATTAAGACATACAAAAATTTCAATTATAATTTTGTGATAATGATGATAATAATTATAATAGTAATATTACTAAAATAGAAGACCGAATAAGAAAATAATAATATTTTAAATATTTAATATTTTCGTATATTGACCGTTTACTTTTTTCTCTTGTCATATTCCCATTATAAGATATTTTCCATGCATGTAATATTCTATTTAACCCCCACAGACAACCATAACAAATCACAAATCGTCATTGTAACTCTTAATTATTCTTTCACGAGTTTAATTTCATTGTAGTCAGCATGCAACAACTCTTTACTTTTGTCATTATTCTTAGTTTTATTTCTCATAATCAGTTAATAATTGCGTTGGTGCAACATTTTCTCATATAGCCATTGATTCTCCTGCTACAAGCCCCAACACTGATGGCTTTGACATTTCTTTTTCTAAGAATATTTTAGTAGAAATTTCCGACATAAAATCTGGTAATTAAACATTGTATTATCTAATGATTTTTGTTATTTTTTATTATATTATTTTGTAAAAGAGAGTTAAACAAAAATTGTTATAAGAAAATTGAGGAAAAATTAATAAAAAAAAGTCGATCAATAGTAACGAAACATTATATTATTACTCTAATTAGTATAAATAAATGTTAAAAAATTACAATATTTTATTTTTATTTTTATTAGATATAGTCATAATCCTAAAAATGATTAATAGTTTTTATGTAAATTTAATCCATCTTTCTTCTTTTTAATAGGTGATGATTGTATTGCAATCAATGGTGGCTCATTTTTTCTCAACGCCACAGGAATTACTTGTGGACCAGGCCATGGGATAAGGTTTATAAATTTTTATCTCAATCTAAAGTTCAATTTCACACACGCGCGCGCGCGCGCACATGCACACACACACATTATATATATTGTAACGTAGATAAAAATGAGTCAAATAATTATTAAGAATAATTGATTACATCCTAAGAGTATACTCCCTGTAATTAATCAAGTGATCACAATTACTATACGAAAATTAGACAACTAAAATCCTAAATTAATTTTTTAAATCTTATATATTGGTTGTTAGTATGATATACTATTAGTTTAGAGTCTGAATTGTTGACATCCACATACTTATTTTTTATGTGGCAGAATTGTAAATTTTATATTGTACATGTATTCATATTTTACACAAATCTCATAAAAATGTGTACTTTTATGAAATAATCAGTGTTGGCAGCCTTGGTAAAGTAAGAGATAATGATCAAGTTTCTGATGTTTATGTACGAAATTGCACCTTCATCGGGACTTCTAATGGGGGAAGAATCAAAACAGTGTCGGTGAGTATTACAAATAAGGTTAAATATTTTTATGTTTTCCACAAAAATACTGATCTTTTAAATGACATCCTCATTAAAATTTATTCAATTTTAGTTCTTCTCTTTTATTGAACAATTTTTAGTACTTACTTTTAAGCAAATCTGCAACAATATGACAATACGTTCATTGTCCAATTTTTTGCAGGGTGGTTCGGGTTATGCAAAACGTATTACTTTCGAGGAAATCAATCTAGTTAATGTTAAGAATCCAATAATTATAGATCAACATTATCATAAAAATTTGGAGCTGGTACGCATTTCATTCCACATGTTCATAGCATTATATATCTTGTCATTTGAACAATTCATATACATAATATTATACTAATTCAATAGTTATATGTGTTGAATTTGTTGAAATTATTAGGATGCAGATGTTTCAGTTAGTGATGTAACATATAGAGGATTTACTGGAACTTGTGATGGCAACATAGCTGTTAATTTCGATTGCAGTCCCACTGGTTGTCAAAACATTATTATGGATAGCATCAACATTAATTCAAATCAAGGAAAGAATCTTTCAACGGTTTGCCACAATGCCCAAGAAACTGCTACAAATACTATTCCAAGTGTCTCTTGCCTACATCAATAAGTTTTTATCGGCCTCCATTATGTGGTGGAAATACTATTTAAAGGGTGTATCATTAATCATGTTGCAATGAAATATGAAAACGTTTTTATAAGATTTTTTAGGATAAAATAATAATGGCTCAGCTAGTTTATTTTAGAAGTGATATTTTAGGCAAAATTTGTTAGTTACAAAAGTGATTATTAGACACGTAATTGTGTAGTTGGTGTAGTTTTTCTACTATCAGTATGCATTAGATTATATAAACAGTATGTAGTCCTATTATTGTAATCAATGAAAAATACAAAATAAATCTCATTCTTTTATCTCCGGTTTATTTCCTCTAAATTTTGGAGTGTGGCCTACTAAATTGGGCCATATCACTTCATTTTTTATTCAAAATTAAACTCCCAATCCAAAATTAGGTTTTTGCATTTGTCCGATCACGTGTTTTGTCCATAGACAAATAAGTAAAATATGTTATTTCCTCTATCTATAAATTTTTTTTCTCCATACAATCACATAAGAGGTTATAAATTTCATTATTTTCACATGATTGTTGCATCTTCACGTTATAATATTAATTTCACTTATGATAAGAATTGTTATAACCATCTTATACATTTTTAAATTGAAGAACTAACATGCACATCATGCATATTCAAATTCCTAACATAATTAAAGGAATTCACCTTGAATTGAAGGTTGGAAGATGCTAATTGCATGCAATTTTATTTCGAATCTTAGCTTTCTTTTATGGTCTTATCTTTAAGTCATCACTTTTATTAGTAATTAAAAAATTTATCTTAGTTAACTTTTAGGACATTTTGTGGTCCTTGATTTTAAATTGTACAAACTTTACCAACTATAAGACATTTGATTTTCTTTGGTACAAATTCTATAAATGAAACACTCAACTATCAGTTATCCACAATATTTTAAGGTTTACTGCTTGAATTATTCATAAATGTATAAGATAGATTTTTATTGAAACTTGCTATTTTGGTTGTACTTCCTTTTTTTATAAGTTTCAAGTGTTGCGGAATTTCTCATGTAACATATGTAATGTCTTGCTTTCAATAAATCAATCTGCAAATCCTGTTTTGGTGACTTACATCACCTACTGAGCGAGGTGAGGGTGAGATGTCCATCTATTTATTTGTGGGTTGAGTTCCTTTCACTACTAGAAAAAAATGAAACTGGGACAGAAATTTGTGACGGAATTAAATTCCGTCCCAAACTAATCAAATGGGACGGAATTCGCGACGCTTTTCTGTCACAAGTGGTTTGTTAAAACTTTATTTATCTGGTTGGGACGGAATATGTATTATGTCGCTATATTGGGACAGATTTAACTTTCTGTCGTAAGATTGGGACAGAATTTGTATTTCCGTCTCAACCTTATTCCAAAATTTTAGTGAAATAAAAGGTGGGGAAACTAGCGCCATTCAAGGATATAATTTTTTTTTTGTTTACATAAATATTATTTTCTATAATAAAAAAATAGTTTTTTTTACAAGGTAAAATAAACATATATATATATATATATAATAATTTTTTTTTAGATACACTATAAATTAATCTAATTGTACCAAAAAACAATCTAAAATATATTTGGTAACTTTATTATTCTTTCAAAAAAAAAATTTAGTTTTAGTAATATTTTTAAGGCAAATCCCTAAAATGCAATAGAAAAAATAAACTCATTATCAAAAGTAGAGAACACACACAGATGAAAGAACCCTAATTACCACACACTGTCTCTCGTCTCCACTCACCACTGTCAGCGGCCATAGTCACCACCAGCTCTTCTCTTCGCCACCGTCTCTCTCGTCTCTCGTCTCATATCAACACTAGTTACCACCGTCTCTTTTCAATCGGTATGAAATTTCTCACCCCCTTTTCGTTTACACTTCTCAATCTTCTCCGTTTCATAAAATTTATCAACTCCTTTATCTGTTGAAGTGAGAATTTGTTACTTTTAGTTAGTTCCCAATTCACTTTTAGTTAGCTTATATTGAAATTTAGATCTGGGTTATCTTGCTTTGTGGGCGTATTTTAGTTTTATTCTTGACTGGTTGTTTCTTTTTTATGTTATGTCATATAGGACAGACTAAGTTTATGTATTCTTTCTGGTTGTTTCTTTTTGGGCGTATTTTAGTTTTGTTGTTGGTTGTTTTTACTTTAGGAAAAGATTATCTCTTTGTTATTACTTTTGACCCTTGGTTGTTGTTATTGTGTATCTCTTTATTATTATGTTTGACCTCTTTTGCTCTATTTTCACTTTAATACAATTTTTTTGCTTTTCCAAAAAAAAGGTTTGTAATGACCCGTCCCTCTGGTTTGAAGCTAAACACTGCTATTTGTTTAATTTGCTGAAGCATTTGTGAATCTTATATCTTACAATAGACAACCACATTTAGTTCATACTATTTTGAATCTCATATTCAGTCAAGAAGAACTAGAGTACCAAGAAATGAAGCTTGTGAAGATCAATTGGTTCAGCCTATATCCATTTTTAATCAACATGGCCGAGCAGCAGGGCTACAATGGCGCAAAGTTATTGAAGAGAAAAAAAAAAGAATGCAACTCATTTGCATGTACTTTTAAATTGTGAAGAGGTTGAGCCATATCAAGAGTATGGAAAAACTATTCTAGTAGCTTCATTATATCAACTTATGTTATAATATAACATACTGTTTATTTTGCACTTTATTTGTGGAAAATTTAAGGTTAGTTAGGCCAAACATTAGTGATGTAGATCGGTATTCTGAGAATGAATTTCCAGAGTGGTTCAAACATCATATAAGTCTACTGCGATTTCGAATAAATTTTTATTTTGTTGAGAGTATTGGTGAACTTAAGTTAACCTTCACTTTTTATCAAATAGGTGCATCAATCAAACAACACAACTCATAGTCAATTTATACACGACATCGCTTGGGGGCCATTGAATATAGTACACACATGGGGACACAAAAATTTGTTGATAAGAGATCAAGTGATGCATATGTGAGTATCAAGTTTTCTGCTCCATTATATGTTCTTGATTTGTGATAGTAGAAAAAGGCCTAGACTTATAGAAATAATCCTTGACTTTATTTGCTGAAATTGTGGCCTTTTGTATGTTGCGATTGTGTCCTTAATAATATGAGATTGCTGCATATATGTATGTCTACATATAGCTTTTGTTTGCTGTAATTGTGTCCTTTTGTTTGTCCCGTGTTTCTGTTCTTGCTGTAAATGCATGAGCGTCAATTGGTGACTAAAACTTGCTCCCCTGTTTATGTGTTATTTACCTGTACATTATGTATATCCAGGCAGAAACTTTGTTCCCCTGTTTAAGTGTTATATCACTAGAGTTTTTTAGCATAGTTCATTGTACTTATGTATTGAGGCTTGTATGGTTCATGTTTCTTGTCTTATATATAATGTGTATGTTTATTGTACTTTTGGGGCATTACTTATCTTTTTGTTATGTGTCTGTTAGGAGTCTCTAATTTCATTACGTGTTTATCTTTGTTGATTTTTTCCTAGGATAACTTTGTAAATCTATGTTCACAAGCCGAGTCTCAACCTCAACCTTCTGAGTCTGGTAATTAATAATGGGAGTGGTACTCAACTAAAGTCAATTGATTATGATACACTAATAATTCAAGTTGTTGGAGGAAGAAATGCAAAGGGTATAGTATACGGACTTAGGATGGATGCATCCTCACCCGTGGCTCAACATCTACATCAAATAGATATTCAACCTTTTGGATGTAGTAACATTTTGTAGAACTTAAGTTATTAACACTTTAACCATTTGGATGTAGTGATACTTATGAAGTTTGATATGTTGCTCTTATTTGAAATTATTTACGTATATGTTATGTTTATGATGGAACAAATAAGTTCAGATATGAATTTCCAGTTTCAAATGAATTTTTAAATTAAAAATTGATGATACAATGCAATTTAATTTCTACTATTTATATGTATATATTGTATTTGTAATATAACAAAAAAAAAACAAAAAAAAATTAATTGGGACGGAAAGTAAATATTCAGTCACTTTATTGAGACAGAATACAATCATTCTGTCGCAGCATTGAGACGGAATAAATAAAGTTAGCCAAACAATTAATTATATTTCGTCCCTGATTCTGTCCCTAAATTGTGACGGCACATAATTTTCCGTGCCAATGAATTTGCGATGCGGGAATTGCGACGAAATTATTTTGTCACAAATTCCGTCCCAAATTTGAATTGGGACGGAAATTTCAACTGTTACGCGACAGATATTTCCATCCCAGATTGATTTTTTTCTAGTAGTGTTTATGACCAGACAACAAGGTTGTTGTCCCTTTGGGATGAACATATCATGTCAATCAGTTGAGTGAAACAAGGTGATCCGTTGGGGCTACTCCTTTTTGCTCTTTTGTTATACCCTTTTATTCATAAGATCATGGATAATTTCAAGTGTCACCTGCATTCTTGGTATCTCGATGATGGGAGTTTTGTTGAGAATTCAAGGGTGGTGGCTAAATCACTTGATATCATTTGGGAGACGGGCCAAACACTGGACCTTGATTTGAATATTCGTAAGATTGAGATCGTTTGTCCTACATGTGACGAAAATAAATTTCGTGATGAGTTGTTTTCTTCAAACATTGGGAGGTCGGAGTTGGGAATGAAATTGGTCGAAAGTGTTGTTAGTCGAGATACAGGTTTTATCGAAAGGGTGGCTATAAATAGAGTTGTCAGGGCTATTGAGCTTCTTGTAATTCGATCATGCATGGGTGTTGATAAACTAGTTTTAAGCTAGTATTTTTTTGTATTGAAAAAAATATAAATATTTTTCATCTTTATTTCTTCTTTAAAATATGCGACCATATAATTTATTTATATATATAATTTGAATAGAAAAGGTGGAAGATAATATGAAAATACTACATAACTACACGTTAAATAATGGGTAAAAACCATTTCCATGTTTTTAAATTTGTAATTTGATTGATTTTTAATTTTTTTTAGGCAACTTGAGCATATTAAGACATACAAAAATTTCAATTATAATTTTGTGATAATGATGATAATAATTATAATAGTAATATTACTAAAATAGAAGACCGAATAAGAAAATAATAATATTTTAAATATTTAATATTTTCGTATATTGACCGTTTACTTTTTTCTCTTGTCATATTCCCATTATAAGATATTTTCCATGCATGTAATATTCTATTTAACCCCCACAGACAACCATAACAAATCACAAATCGTATTTTTTGCTGGGTGGTTCGGGTTATGCAAAACGTATTACTTTTGAGGAAATCAATCTAGTTAATGTTAAGAATCCAATAATTATAGATCAACATTATAATAAAAATTTGGAGCTGGTACGCATTTCATTCTACATGTTCATAGCATTATATATCTTGTCATTTGAACAATTCATATACATAATATTATACTAATTCAATAGTTATATGTGTTGAATTTGTTGAAATTATTAGGATGCAGATGTTTCAGTTAGTGATGTAACATATAGAGGATTTACTGGAACTTGTGATGGCAACATAGCTGTTAATTTCGATTGCAGTTCCCACTGGTTGTCAAAACATTATTATGGATAGCATCAACATTAATTCAAATCAAGGAAAGAATCTTTCAACGGTTTGCCACAATGCCCAAGGAACTGCTACAAATACTATTCCAAGTGTCTCTTGCCTACATCAATAAGTTTTTATCGGCCTCCATTATGTGGTGGAAATACTATTTAAAGGGTGTATCATTAATCATGTTGCAATGAAATATGAAAACGTTTTTATAGGATTTTTTAGGATAAAATAATAATGGCTCAGCTAGTTTATTTTAGAAGTGTTATTTTAGGCAAAATTTGTTAGTTACAAAAGTGATTATTAGACACGTAATTGTGTAGTTGATGTAGTTTTTCTACTATCAGTATGCATTAGATTATATAAACAGTATGTAGTCCTATTATTGTAATCAATGAAAAATACAAAATAAATCTCATTCTTTTATCTCCGGTTTATTTCCTCTAAATTTTGGAGTGTGGCCTACTAAATTGGGCCATATGACTTCATTTTTTATTCAAAATTAAACTCCCAATCCAAAATTAGGTTTTTGCATTTGTCCGATCACGTGTTTTGTCCATAGACAAATAAGTAAAATATGTTATTTCCTCTATCTATAAATTTTTTTTCTCCATACAATCACATAAGAGGTTATAAATTTCATTATTTTCACATGATTGTTGCATCTTCACGTTATAATATTAATTTCACTTATGATAAGAATTGTTATAACCATCTTATACATTTTTAAATTGAAGAACTAACATGCACATCATGCATATTTAAATTCCTAACATAAATAAAGGAATTCACCTTGAATTGAAGGTTGGAAGATGCTAATTGCATGCAATTTTATTTCGAATCTTAGATTTCTTTTATGGTCTTATCTTTAAGTCATCACTTTTATTAGTAATTAAAAAATTTATCTTAGTTAACTTTTAAGACATTTTGTGGTCCTTGATTTTAAATTGTACAAACTTTACCAACTATAAGACATTTGATTTTCTTTGGTACAAATTCTATAAATGAAACACTCAACTATCAGTTATCCACAATCTTTTAAGGTTTACTGCTTGAATTATTCATAAATGTATAAGATAGATTTTTATTGAAACTTGCTATTTTGGTTGTACTTCCTTTTTTTATAAGTTTCAAGTGTTGCGGAATTTCTCATGTAACATGTGTAATGTCTTGCTTTCAATAAATCAATCTGCAAATCCTGTTTTGGTGACTTACATCACCTACTGCGCGAGGTGAGGGTGAGATGTCCATCTATTTATTTGTGGGTTGAGTTCCTTTATGGCCAGACAACAAGGTTGTTGTCCCTTTGGGATGAACATATCATGTCAATCACTTGAGTGAAACAAGGTGATCCGTTGGGGCTACTCTTTTTTGCTCTTTTGTTATACCCTTTTATTCATAAGATCATGGATAATTTCAAGTGTCACCTGCATTCTTGGTATCTCGATGATGGGAGTTTTGTTGAGAATTCAAGGGTGGTGGCTAAATCACTTGATATCATTTGGGAGACGGGCCAAACACTGGACCTTGATTTGAATATTCGTAAGATTGAGATCGTTTGTCCTACATGTGACGAAAATAAATTTCGTGATGAGTTGTTTTCTTCAAACATTGGGAGGTCGGCGTTTGGAATGAAATTGCTCGAAAGTGTTGTTAGTCGAGATACAGGTTTTATCGAAAGGGTGGCTATAAATAGAGCTGTCAGGGCTATTGAGCTTCTTGTAATTCGATCATGCATGGGTGTTGATAAACTAGTTTTAAGCTAGTATTTTTTTGTATTGAAAAAAATATAAATATTTTTCATCTTTATTTCTTCTTTAAAATACAAGAAAAATATGCGACCATATAATTTACTTATATATATAATTTGAATAGAAAAGGTGGAAGATAATATGAAAATACTACATAACTACACGTTAAATAATGGGTAAAAACCAATTCCGTGTTTTTAAATTTGTAATTTGATTGATTTTTAATTTTTTTTAGGCAACTTGAGCATATTAAGACATACAAAAATTTCAATTATAATTTTGTGATAATGATGATAATAATTATAATAGTAATATTACTAAAATAGAAGACCGAATAAGAAAATAATAATATTTTAAATATTTAATATTTTCGTATATTGACCGTTTACTTTTTTCTCTTGTCATATTCCCATTATAAGATATTTTCCATGCATGTAATATTCTACTTAACCCCCACAGACAACCATAACAAATCACAAATCGTCATTGTAACTCTTAATTATTCTTTCACGAGTTTAATTTCATTGTAGTCAGCATGCAACAACTCTTTACTTTTGTCATTATTCTTAGTTTTATTTCTCCCTATCTATGTACGAGGTTGAATCTTGGTATTTATAATGTGATGGATTTTGGTGCACGTGGTGATGGCAAATCTGATGATACACAAGTATATATATCTCAATTTAATTATAATTTTTTCATAGATTAGGCACATGTCACTAATTTAGTGACCTTTAACGATATTTTTAATTATATATCTAAGTTGAATTGCAGGCATTTGCAAGTGCATGGAATAATACATGCAAAGCAGGAGGGATGTCAACACTCTTATCCCAGCAGAAAAATTATTTATGGTGACAAAAGTTCATTTTAACAGTCCTTGTAATGCCAAAATTCACATTCAGGTATAACTATCACAATCAACATAAACATGACACCTTTTATTAAAAAAAATAAAATTATTAGTTTTATGTTTATGGATAAAACTAATATATTATAATTATAATGTTAAAAATTTAAAAATATGGTGTGTATTAAAAAAATAAATATGCGTAATTTTATTCTTTGGAACTATATATTCATATTCAAAAAACATTGTATTGAATTTAATAATTATGTACGGAGAGTATAAAAAAAGTTTATAGGAATCTAATTAATTAACATTTGATGTTATCCATGATGTCTATAATGATTTTTCGTTTTATTAAAGAGTTAAGAGTTAGATTTTGTAAACTCAAAGTTCAAATCCCTTTATATATATATTTGACAATCTATATTGCAGTTTGAAGGGAAAATAGTTGCACCGCCAAAAGAAGCCTGGAAAGGTGGGGAAAGTTTGATTTCCATTGAATATGTAGACGGTCTCACGATTGTTGGCAATGATCAAGGAGGAGCAGATGGAGATGGTTCAACTTGGTGGAATTGTCCTGGTGGTTGTGAACATGAACGACCTGGGGTATATATATGATCATTTTTATCTTTTCTCTTTCATTATTTACCTTTTCTCTGTCACAATTAATTTCTAACAGGTATACTTTACATCATTAATCGGGTTGATCGTGTACATATGCATTTATTAATGAAAAATAATACTTTCACATATGACAATTATATTTGATAGCATATTATTATTAATATTATATTTATTAACACATGGAACTATTAAATTCAATGAAAAACTCATTTATTTAATATTTTAAAGTGAGCGTGGGCATATTGTGACATATTTTTTCTAATGATACAGGTCTTTCATTTTCACTCATGCAATGATCTTAGTGTTAGAAACATAAAGATCACTAATAGCCCAAAATATCATGTATCAGTTAATAATTGCGTTGGTGCAACATTTTCTCATATAACCATTGATTCTCCTGCTACAAGCCCCAACACTGAAGGCTTTGACATTTCTTTTTCTAAGAATATTTTAGTAGAAGATTCCAACATAAAATCTGGTAATTAAACGTTGTATTATCTTATGATTTTTGTTATTTTTTATTATATTATTTTGTAAAAGAGAGTCAAACAAAAATTGTTATAAGAAAAGTGAGGAAAAATTAATAAAAAAAAGTCGATCAATAGTAACGAAACATTATATTATTACTCTAATTAGTATAAATAAATGTTAAAAAATTACAATATTTTATTTTTATTTTTATTAGACATAGTCATAATCCTAAAAATGATTAATAGTTTTTATGTAAATTTAATCCATCTTTCTTCTTTTTAATAGGTGATGATTGTATTGCAATCAATGGTGGCTCATTTTTTATCAACGCCACAGGAATTACTTGTGGACCAGGCCATGGGATAAGGTTTATAAATTTTTATCTCAATCTAAAGTTTAATTTCACACACACGCGCGCGCGCGCGCACATGCACACACACACATTATATATATTGTAACGTAGATAAAAATGAGTCAAATAATTATTAAGAATAATTGATTACATCCTAAGAGTATACTCCCTGTAATTAATCAAGTGATCACAATTACTATACGAAAATTAGACAACTAAAATCCTAAATTAATTTTTTAAATCTTATATATTGGTTGTTAGTATGGTATACTATTAGTTTAGAGTCTGAATTGTTGACATCCACATACTTATTTTTTATGTGGCAGAATTGTAAATTTTATATTGTACATGTATTCATATTTTACACAAATCTCATAAAAATATGTACTTTTATGAAATAATCAGTGTTGGCAGCCTTGGTAAAGTGAAAGATAATGATCAAGTTTCTGATGTTTATGTACGAAATTGCACCTTCATCGGGACTTCTAATGGGGGAAGAATCAAAACAGTGTCGGTGAGTATTACAAATAAGGTTAAATATTTTTATGTTTTCCACAAAAATACTGATCTTTTAAATGACATCCTCATTAAAATTTATTCAATTTTAGTTCTTCTCTTTTATTGAACAATTTTTAGTACTTACTTTTAAGCAAATCTGCAACAATATGACAATACGTTCATTGTCCAATTTTTTGCAGGGTGGTTCGGGTTATGCAAAACGTATTACTTTCGAGGAAATCAATCTAGTTAATGTTAAGAATCCAATAATTATAGATCAACATTATAATAAAAATTTGGAGCTGGTACGCATTTAATTCTACATGTTCATAGCATTATATATCTTGTCATTTGAACAATTCATATACATAATATTATACTAATTCAATAGTTATATGTGTTGAATTTGTTGAAATTATTAGGATGCAGATGTTTCAGTTAGTGATGTAACATATAGAGGATTTATTGGAACTTGTGATGGCAACATAGCTGTTAATTTCGATTGCAGTCCCACTGGTTGTCAAAACATTATTATGGATAGCATCAACATTAATTCAAATCAAGGAAAGAATCTTTCAACGGTTTGCCACAATGCCCAAGGAACTGCTACAAATACTATTCCAAGTGTCTCTTGCCTACATCAATAAGTTTTTATCGGCCTCCATTATGTGGTGGAAATACTATTTAAAGGGTGTATCATTAATCATGTTGCAATGAAATATGAAAACGTTTTTATAGGATTTTTTAGGATAAAATAATAATGGCTCAGCTAGTTTATTTTAGAAGTGATATTTTAGGCAAAATTTGTTAGTTACAAAAGTGATTATTAGACACGTAATTGTGTAGTTGGTGTAGTTTTTCTACTATCAGTATGCATTAGATTATATAAACAGTATGTAGTCCTATTATTGTAATCAATGAAAAATACAAAATAAATCTCATTCTTTTATCTCCGGTTTATTTCCTCTAAATTTTGGAGTGTGGCCTACTAAATTGGGCCATATGACTTCATTTTTTATTCAAAATTAAACTCCCAATCCAAAATTAGGTTTTTGCATTTGTCCGATCACGTGTTTTGTCCATAGACAAATAAGTAAAATATGTTATTTCCTCTATCTATAAATTTTTTTTCTCCATACAATCACATAAGAGGTTATAAATTTCATTATTTTCACATGATTGTTGCATCTTCACGTTATAATATTAATTTCACTTATGATAAGAATTGTTATAACCATCTTATACATTTTTAAATTGAAGAACTAACATGCACATCATGCATATTTAAATTCCTAACATAATTAAAGGAATTCACCTTGAATTGAAGGTTGGAAGATGCTAATTGCATGCAATTTTATTTCGAATCTTAGCTTTCTTTTATGTCTTATCTTTAAGTCATCACTTTTATTAGTAATTAAAAAATTTATCTTAGTTAACTTTTAAGACATTTTGTGGTCCTTGATTTTAAATTGTAAAAACTTTACCAACTATAAGACATTTGATTTTCTTTGGTACAAATTCTATAAATGAAACACTCAACTATCAGTTATCCACAATCTTTTAAGGTTTACTGCTTGAATTATTCATAAATGTATAAGATAGATTTTTATTGAAACTTGCTATTTTGGTTGTACTTCCTTTTTTTATAAGTTTCAAGTGTTGCGGAATTTCTCATGTAACATATGTAATGTGTTGCTTTCAATAAATCAATCTGCAAATCCTGTTTTGGTGACTTACATCACCTACTGCGCGAGGTGAGGGTGAGATGTCCATCTATTTATTTGTGGGTTGAGTTCCTTTATGGCCAGACAACAAGGTTGTTGTCCCTTTGGGATGAACATATCATGTCAATCAGTTGAGTGAAACAAGGTGATCCGTTGGGGCTACTCTTTTTTGCTCTTTTGTTATACCCTTTTATTCATAAGATCATGGATAATTTCAAGTGTCACCTGCATTCTTGGTATCTCGATGATGGGAGTTTTGTTGAGAATTCAAGGGTGTTGGCTAAATCACTTGATATCATTTGGGAGACGGGCCAAACACTGGACCTTGATTTGAATATTCGTAAGATTGAGATCGTTTGTCCTACATGTGACGAAAATAAATTTCGTGATGAGTTGTTTTCTTCAAACATTGGGAGGTCGGAGTTGGGAATGAAATTGCTCGAAAGTGTTGTTAGTCGAGATACAGGTTTTATCGAAAGGGTGGCTATAAATAGAGCTGTCAGGGCTATTGAGCTTCTTGTAATTCGATCATGCATGGGTGTTGATAAACTAGTTTTAAGCTAGTATTTTTTTGTATTGAAAAAAATATAAATATTTTTCATCTTTATTTCTTCTTTAAACTACAAGAAAAATATGCGACCATAAAATTTATTTATATATATAATTTGAATAGAAAAGGTGGAAGATAATATGAAAATACTACATAACTACACGTTAAATAATGGGTAAAAACCATTTCCATGTTTTTATATTTGTAATTTGATTGATTTTTAATTTTTTTTAGGCAACTTGAGCATATTAAGACATACAAAAATTTCAATTATAATTTTGTGATAATGATGATAATAATTATAATAGTAATATTACTAAAATAGAAGACCGAATAAGAAAATAATAATATTTTAAATATTTAATATTTTCGTATATTGAACGTTTACTTTTTTCTCTTGTCATATTCCCATTATAAGATATTTTCGATGCATGTAATATTCTATTTAACCCCCACAGACAACCATAACAAATCACAAATCGTCATTGTAACTCTTAATTATTCTTTCACGAGTTTAATTTCATTGTAGTCAGCATGCAACAACTCTTTACTTTTGTCATTATTCTTAGTTTTATTTCTCCCTATCTATGTACGAGGTTGAATATTGGTATTTATAATGTGATGGATTTTGGTGCACGTGGTGATGGCAAATCTGATGATACACAAGTATATATATCTCAATTTAATTATAATTTTTTCATAGATTAGGCACATGTCACTAATTTAGTGACCCTTAACGATATTTTTAATTATATATATAAGTTGAATTGCAGGCATTTGCAAGTGCATGGAATAATACATGCAAAGCAGGAGGGATGTCAACACTCGTTATCCCAGCAGAAAAATTATTTATGGTGACAAAATTTCATTTTAACGGTCCTTGTAATGCCAAAATTCACATTCAGGTATAACTATCACAATCAACATAAACATGACACCTTTTATTAAAAAAAATAACAATTATTAGTTTTATGTTTATGGATAAAACTAATATATTATAATTATAATGTTAAAAATTTAAAAATATGGTGTGTATTAAAAAAATAAATATGCGTAATTTTATTCTTTGGAACTATATATTCATATTCAAAAAACATTGTATTGAATTTAATAATTATGTACCGAGAGTATAAAAAAAGTTTAGGAATCTAATTAATTAACATTTGATGTTATCCATGATGTCTATAATGATTTTTTGTTTTATTAAAGAGGTAAGAGTTAGATTTTGTAAACTCAAAGTTCAAATCCCTTTATATATATATTTGACAATTTATATTGCAGTTTGAAGGGAAAATAGTTGCACCGCCAAAAGAAGCCTGGAAAGGTGGGGAAAGTTTGATTTCCATTGAATATGTAGACGGTCTCACGATTGTTGGCAATGATCAAGGAGGAGCAGATGGAGATGGTTCAACTTGGTGGAATTGTCCTGGTGGTTGTGAACATGAACGACCTGGGGTATATATATGATCATTTTTATCTTTTCTCTTTCATTATTTACCTTTTCTCTGTCACAATTAATTTCTAACAGGTATACTTTACATCATTAATCGGGTTGATCGTGTACATATGCATTTATTAATGAAAAATAATACTTTCACATATGACAATTATATTTGATAGCATATTATTATTAATATTATATTTATTAACACATGGAACTATTAAATTCAATGAAAAACTCATTTATTTAATATTTTAAAGTGAGTGTGGGCATATTGTGACATATTTTTTCTAATGATACAGGTCTTTCATTTTCACTCATGCAATGATCTTAGTGTTAGAAACATAAAGATCACTAATAGCCCAAAATATCATGTATCAGTTAATAATTGCGTTGGTGCAACATTTTCTCATATAACCATTGATTCTCCTGCTACAAGCCCCAACACTGATGGCTTTGACATTTCTTTTTCTAAGAATATTTTAGTAGAAGATTCCAACATAAAATCTGGTAATTAAACGTTGTATTATCTTATGATTTTTGTTATTTTTTATTATATTATTTTGTAAAAGAGAGTCAAACAAAAATTGTTATAAGAAAATTGAGGAAAAATTAATAAAAAAAAGTCGATCAATAGTAACGAAACATTATATTATTACTCTAATTAGTATAAATAAATGTTAAAAAATTACAATATTTTATTTTTATTTTTATTAGATATAGTCATAATCCTAAAAATGATTAATAGTTTTTATGTAAATTTAATCCATCTTTCTTCTTTTTAATAGGTGATGATTGTATTGCAATCAATGGTGGCTCATTTTTTATAAACGCCACAGGAATTACTTGTGGACCAGGCCATGGGATAAGGTTTATAAATTTTTATCTCAATCTAAAGTTAAATTTCACACACACGCGCGCGCGCGCGCACATGCACACACACACATTATATATATTGTAACGTAGATAAAAATGAGTCAAATAATTGTTAAGAATAATTGATTACATCCTAAGAGTATACTCCCTGTAATTAATCAAGTGATCACAATTATTATACGAAAATTAGACAACTAAAATCCTAAATTAATTTTTTAAATCTTATATATTGGTTGTTAGTATGATATACTATTAGTTTAGAGTCTGAATTGTTGACATCCACATACTTATTTTTTATGTGGCAGAATTGTAAATTTTATATTGTACATGTATTCATATTTTACACAAATCTCATAAAAATGTGTACTTTTATGAAATAATCAGTGTTGGCAGCCTTGGTAAAGTAAGAGATAATGATCAAGTTTCTGATGTTTATGTACGAAATTGCACCTTCATCGGGACTTCTAATGGGGGAAGAATCAAAACAGTGTCGGTGAGTATTACAAATAAGGTTAAATATTTTTATGTTTTCCACAAAAATACTGATCTTTTAAATGACATCCTCATTAAAATTTATTCAATTTTAGTTCTTCTCTTTTATTGAACAATTTTTAGTACTTACTTTTAAGCAAATCTGCAACAATATGACAATACGTTCATTGTCCAATTTTTTGCAGGGTGGTTCGGGTTATGCAAAACGTATTACTTTCGAGAAAATCAATCTAGTTAATGTTAAGAATCCAATAATTATAGATCAACATTATCATAAAAATTTGGAGCTGGTACGCATTTCATTCTACATGTTCATAGCATTATATATCTTGTCATTTGAACAATTCATATACATAATATTATACTAATTCAATAGTTATATGTGTTGAATTTGTTGAAATTATTAGGATGCAGATGTTTCAGTTAGTGATGTAACATATAGAGGATTTACTGGAACTTGTGATGGCAACATAGCTGTTAATTTCGATTGCAGTCCCACTGGTTGTCAAAACATTATTATGGATAGCATCAACATTAATTCAAATCAAGGAAAGAATCTTTCAACGGTTTGCCACAATGCCCAAGGAACTGCTACAAATACTATTCCAAGTGTCTCTTGCCTACATCAATAAGTTTTTATCGGCCTCCATTATGTGGTGGAAATACTATTTAAAGGGTGTATCATTAATCATGTTGCAATGAAATATGAAAACGTTTTTATAGGATTTTTTAGGATAAAATAATAATGGCTCAGCTAGTTTATTTTAGAAGTGATATTTTAGGCAAAATTTGTTAGTTACAAAAGTGATTATTAGACACGTAATTGTGTAGTTGGTGTAGTTTTTCTACTATCAGTATGCATTAGATTATATAAACAGTATGTAGTCCTATTATTGTAATCAATGAAAAATACAAAATAAATCTCATTCTTTTATCTCCGGTTTATTTCCTCTAAATTTTGGAGTGTGGCCTACTAAATTGGGCCATATCACTTCATTTTTTATTCAAAATTAAACTCCCAATCCAAAATTAGGTTTTTGCATTTGTCCGATCACGTGTTTTGTCCATAGACAAATAAGTAAAATATGTTATTTCCTCTATCTATAAATTTTTTTTCTCCATACAATCACATAAGAGGTTATAAATTTCATTATTTTCACATGATTGTTGCATCTTCACGTTATAATATTAATTTCACTTATGATAAGAATTGTTATAACCATCTTATACATTTTTAAATTGAAGAACTAACATGCACATCATGCATATTTAAATTCCTAACATAATTAAAGGAATTCACCTTGAATTGAAGGTTGGAAGATGCTAATTGCATGCAATTTTATTTCGAATCTTAGCTTTCTTTTATGTCTTATCTTTAAGTCATCACTTTTATTAGTAATTAAAAAATTTATCTTAGTTAACTTTTAAGACATTTTGTGGTCCTTGATTTTAAATTGTAAAAACTTTACCAACTATAAGACATTTGATTTTCTTTGGTACAAATTCTATAAATGAAACACTCAACTATCAGTTATCCACAATCTTTTAAGGTTTACTGCTTGAATTATTCATAAATGTATAAGATAGATTTTTATTGAAACTTGCTATTTTGGTTGTACTTCCTTTTTTTATAAGTTTCAAGTGTTGCGGAATTTCTCATGTAACATATGTAATGTCTTGCTTTCAATAAATCAATCTGCAAATCCTGTTTTGGTGACTTACATCACCTACTGCGCGAGGTGAGGGTGAGATGTCCATCTATTTATTTGTGGGTTGAGTTCCTTTATGGCCAGACAACAAGGTTGTTGTCCCTTTGGGATGAACATATCATGTCAATCAGTTGAGTGAAACAAGGTGATCCGTTGGGGCTACTCTTTTTTGCTCTTTTGTTATACCCTTTTATTCATAAGATCATGGATAATTTCAAGTGTCACCTGCATTCTTGGTATCTCGATGATGGGAGTTTTGTTGAGAATTCAAGGGTGTTGGCTAAATCACTTGATATCATTTGGGAGACGGGCCAAACACTGGACCTTGATTTGAATATTCGTAAGATTGAGATCGTTTGTCCTACATGTGACGAAAATAAATTTCGTGATGAGTTGTTTTCTTCAAACATTGGGAGGTCGGAGTTGGGAATGAAATTGCTCGAAAGTGTTGTTAGTCGAGATACAGGTTTTATCGAAAGGGTGGCTATAAATAGAGTTGTCAGGGCTATTGAGCTTCTTGTAATTCGATCATGCATGGGTGTTGATAAACTAGTTTTAAGCTAGTATTTTTTTGTATTGAAAAAAATATAAATATTTTTCATCTTTATTTCTTCTTTAAAATACTAGAAAAATATGCGACCATATAATTTATTTATATATATAATTTGAATAGAAAAGGTGGAAGATAATATGAAAATACTACATAACTACACGTTAAATAATGGGTAAAAACCATTTCCATGTTTTTAAATTTGTAATTTGATTGATTTTTAATTTTTTTTAGGCAACTTGAGCATATTAAGACATACAAAAATTTCAATTATAATTTTGTGATAATGATGATAATAATTTTTTTTTTTTTTACCCAAAAAGAGGTGGCAGCAACGAGCTAACCGACCCAAAATATATATAAAAGAAGCAAAAGATTACATATGGAGAGGACAAAAACCAAAGCTCCATCAAGAAGAACAAAATCTAAAATTAGGTAAACCTAGTTGATTTTTAACAAGACTGTCCGTAATGAAAGAGGGAGCCACATTCCAATGGCACAAAGAGGATAAAGACAATCCAAGACTAGCTAGACTATCTGCGACTTGGTTACCTTCTCTATGAATATGAGAAACAATACAATTCATGTTAGTCAGAAGAGTCAAAATGTTATGCCATCTATTTCTTAGATTCCAAGTAACCGGAGCAAAAGGATTTGTGAAAGCAGATACCACCAGAGATGAGTCAGTTTCCAACCATAATTTTTTCTAATTCAACTGATAAGCTATTTCAATCGCTCTCATAGCACCACACAATTCAGCAAGAAAAGGAGAAATGTTACCTAGAGGCTCAACAAAGCAGAACAAGAACTCGGCATTATGATTCCTAAAGATGCCACTGCAGGAGGCCTTCCCTTGGTTGCAAGCTCCATCAATGTTGCATTTTGTCCAATTCTGAAGAGGAGGACTCCAAATGATTTCTTTGATTACTGGAACATTTGGATGGTGAATAGTAACTTTGAAGGTCTTTAAAATAGTGAAATCTCTTATGGAATTGGAAGAGACCTTTCTGGTAGAGTTGCCAGACAAAGATGTGTTGGCTATAATAATAGAAATAGCTGACTTCCAATTGATATTCTTGTTATTAAACCTAGCCTGATTTCTAAGCATCCAAATACAATTAATGAGGTTAACCATAGCTGCTATAATGACAGTTTTGCATTGGGGAGACCAATCCAAATCACATATTTTCCACATATCTTCCATAGTAGTGAATTGTAAAACCAAATTCAGACAATTGGCTAGCCAAGACCACAATTTGACAGCAAACTCACACTCAAAAAATAAATGAAAGGAGGATTCCACATTCAAACTACAAAGACTACACGTGGAAGGAAGAGCACAACCTCTTACCATGAGATTTTCATCCGTTGGGACTTTGTTATGCATTAATCTCCAAATAAAGAGAGACTTAGATGGTTGGATGTCACTACTCCATATAGTTTTTGCCCAGTGCAGTTCCTGAAATTGCTGCAATTTAAAGATATAAGCTTCCTTAAGCTTCAAGTCGCCTGAATCAGAGTGTATCCATAAGAGTTTGTCATGTGAAGGCTCAACAGGGATAGTGACTTGATGAATAATATTGCTGAGATTACTGAAAGCTTGAGAAAACTGGATGGGGACATTCCAATGCCCATTGAGGATATAATCACTAACCTTGGAGGAGAGAGCAGGCCTGATGTGAAGCGGAATGTTAAAATGCTCCGATAAAGGAATTCCACACCAGTTATCATTCCAAAAATTAATGTCCTCACCATTGCCAAGAAGCCAAGTAGAGTTGACCATCAATGTTGCAAATTCTTCCTTGAAACTGGTCCACAGAGAAGAATATATGTGATGATTTATAGGCTTGTTATCTCTGAGCACTCTATCTTTTAAAAGTCTAGCCCAAGAACTTTGAGAATTCAATAAAGACCAGCACATCTTCAGGTTAGCAGCTTTGTTTAAAGTAGAGATTGATCTAAGATTCAAACCTCCTTGAGCTAAAGGTCTACAGACTTTTTTCCAAGATGTAGTCACTAACTTTCTTTTGTCCGCATCACCACTCCAGATAAAATTCCTAATATTCCTTTCAACTTCTTTGATCAGACCTGAGGGCCAAGAGTAAATTGAAATGCTGTAAATCAGCATACTTTGAATGATGGATTTTACCAACTGAACTCTACCAGCCATAGATAACAAAGAGGCCTTCCAAGCTGTTAGTTTAGAACAAATCTTGTCAGCAATTGGTTGAAGGTAAATAGATTTTGGTTTGCCTTTGAAAATTGGAACCCCCAAATAATTGAAAGGAAGCACACCAAGATTGAAGTTAAGCAGGTTAGCTATAAGGTTTAATCTGCCTTGTGTAATTGAACCAGAGAAAATTGTGGATTTGGAAGTATTGATCACTTGGCCAGATTGTAAAGCATAGACAGTGAATAGCTCCTTAAGAGTAGTTAGGCCAGCTAATTTTCCTTTGCAAAACACCATCAAATCATCAGCATAAAAAGTGTGGGAAGGCACTGCTATGTGTCTAGTACCTTTGATAGGATCCAACATTCCATCATCAACCAATTTTGATATGCTCCTGCTTAGGACATCTTCAGCCAGACAAAAGAGAAGAGGAGAAAGAGGGTCTCCCTGTCTAACCCCTCTAGAACAATTGAAGTAACCTTCAGCCTTGCCATTGATTGAAATAGAAAGAAAAGCAGATTGAAGAATGACATGAATCCAATTGCAAAATACATCATTAAAACCAAAACATTTGAGCACTTTCAGCAAGAATGACCACTCCAGGGTATCAAAAGCTTTAGAAATGTCTATCTTTAAAGCCAAATTACCACCAAAAGATTTGTTATGCAATAAATTAGCAGCTTCAGAGGCAGTACACAAACAGTCCCTAATATTTCTACCATGAATGAAACCCATTTGTTCAGCTGAAATAATAGAAGGCATTAAAGAAGCAAGTCTGTCAGCAATAATTTTTGAGATTACTTTGAACTTGAAATTAGCCATCGCTATTGGTCTATATTGATCTATTGAGATGGCATTTTGAGTTTTGGGCAAAAGGGCAATAATATTAGAGTTGAAACCAGGCAAGATCCAACCAGTTTTGAAAAATTCTAACACTGCATTAGACACATCAGTCTTGACAATTTCCCAATAATAATGGAAGAAAAAGGCACCAAAACCATCCGGACCTGGAGCACTATCCTTGTTCAGAGCCAAAACGGCCGCTTTAATCTCTTGTAAGGAAGGTAACATTGTGATAAGAGCATTGATGTCGTCTGTGATAAGCTTAGGAATAACCTCTTCTGCAAGTAAAGGATCCTGCAAAACAATGTTAGTACAAAAAAGATTTTTATAGTAGTTTACCACATGATTAGAAATGTGTTCTGGTTCAGTGTACACTTGGTCACCATCTTGTAGGGATGTAATGGTTTTGGCAGTGGTTTTGATTTTAGCTATTCTATGAAAGTATTTGGTGTTTCTATCTCCTTCTAAATGCCACTTCAGGTTTGCTTTTTCTTTCCAAAAGGATTCTTGTCTGTTCATAGCTTCTTCAAAATCAATATGAGCAATCCTCTCTGCTTCAATCATATCATCAGTTTGGCCATTCAATTGAATTTGTTGTTGCACTTGTTGAAGCTTAGATTCTGCAGAGGTAACAAAATCATGCACATTACCAAAGGTTTCTTTATTCCAACACTTCAACTTTTCTTTTAACATCTTCAGCTTTTGAGTCAAAACAAACATGGGACACCCAGCAACTTGTGTGTTCCAACAATCTTTAACAATTGATTCACAATCAGGGTGAAGAGACCACATTCTCATGAATTTGAAGTGAGAAGCAAAAGAAATCTTACTTAATTGAAAGTCCAACAAGAGTGGATAATGGTCAGATTTATGCTTGGTTAAGGTTGACACAGATAAGCTGTGACAGACATCTAACCAAGACTGGTTACAAATAGCTCTATCAAGTCTTCTTTCGGTATGTCTCAAACCTCCTCTTCCATTGTCCCAGGTAAACTCAGCACCTAAGGTAGGTAAATGGATAAGGTTAAAGGAGTCGGTCCAGTGATTGAATTCTGCCATAGGTAATCTAGAGGGAAGCGTTCTACCTCTGTGCTCATGAGCTCCTGCAATGGCATTGAAATCACCAATGAAGCACCAAGGAAGAGCATGATGATAATAATTATAATAGTAATATTACTAAAATAGAAGACCGAATAAGAAAATAATAATATTTTAAATATTTAATATTTTCGTATATTGACCGTTTACTTTTTTCTCTTGTCATATTCCCATTATAAGATATTTTCCATGCATGTAATATTCTATTTAAACCCCACAGACAACCATAACAAATCACAAATCGTCATTGTAACTCTTAATTATTCTTTCACGAGTTTAATTTCATTGTAGTCAGCATGCAACAACTCTTTACTTTTGTCATTATTCTTAGTTTTATTTCTCCCTATCTATGTACGAGATTGAATGTTGGTATTTATAATGTGATGGATTTTGGTGCACGTGGTGATGGCAAATCTGATGATACACAAGTATATATATCTCAATTTAATTATAATTTTTTCATAGATTAGGCACATGTCACTAATTTAGTGACCCTTAACGATATTTTTAATTATATATATAAGTTGAATTGCAGGCATTTGCAAGTGCATGGAATAATACATGCAAAGCAGGAGGGATGTCAACACTCGTTATCCCAGCAGAAAAATTATTTATGGTGACAAAAGTTCATTTTAACGGTCCTTGTAATGCCAAAATTCACATTCAGGTATAACTATCACAATCAACATAAACATGACACCTTTTATTAAAAAAAATAACAATTATTAGTTTTATGTTTATGGATAAAACTAATATATTATAATTATAATGTTATAAATTTAAAAATATGGTGTGTATTAAAAAAATAAATATGCGTAATTTTATTCTTTGGAACTATATATTCATATTCAAAAAACATTGTATTGAATTTAATAATTATGTACCGAGAGTATAAAAAAAGTTTAGGAATCTAATTAATTAACATTTGATGTTATCCATGATGTCTATAATGATTTTTCGTTTTATTAAAGAGGTAAGAGTTAGATTTTGTAAACTCAAAGTTCAAATCCCTTTATATATATATTTGACAATCTATATTGCAGTTTGAAGGGAAAATAGTTGCACCGCCAAAAGAAGCCTGGAAAGGTGGGGAAAGTTTGATTTCCATTGAATATGTAGACGGTCTCACGATTGTTGGCAATGATCAAGGAGGAGCAGATGGAGATGGTTCAACTTGGTGGAATTGTCCTGGTGGTTGTGAACATGAACGACCTGGGGTATATATATGATCATTTTTATCTTTTCTCTTTCATTATTTACCTTTTCTCTGTCACAATTAATTTCTAACAGGTATACTTTACATCATTAATCGGGTTGATCGTGTACATATGCATTTATTAATGAAAAATAATACTTTCACATATGAAAATTATATTTGATAGCATATTATTATTAATATTATATTTATTAACACATGGAACTATTAAATTCAATGAAAAACTCATTTATTTAATATTTTAAAGTGAGTGTGGGCATATTGTGACATATTTTTTCTAATGATACGGGTCTTTCATTTTCACTCATGCAATGATCTTAGTGTTACAAACATAAAGATCACTAATAGCCCAAAATATCATGTATCAGTTAATAATTGCGTTGGTGCAACATTTTCTCATATAACCATTGATTCTCCTGCTACAAGCCCCAACACTGATGGCTTTGACATTTCTTTTTCTAAGAATATTTTAGTAGAAGATTCCAACATAAAATCTGGTAATTAAACGTTGTATTATCTTATGATTTTTGTTATTTTTTATTATATTATTTTGTAAAAGAGAGTCAAACAAAAATTGTTATAAGAAAATTGAGGAAAAATTAATAAAAAAAAGTCGATCAATAGTAACGAAACATTATATTATTACTCTAATTAGTATAAATAAATGTTAAAAAATTACAATATTTTATTTTTATTTTTATTAGATATAGTCATAATCCTAAAAATTATTAATAGTTTTTATGTAAATTTAATCCATCTTTCTTCTTTTTAATAGGTGGTGATTGTATTGCAATCAATGGTGCCTCATTTTTTATCAACGCCACAGGAATTACTTGTGGACCAGGCCATGGGATAAGGTTTATAAATTTTTATCTCAATCTAAAGTTCAATTTCACACACACGCGCGCGCGCGCGCACATGCACACACACACATTATATATATTGTAACGTAGATAAAAATGAGTCAAATAATTATTAAGAATAATTGATTACATCCTAAGAGTATACTCCCTGTAATTAATCAAGTGATCACAATTACTATACGAAAATTAGATAACTAAAATCCTAAATTAATTTTTTAAATCTTATATATTGGTTGTTAGTATGATATACTATTAGTTTAGAGTCTGAATTGTTGACATCCACATACTTATTTTTTATGTGGCAGAATTGTAAATTTTATATTGTACATGTATTCATATTTTACACAAATCTCATAAAAATGTGTACTTTTATGAAATAATCAGTGTTGGCAGCCTTGGTAAAGTAAGAGATGATGATCAAGTTTCTGATGTTTATGTACGAAATTGCACCTTCATCGGGACTTCTAATGGGGGAAGAATCAAAACAGTGTCGGTGAGTATTACAAATAAGGTTAAATATTTTTATGTTTTCCACAAAAATACTGATCTTTTAAATGACATCCTCATTAAAATTTATTCAATTTTAGTTCTTCTCTTTTATTGAACAATTTTTAGTACTTACTTTTAAGCAAATCTGCAACAATATGACAATACGTTCATTGTCCAATTTTTTGCAGGGTGGTTCGGGTTATGCAAAACGTATTACTTTCGAGGAAATCAATCTAGTTAATGTTAAGAATCCAATAATTATAGATCAACATTATCATAAAAATTTGGAGCTGGTACACATTATCATAAAAATTTGGAGCTGGTACGCATTTCATTCTACATGTTCATTGCATTATATATCTTGTCATTTGAACAATTCATATACATAATATTATACTAATTCAATAGTTATATGTGTTGAATTTGTTGAAATTATTAGGATGCAGATGTTTCAGTTAGTGATGTAACATATAGAGGATTTACTGGAACTTGTGATTGTAACGCCCTAGTTGCTTTTATTTATTTTATTAAATATAGAGTCTATTTACCTGATTTATTATATGTATGTGATGTACTTTTATTTGAATGACTTTATTTTAATTAATTGTAAGGAGATGAGTGGTGAAGGGAATAAGTAGAGTTAAGGGGTTGAAATTAGAATTAAATGGAAATAATAGTATTAAGTGGAATTAGTAGGAATTAAATAAGGAAGTGAGAGGTTAAGGAATAGAAGTCAGAGAAAAGAAACACTTTTCACGTAAAACAAAGAAAAGAAGGGTTTTGGAGAAAAAGGGAGAAGCACCAAGAGAGAAGAGGCTTAGAGAATCAAGAGCAGCTGTAGAGTTATTCGCTCATCAAAACTAAGGTAAGGGTGGGAACTTCTACTTTAATTCTAAGCATGTAGTTCAGAAAATTGATTTAGCATGATAATTGATGGAAATTGGGAAAACTATGTTAACTATGAATTTGATTAATAATGGAATAAGAAGCCCTGAATCATGTTAGAATAACTGTTGTTAGATGATTAGTAATATTGGGTGTTTGATTTCTAAAAACTAAGAGAGTTTAAGGAGATTATATGAAAAATGGTTGTTATTAGAAAGTGATTAGATTATTATGAACAGTGAATTTTAGTGAAATTTCATATCTGTACCTGAATTTAAAATAAAAACTGGTATTAATCGGTACATAATTGGTCTTATATGTAAACACGAAAGTTGTAGATAAAGATGTTAGCTTTCTAATGGCTTTGGTGTGACTTCCAGATTATGTTTGGAACTTAAGTTATCGTCAAATTACTACACGTAGGTCACAGTGAAACTTCTGCTTATGTACCTGACTTTGCTATTAAAACTGGTATTAATAGGTAAGTAATTGGTCTTAGGGGCAAACACGAAAGTTGTAGATAAAGATGTTAGCTTTCTAATGGCTTTGGTGTGACTTCCAGATTATGTTTGGAACTTAAGTTATCGTCAAATTACTACATGTAGGTCACAGTGAAACTTCTGCTTATGTACCTGACTTTGCGATTAAAACTGGTATTAATAGGTAAGTAATTGGTCTTAGGGGCAAACACGAAAGTTGTAGATAAAGATGTTAGCTTTCTAATGGCTTTGGTGTGACTTCCAGATTATGTTTGGAACTTAAGTTATCGTTAAATTACTACACGTAGGTCACAGTGAAACTTCTGCTTATGTACCTGACTTTGCGATTAAAACTGGTATTATTCGGTATATAATTGGTCTTATGTGTAAACACAAAAGATGGAGATACAGGTGTTAGCTATCGAATGGCTTTGGTTTGACACAAAAACTCCTTGTGAATAAATTTATACGAATTTATGAAGTTGGATGATGTATTAGGATGTTGTGAAGTAGAGTCTTTGTCGTCGTGTCAAGGTCATATGAGTTGTAAGAAGTTGTCTAAGTGGATTAAGTTGCTGGTTGTCGTGGCATTTTACAGAGTCCACATATGCACTAAAGTTGGGGGCTTGATGCCCTGTGAGCTTATGCTCAAACCCGTTGGGGGCTTGATGCCCTGTGAGCCTACGCTCAAAACCCGTTGGGGGCTTGATGCCCTGTGAGCCTACGCTCAAAATATGTTGGGGGCTTGATCCCCTGATTGGTACCACATGCATGCTGCATAGTCAAGTCGTCTAGGTTGTCTAAGTTGGAGTCATGTTATCTAAGTCGTCGAAGCCTTGTCGTGTTGTCGAGTTGTGATAGAATTAATGAGTTACATCGAAAGTTGTGCAGTTAAATAATGAAATAATATGTTGACGTTTATGATGTTTTAAGTTATTAATTTTATGTTGATGAACGATATCCTTATTATTATTGTATATGTATCTCACCCTTCTATTGGAATTGCCGCCTTGTGGGCAAGTGCAGATATTCAGGACTAGCTGCAGTTGTGAGTTGACTCTCTCGTGGTCTTAGGATGCTCTGATACGTAACGGGGCGGGTTTTATTGTTGGATTGTCCTTGTTACGTATTTTTCCTTGAGATTTCATGTTGAAATAATTTAGTTGGATTTTTGTATTATTGTTGAACACGTTGAGGCCTTAGAGCCATATTTTGGTTGAACAGAATTATGAATACTATTTCCGTTGCGAAATTATTAAAAATGTTATCAGTTGATGTTTGATTCATTAATAGAAAAATTTACTCTATTACTTATGCATTTTATGAAGTGTAGCATTCCGTATACGTTGAACACTCTGATTTATATGTATGATTTATCTTGTTGGGAATACGGGGTGTTACAATTGGTACCAGAGCAGGTCGGTCTGTCGGGCCAAGTAGTGGAGTCGGTCGTGTCCAGTGACGACTATTGTTGTCGTTTGTTTTGTTGTTTATCTGTTGTTCTTGGTTGTAGAATTTTGCATGAAAGTAAGAAGAGTATGAATTCTAACAATGATAAGTGAATTCTAGGATACGCTTGATATATGCTTGTTTTATATAACGTGCACTAGATCATTTCCATGAAAACTTGACTTGTTCTTTTATTATCTATGAGTTATACATAATGATTATGCTATCTTTCTAGGAATAGAATTGTTGTATATGATGTCTATGCTTTTTTTTATTGTCTTATTGTACCATGCTAATTACCATTTAAGTTAATTATTTTCTCGCATGATATGCTTATTTAAATGTGAATTGTTGAACTAATTGAAATTTGTTATCATGGTATATGCATTTTTTTTCTTGCTTTTGATGTGATCCTTAATTCTTAGAAAATATATAATATTTAAATGCTTTATGGAATATGAATTGTTGAGATATTAGAATTTGTGGTTATAAAATTCATCCTTTCTTGTATTGATTTGACTCTTGATTTCTAGAAAATACATGTTACTTTAATACTTATATGGGATGTCATGTTATGCTTTTGTATAATCATGCGTAAATGTTTTATAATTTTATTCATTTATGCTTCTTTAATAATTATGTTTATTTATACATGTTAATAAATGATTATGTGTAGATTTGGTGTTTGTGTTTTAGTTTTATGAAATCTTGCGTAGATGCTCGTGTGTTGTATTTCATGTTTTGTATTTTATAGTTTACCCATGTATGTGACATGTGTATAAACACTGTCGGTACTAGTTTCTTCTTAGCAAGAATAAGTTTAAAGCAGTAGAAGCTTATAGTTAGGTGTGAGAAATCGGGGGTTTCAGTAGAAAGTTACAAGTAAGGTTGAGATAAGTGGGGGAGAAGGATTTTATTCCTTGGAAATGTTTAAGTGTAGGAGAATAAGGTAGATAGAAATGCCCGAAGGAGTTTGTTCAGATGTTAATAATGTATGTTTCGGAGTTGAACAAACTGGAAAGACAATTGGAAGATCTGTCAGAAGAAAACATTTGTTAGATTTAAGGTTTTGTCATGAGGAGCGCCAATGTTGTTAAGTAAGAAGAAGGTTGACGACATAAGGTGGTGTATTGATTATCGACAACTAGATGAGATTACCCTTAGATATTTTTATGATTAGTTAATCAGTGCTCACAAGTTAAGTAAAATGGATTCACGGGTAAAGTCAGAGGATATATCGAAAAAAGAAAAAAGTACTTTTAGGATATGGCACAGTCAAGTAAGAGTAATTTGTGATGTCATTGGCATAACTAATATATCGGGAATGTTTATGAATGATACCTCGGTGTATTCAAAGTTAGATGAAGAGTATGTGGGGGACATCTGAGAAGTATGTTGCAAACCTTGCAAGAGAAGGATGTTCTATGCGGCATTGTTTGAGTGCGAGTTTTGGTTGCGTAAAGTGAGTTTTTGTATTTGTGTGTTATCTAGTGTTGGAAATAGTTGTGAATCCGTTGAAGGTGAATGTTGAATGTCGTAATACTATAGAAATCCTAAGTCGGACATCGAGATTAGATGTTTTCGTGAATTGGTTGGTTACCGTAGGAGGTTTATTAAGAGTTTTTCTAGGAGAATGTTAATGGTGTGCTTCTACAAAAAGGTCAACTTGTGATCTATACGTCGAGGAAGTGGAAGATTCATGAGAAGGAGTATCTGACATATGATTTGGAATTAATGATTATCAAGTGTGTGTGTGCTTAAGATTTGGAGTATCTATTAAAGGGGGAGGAATGAGCGGTAGAGGAAAGTGATTAGAATTTTTAAGAGTTAGGAAATTGGATTGAGTTACCATCCGGATAAAGTCGATATGGTAGTAGACGTTTGGAGTAAGAATGTTTTACGGATGTCGGTAATTATGAAGAGAGAATTGAATTTGATTGAGCGGTTGAGAAATGTGAGATTGGTGTTTAAGATAACGCTTAACAGTGTGAAGTTAAGTATGACGAATCATGTTCTCGAAGAGATCAAAGAAGGTTGAAAATCAAGATAGTAAGATCATTAAGTGGAAAAATATGTTAGAGGATTTCACATGAGACTTTTGGAAGTTAAGGTGAAGTCAATCGCAAAGTGCTATTAATAGAATAAGAAAGATTAGTCACTGGGAGGACGTGTTAATAATGAGTAATGGAAGTGTACAGAGAAACGCGACTTATGTCAAGTGAATATTTGGAAAAAGGGTTATCTCGCACGTGGTATAAAAATTGTGATTGTGCACATGTTTGAAGGATTGAAGTCGCTACTTGAATGAGTATCAGAGAATGTTGTTGTTGGATTCAGAGGTAAGAGGGTTAAGTAATTGTCCATCGGAAGAAATATGTGTGGACAAGTATGTGTGGATTGGTAAGATTAAATTCAGGATACTTGATGTAACGAAGTGAAGTGTAAAATAAAGTACTTGATGAGAGACTAAAAGTTTTAAATATGGTAATCGTGGACAGTTCAATAATAGTGATTTGAAAAGAACTTATGATTTGGATGAAAATGTGTACAGATTAAAAGGAAAAAAATAAGAGTTTATGGAAACTTGTGGTACGATGAACTTCTTTACGGAGGTAAGGTCTTCTTTCGGAGAATAATGGAATGGGTAATAATGATGTGAAATGTTACTTTTCAGATGTATTGTGCCTAGGAAGCACTATTGTGGTTTGGTAAAGATGGTTGATGCCACCATCATGATCGTTGGCTATTTATTGACAAATTGAGGAATTGGCCGTCCTTGATCTCTTGTCGATGGTAGACGAAATCGTGTTGACTGGATAAGACTAATTTTGTCAGGCTCAGGTAGTGTATAAAGTTTTGAGTGTTTTGTTGGAGAGTAAGATGCTGGAGTCGTATCAATAGTTGTTTGCTTGAGGTATATTTTCGAGGACGAAAATTCTTTAAGTTGGGGAGAGTTGTAACGCCCTAGTTGCTTTTATTTATTTTATTAAATATAGAGTCTATTTACCTGATTTATTATATGTATGTGATGTACTTTTATTTGAATGACTTTATTTTAATTAATTGTAAGGAGATGAGTGGTGAAGGGAATAAGTAGAGTTAAGGGGTTGAAATTAGAATTAAATGGAAATAATAGTATTAAGTGGAATTAGTAGGAATTAAATAAGGAAGTGAGAGGTTAAGGAATAGAAGTCAGAGAAAAGAAACACTTTTCACGTAAAACAAAGAAAAGAAGGGTTTTAGAGAAAAAGGGAGAAGCACCAAGAGAGAAGAGGCTTAGAGAATCAAGAGCAGCTGTAGAGTTATTCGCTCATCAAAACTAAGGTAAGGGTGGGAACTTCTACTTTAATTCTAAGCATGTAGTTCAGAAAATTGATTTAGCATGATAATTGATGGAAATTGGGAAAACTATGTTAACTATGAATTTGATTAATAATGGAATAAGAAGCCCTGAATCATGTTAGAATAACTGTTGTTAGATGATTAGTAATATTGGGTGTTTGATTTCTATAAACTAAGAGAGTCTAAGGAGATTATATGAAAAATGGTTGTTATTAGTGATTTCTATATACTATTAGTTTAGAGTCTGAATTGTTGACATCCACATACTTATTTTTTATGTGGCAGAATTGTAAATTTTATATTGTACATGTATTCATATTTTACACAAATCTCATAAAAATGTGTACTTTTATGAAATAATCAGTGTTGGCAGCCTTGGTAAAGTAAGAGATAATGATCAAGTTTCTGATGTTTATGTACGAAATTGCACCTTCATCGGGACTTCTAATGGGGGAAGAATCAAAACAGTGTCGGTGAGTATTACAAATAAGGTTAAATATTTTTATGTTTTCCACAAAAATACTGATCTTTTAAATGACATCCTCATTAAAATTTATTCAATTTTAGTTCTTCTCTTTTATTGAACAATTTTTAGTACTTACTTTTAAGCAAATCTGCAACAATATGACAATACGTTCATTGTCCAATTTTTTGCAGGGCGGTTCGGGTTATGCAAAACGTATTACTTTCGAGGAAATCAATCTAGTTAATGTTAAGAATCCAATAATTATAGATCAACATTATCATAAAAATTTGGAGCTGGTACGCATTTCATTCTACATGTTCATAGCATTATATATCTTGTCATTTGAACAATTCATATACATAATATTATACTAATTCAATAGTTATATGTGTTGAATTTGTTGAAATTATTAGGATGCAGATGTTTCAGTTAGTGATTTAACATATAGAGGATTTACTGGAACTTGTGATGGCAACATAGCTGTTAATTTCGATTGCAGTCCCACTGGTTGTCAAAACATTATTATGGATAGCATCAACATTAATTCAAATCAAGGAAAGAATCTTTCAACGGTTTGCCACAATGCCCAAGGAACTGCTACAAATACTATTCCAAGTGTCTCTTGCCTACATCAATAAGTTTTTATCGGCCTCCATTATGTGGTGGAAATACTATTTAAAGGGTGTATCATTAATCATGTTGCAATGAAATATGAAAACGTTTTTATAGGATTTTTTAGGATAAAATAATAATGGCTCAGCTAGTTTATTTTAGAAGTGATATTTTAGGCAAAATTTGTTAGTTACAAAAGTGATTATTAGACACGTAATTGTGTAGTTGATGTAGTTTTTCTACTATCAGTATGCATTAGATTATATAAACAGTATGTAGTCCTATTATTGTAATCAATGAAAAATACAAAATAAATCTCATTCTTTTATCTCCGGTTTATTTCCTCTAAATTTTGGAGTGTGGCCTACTAAATTGGGCCATATCACTTCATTTTTTATTCAAAATTAAACACCCAATCCAAAATTAGGTTTTTGCATTTGTCCGATCACGTGTTTTGTCCATAGACAAATAAGTAAAATATGTTATTTCCTCTATCTATAAATTTTTTTTCTCCATACAATCACATAAGAGGTTATAAATTTCATTATTTTCACATGATTGTCGCATCTTCACGTTATAATATTAATTTCACTTATGATAAGAATTGTTATAACCATCTTATACATTTTTAAATTGAAGAACTAACATGCACATCATGCATATTTAAATTCCTAACATAATTAAAGGAATTCACCTTGAATTGAAGGTTGGAAGATGCTAATTGCATGCAATTTTATTTCGAATCTTAGCTTTCTTTTATGGTCTTATCTTTAAGTCATCACTTTTATTAGTAATTAAAAAATTTATCTTAGTTAACTTTTAAGACATTTTGTGGTCCTTGATTTTAAATTGTACAAACTTTACCAACTATAAGACATTTGATTTTCTTTGGTACAAATTCTATAAATGAAACACTCAACTATCAGTTATCCACAATATTTTAAGGTTTACTTCTTGAATTATTCATAAATGTATAAGATAGATTTTTATTGAAACTTGCTATTTTGGTTGTACTTCCTTTTTTTATAAGTTTCAAGTGTTGCGGAATTACTCATGTAACATATGTAATGTCTTGCTTTCAATAAATCAATCTGCAAATCCTGTTTTGGTGACTTACATCACCTACTGCGCGAGGTGACGGTGAGATGTCCATCTATTTATTTGTGGGTTGAGTTCCTTTATGGCCAGACAACAAGGTTGTTGTCCCTTTGGGATGAACATATCATGTCAATCAGTTGAGTGAAACAAGGTGATCCATTGGGGCTACTCTTTTTTGCTATTTTGTTATACCCTTTTATTCATAAGATCATGGATAATTTCAAGTGTCACCTGCATTCTTGGTATCTCGATGATGGGAGTTTTGTTGAGAATTCAAGGGTGGTGGCTAAATCACTTGATATCATTTGGGAGACGGGCCAAACACTGGACCTTGATTTGAATATTCGTAAGATTGAGATCGTTTGTCCTACATGTGACGAAAATAAATTTCGTGATGAGTTGTTTTCTTCAAACATTGGGAGGTCGGAGTTGGGAATGAAATTGCTCGAAAGTGTTGTTAGTCGAGATACAGGTTTTATCGAAAGGGTGGCTATAAATAGAGCTGTCAGGGCTATTGAGCTTCTTGTAATTCGATCATGCATGGGTGTTGATAAACTAGTTTTAAGCTAGTATTTTTTTGTATTGAAAAAAATATAAATATTTTTCATCTTTAAAATACAAGAAAAATATGCGACCATATAATTTATTTATATATATAATTTGAATAGAAAAGGTGGAAGATAATATGAAAATACTACATAACTACACGTTAAATAATGGGTAAAAACCATTTCCATGTTTTTAAATTTGTAATTTGATTGATTTTTAATTTTTTTAGGCAACTTGAGCATATTAAGACATACAAAAATTTCAATTATAATTTTGTGATAATGATGATAATAATTATAATAGTAATATTACTAAAATAGAAGACCGAATAAGAAAATAATAATATTTTAAATATTTAATATTTTCGTATATTGACCATTTACTTTTTTCTCTTGTCATATTCCCATTATAAGATATTTTCCATGCATGTAATATTCTATTTAACCCCCACAGACAACCATAACAAATCACAAATCGTCATTGTAACTCTTAATTATTCTTTCACGAGTTTAATTTCATTGTAGTCAGCATGCAACAACTCTTTACTTTTGTCATTATTCTTAGTTTTATTTCTCCCTATCTATGTACGAGGTTGAATGTTGGTATTTATAATGTGATGGATTTTGGTGCACGTGGTGATGGCAAATCTGATGATACACAAGTATATATATCTCAATTTAATTATAATTTTTTCATAGATTAGGGACATGTCACTAATTTAGTGACCCTTAACGATATTTTTAATTATATATCTAAGTTGAATTGCAGGCATTTGCAAGTGCATGGAATAATACATGCACAGCAGGAGGGATGTCAACACTCGTTATCCCAGCAGAAAAATTATTTATGGTGACAAAAGTTCATTTTAACGGTCCTTGTAATGCCAAAATTCACATTCAGGTATAACTATCACAATCAACATAAACATGACACCTTTTATTAAAAAAAATAACAATTATTAGTTTTATGTTTATGGATAAAACTAATATATTATAATTATAATGTTAAAAATTTAAAAATATGGTGTGTATTAAAAAAATAAATATGCGTAATTTTATTCTTTGGAACTATATATTCATATTCAAAAAACATTGTATTGAATTTAATAATTATGTACGGAGAGTATAAAAAAAGTTTATAGGAATCTAATTAATTAACATTTGATGTTATCCATGATGTCTATAATGATTTTTCGTTTTATTAAAGAGGTAAGAGTTAGATTTTGTAAACTCAAAGTTCAAATCCCTTTATATATATATTTGACAATCTATATTGCAGTTTGAAGGGAAAATAGTTGCACCGCCAAAAGAAGCCTGGAAAGGTGGGGAAAGTTTGATTTCCATTGAATATGTAGACGGTCTCACGATTGTTGGCAATGATCAAGGAGGAGCAGATGGAGATGGTTCAACTTGGTGGAATTGTCCTGGTGGTTGTGAACATGAACGACCTGGGGTATATATATGATCATTTTTATCTTTTCTCTTTCATTATTTACCTTTTCTCTGTCACAATTAATTTCTAACAGGTATACTTTACATCATTAATCGGGTTGATCGTGTACATATGCATTTATTAATGAAAAATAATACTTTCACATATGACAATTATATTTGATAGCATATTATTATTAATATTATATTTATTAACACATGGAACTATTAAATTCAATGAAAAACTCATTTATTTAATATTTTAAAGTGAGTGTGGGCATATTGTGACATATTTTTTCTAATGATACAGGTCTTTCATTTTCACTCATGCAATGATCTTAGTGTTAGAAACATAAAGATCACTAATAGCCCAAAATATCATGTATCAGTTAATAATTGCGTTGGTGCAACATTTTCTCATATAACCATTGATTCTCCTGCTACAAGCCCCAACACTGATGGCTTTGACATTTCTTTTTCTAAGAATATTTTAGTAGAAGATTCCAACATAAAATCTGGTAATTAAACGTTGTATTATCTAATGATTTTTGTTATTTTTTATTATATTATTTTGTAAAAGAGAGTTAAACAAAAATTGTTATAAGAAAATTGAGGAAAAATTAATAAAAAAAAGTCGATCAATAGTAACGAAACATTATATTATTACTCTAATTAGTATAAATAAATGTTAAAAAATTACAATATTTTATTTTTATTTTTATTAGATATAGTCATAATCCTAAAAATGATTAATAGTTTTTATGTAAATTTAATCCATCTTTCTTCTTTTTAATAGGTGATGATTGTATTGCAATCAATGGTGGCTCATTTTTTATCAACGCCACAGGAATTACTTGTGGACCAGGCCATGGGATAAGGTTTATAAATTTTTATCTCAATCTAAAGTTCAATTACACACACACGCGCGCGCGCGAGCACATGCACACACACACATTATATATATATTGTAACGTAGATAAAAATGAGTCAAATAATTATTAAGAATAATTGATTACATCCTAAGAGTATACTCCCTGTAATTAATCAAGTGATCACAATTACTATACGAAAATTAGACAACTAAAATCCTAAATTAATTTTTTAAATCTTATATATTGGTTGTTAGTATGATATACTATTAGTTTAGAGTCTGAATTGTTGACATCCACATACTTATTTTTTATGTGGCAGAATTGTAAATTTTATATTGTACATGTATTCATATTTTACACAAATCTCATAAAAATGTGTACTTTTATGAAATAATCAGTGTTGGCAGCCTTGGTAAAGTAAGAGATAATGATCAAGTTTCTGATGTTTATGTACGAAATTGCACCTTCATCGGGACTTCTAATGGGAAGAATCAAAACAGTGTCGGTGAGTATTACAAATAAGGTTAAATATTTTTATGTTTTCCACAAAAATACTGATTTTTTAAATGACATCCTCATTAAAATTTATTCAATTTTAGTTCTTCTCTTTTATTGAACAATTTTTAGTACTTACTTTTAAGCAAATCTGCAACAATATGACAATACGTTCATTGTCCAATTTTTTGCAGGGTGGTTCGGGTTATGCAAAACGTATTACTTTCGAGGAAATCAATCTAGTTAATGTTAAGAATCCAATAATTATAGATCAACATTATCATAAAAATTTGGAGCTGGTAAACGCATTTCATTCTACATGTTCATAGCATTATATATCTTGTCATTTGAACAATTCATATACATAATATTATACTAATTCAATAGTTATATGTGTTGAATTTGTTGAAATTATTAGGATGCAGATGTTTCAGTTAGTGATGTAACATATAGAGGATTTACTGGAACTTGTGATGGCAACATAGCTGTTAATTTCGATTGCAGTCCCACTGGTTGTCAAAACATTATTATGGATAGCATCAACATTAATTCAAATCAAGGAAAGAATCTTTCAACGGTTTGCCACAATGCCCAGGGAACTGCTACAAATACTATTCCAAGTGTCTCTTGCCTACATCAATAAGTTTTTATCGGCCTCCATTATGTGGTGGAAATACTATTTAAAGGGTGTATCATTAATCATGTTGCAATGAAATATGAAAACGTTTTTATAGGATTTTTTAGGATAAAATAATAATGGCTCAGCTAGTTTATTTTAGAAGTGATATTTTAGGCAAAATTTGTTAGTTACAAAAGTGATTATTAGACACGTAATTGTGTAGTTGGTGTAGTTTTTCTACTATCAGTATGCATTAGATTATATAAACAGTATGTAGTCCTATTATTGTAATCAATGAAAAATACAAAATAAATCTCATTCTTTTATCTCCGGTTTATTTCCTCTAAATTTTGGAGTGTGGCCTACTAAATTGGGCCATATCACTTCATTTTTTATTCAAAATTAAACTCCCAATCCAAAATTAGGTTTTTGCATTTGTCCGATCACGTGTTTTGTCCATAGACAAATAAGTAAAATATGTTATTTCCTCTATCTATAAATTTTTTTTCTCCATACAATCACATAAGAGGTTATAAATTTCATTATTTTCACATGATTGTTGCATCTTCACGTTATAATATTAATTTCACTTATGATAAGAATTGTTATAACCATCTTATACATTTTTAAATTGAAGAACTAACATGCACATCATGCATATTTAAATTCCTAACATAATTAAAGGAATTCACCTTGAATTGAAGGTTGGAAGATGCTAATTGCATGCAATTTTATTTCGAATCTTAGCTTTCTTTTATGGTCTTATCTTTAAGTCATCACTTTTATTAGTAATTAAAAAATTTATCTTAGTTAACTTTTAAGACATTTTGTGGTCCTTGATTTTAAATTGTACAAACTTTACCAACTATAAGACATTTGATTTTCTTTGGTACAAATTCTATAAATGAAACACTCAACTATCAGTTATCCACAATCTTTTAAGGTTTACTGCTTGAATTATTCATAAATGTATATGATAGATTTTTATTGAAACATGCTATTTTGGTTGTACTTCCTTTTTTTATAAGTTTCAAGTGTTGCGGAATTTCTCATGTAACATATGTAATGTCTTGCTTTCAATAAATCGATCTGCAAATCCTGTTTTGGTGACTTACATCACCTACTGCGCGAGGTGAGGGTGAGATGTCCATCTATTTATTTGTGGGTTTAGTTCCTTTTTGGCCAGACAACAAGGTTGTTGTCCCTTTGGGATGAACATATCATGTCAATCAGTTGAGTGAAACAAGGTGATCCGTTGGGGCTACTCTTTTTTGCTCTTTTGTTATACCCTTTTATTCATATGATCATGGATAATTTCAAGTGTCACCTGCATTCTTGGTATCTCGATGATGGGAGTTTTGTTGAGAATTCAAGGGTGGTGGATAAATCACTTGATATCATTTGGGAGACGGGCCAAACACTGGACCTTGATTTGAATATTCGTAAGATTGAGATCGTTTGTCCTACATGTGACGAAAATAAATTTCGTGATGAGTTGTTTTCTTCAAACATTGGGAGGTCGGAGTTGGGAATGAAATTTCTCGAAAGTGTTGTTAGTCGAGATACAGGTTTTATCGAAAGGGTGGCTATAAATAGAGTTGTCAGGGCTATTGAGCTTCTTGTAATTCGATCATACATGGGTGTTGATAAACTAGTTTTAAGCTAGTATTTTTTTGTATTGAAAAAAATATAAATATTTTTCATCTTTATTTCTTCTTTAAAATACAAAAAAAATATGCGACCATATAATTTATTTATATATATAATTTGAATAAAAAAGGTGGAAGATAATATGAAAATACTACATAACTACACGTTAAATAATTGGTAAAAACCATTTCCATGTTTTTAAATTTGTAATTTGATTGATTTTTAATTTTTTTTAGGCAACTTGAGCATATTAAGACATACAAAAATTTCAATTATAATTTTGTGATAATTGAAATTCTGGCGTAGCAATGGGGTACAGGATGTGCCTACCTTTGCAACTACAGTGTGCACAACGAAGTAAACAGTATGCAATATAATAAGTAACTGGAAATTAAATGAACGCAGGAGTTTGTTAACCCAGTTCGGCGTATAACACGACCTACTCTGGGGGATACCAATCCAGGAGTGAATTCACTATGATAAAACTAGTTAGAAGTCTCCAGCAAACGACCCGTTTACACTTCGTCACCTAGTTTCTACCCGTGCTTTCTTCAACCTAGGACCACCTAGATTAGAGACACCTATCTCTCCTCCTCTTAACCACACAGTCAGTGTGATTGATCTAACCTTGAACACAGTGAAGTCACACTTCAAAACAATAACCTATCTCCGTGCTTAAAAGCTTAGGAGTAGACTAACACCCTTACAACTCAAGACCACAGTCCTAAGCAAGTATCAAAGAGATACAAGATAGGCTCACAAAATTACACACGAGACAACTAAAAAAAACCTAGACACAAATATATATTTCTCCACAATAGTTTCCGTGAGAAACAAACGTTATTTGGCTTCAATATATATAGCTCGTAGAAACATGTTTGTTCCTTGATTTTTGGTCTTCAGATTATTATTGAACATATCGCATATCCGATACAAAAACCTTTTGCAAATCAAATCCAACAGTCTCCTAAAATATAGGAATATATTTTAGAGAATATTTGCTTATCGGATAAGTTACATGAACAGGCGAGTTCCATGTATCGTGGAACAGCACTGCGCTACTGAGCGCTAAGAGGATATGTATGAGGGATGGCGCGCGTAATATCCTTATAACAAACTCTCCATGTCTTCAGGCTGTAGGATGTTACTCCATATGTCACCACATCTGCCACTACATCTGGCTAACTGTTGTTTTTGTAAAATTAAGCCAATTTGAAAAACCTAACAAACTCCCCCTTTGGCAAATTTTGACTAAAACAATATTAGGCAGATTATCAAAGAATGTGGATAGACCACAATAGAGATACTATACCTTCTATACTTCTAGTGAATTTAACTCTATAACAAACAACAGAGCTTGGCACAGCGGACAACACAACAACATCAAGATATAGGAACTTCTTCAATATGGATTCACAAACTTGATTAGGAAAAATTCACAACAGAAGACAAACACAACAGAAACCTCAGTCAAATAGAGAAAAATAAATTCTCCATTCAGACTCTCTGGATGGTATCCAGGGTGAGGCAACATTGTCAGCAACATCTCATATGCTCCCCCTCAATTCATACATATTATATTTTCTTTTTCTCCCCCTCTCAGTATGCATATTTAAACCACACACACAGATGCAACTTCAACCAAACATATCTAACAACATGCATAACACAGAACACTAGTCATTAAGATTATCAAAACATATCAAAACATCTCCCCCTTTTTAGTCATGAAATTTGGCAAAGATACGCAAGGGAGAATCATCAGAGTAGTCTAGAGTAAATATTACAGGCCAGCAGCACACAGGGGTGCATCAGAAATCCAGGGCATAGCCCATAAAGCAAAAGAAGGAAAACAAAAAAAACTTCTCAGTAAAACATCAGCTAGGAACACAGCATCAAAAACCAAGACTTTCATCAGAGTCTGGTACAGTAACATTTCCACCATCTCCGTCCACATTTCCTCCAGCAGGTACAGTGGAGGGTCCAGCAGTGCCAGCTCTCTCCTCAGACTCCAAGGCCTCTATGACTTTATCCAGCTTCAGCTTCTTATCTCCAAGAGCTTTGCTCACATCCTTCAGGTCTGCAATCATTTGTTTCCTAGTCATGGAAACATTGGATGGGGTGGCGAATGGGACATCCAGATCCACCTCATGTGGGCCTTCAAGTAATCTGCAGTCAAAAGTAAGAGCAGTCTCTCTCTTGCATGGAACATCAGAGTTCCTGAGTATGTTTGGCTGCTGGGAAAGAATGATACCACACAGAAAAGTAGGAAATGCTATAGGTAACCTAGTTGCAGTAGACTTAGCATGCACTAGAGTTTGATCAAAGATATAATTGCCAACATTAAAAGGAGTCTTGGTGCCCAGGGCATAAATGAACTTACCAAGTCCAGTAGCAACAGAGTAATTGTGAGAGGTAGGAACCCAGTTAGCAGCAGCAATCTTGTTTAGTAAGGCATACTTAACAGTAAGATTGGTTGTAGACAACTTAACCTTCCTAGGCCATCTCAGAACCTTTCCTCCAGTGAGAGTTTTACACACCTCATTATCAGTGACTGTGATAGCTGGTTCAGCAACATCATTCCTTCCTAGGAATTGATTAATCACAGAAGGAGAGAAATCTATACACTGTCCACGAACATAGACTCTTCTATACTCAGAACTAAAAGGATCATCACAATCAGGTCGTATGTTGACCAGAAATTCTTTAACCAGCATTTCATAACACATACCCAGGTTAGTCACAGTTTTTTCTAAGCCAGCAAAATTAATAAGATCCATGAGGTCAGAACATTCTAGCATTTCAGGACTCAAACTTCTCTCAACAGCTAAACGTCTATGATAGACATATTTCCACTGACTTACAAAGGAGGAATCATGAAATGACACATTATCCAGGGGTGCATGTAGATTGGACTCAGTAGTTATGGATCTGGTTCTAACCTGTTTTCTGGATGTAGTTGTCAAAGCAGCAGCATCTTTGTCAGCATCATACTCAGAATCACTAGAGCTCACTTCCTTCCTTTTCAAACCTTGCTTCTTCTTTTCATTTGGAGGGGTACCTTTGCTCCAAGTCCTTGGGGGGCCATATAAAACTGGTTTGCAACCAGGTTTGATGACAGTCTTGGATGGGGCAGTCAATGCAGTAACAGGAGCAACACCTTGCCTTACAGACCTCTATCGAGTTCGTCCAGCCACACTCTGAGTGGGAGTGGAATGCACTGTAGTTTCATGAGTAATGACCAAATCTTCTTCCTCAGAATCATCTTCATCTTCATCAACTTTAGAACTGGTTCCCTGTTTCGCAGCAGAGACAGTGGAGTCATCAACAGCCTTATCAGCTTCTTCTACCTTATCAGCAACACCAGTCACAGAGTTATTTTGCAAAATCCCAGATGCATCCTCCAATGGTCCAGCCTCTTTAACCACATTAGTTGGTGGTGAAGAAGTTGTAATCGCAGCAGCAACAGATGTCAAATTTTTACCTTTTTCATTAGAAACATCATCTGATTGAACAGTGATTTCTGGGGGTTGAACCTCTACATCCCTGTCAGCCCTAGGGTTATCAACATTCTCATCAACAATGAAATTGGGGCTTTTGTTAACAGTAACAGGACTCAAATTTGGACTTTCATCCATGGAATCTTTAGTACCAACATCATCATTGTCATTCTTAGATTGATTCGTATCCAGATAAAGATCAGTCATAGACAAAGCTCGAGACGTTTCACCTTTCTTGGAGGGTTTCTTCTTTTTACTCTTCTTGATTTTAATCGAAGCTGACGAAGGCGAAATTTTCTTCTTGCGATGTTTCTTTGACTTAGAATGACGAGAAGAAGACTTGTGTTTCTTGGACGAACGAGAATCCTTCTTCGATTGATCTTCTTCCGAGTTGACAGGCAAATCCGGAGCGTTGGAATCACATGCAAGTGGTGTAGAAATCTCATCGTGATCAGACATATCCTTTTCGATTGAGTTTTGAGAATTTCCAGACATGATGGAGTAGCGATTGCAAAGAGATGAAACAGAATCACAAAAGGTTGTGAAAAGTTGTAACAGTGAGTAGCAGGGAGAGAAGTTGAGCAGATGGAGATATGAAGAGTTTAACTGACAAATGAATGAGAAATAAAGCTCACAATATAGTGGAGTATTAATTTTCCCACTTCCTTGGACAGCGTGCTCAGTATATGAGAAGTTAGTCTTTACTGCACACGCGTGAGGTACTAATTGCTATAAACTTTCAAATAGGCAAATTCCTAGCTTGCCCCTGAGTTTTTCAAATTGATTATGATCTAGCGCCTTCGTAAAAATATCAGCCAGTTGTTCACCTGTGATAACATGTTCTAACATCACTATTTTTTCTTCAACTAGTTCTCTGATAAAATGATGTCTGATATCAATATGCTTGGTTCTGCTGTGCTGGATTGGATTCTTGGAGATATTAATAGCACTCATATTGTCGCAGTATAATTTCATAGTTTCCTGATGAATATTATATTCACTGAGCATTTGTTTCATCCAAACTAACTGAGAACAACTGCTACCGGCTGCAATATACTCAGCTTCAGCTGTAGATAGTGATACACAGTTCTGTTTCTTACTAAACCAGGATATTAAGTTGTTTCCTAAGAAGAAACATCCACCAGATGTACTTTTTCTGTCATCTGCACTTCCAGCCCAGTCAGCATCACAATAGCCAATTAACATTGCATTATCACTATGTGTATATAACATTCCATAATCACTAGTACCACTCACATATTTTAAAATTCTTTTGACTTGAGTGAGGTGACTTACCTTAGGTTCAGCCTGGTATCTTGCACATACTCCAACTGCAAATGTGATATCTGGTCTACTTGCAGTGAGATATAGCAGGCTTCCAATCATGCTTCTATAAAGACTTTGGTCAACCTTTACTCCCTTCTCATCTTTAGATAGTTTTAAATGCGTAGGAGCAGGAGTTCTCTTGTGACTTGCACTTTCCATACCAAACTTCTTCACAATGTTCTTAGCATACTTGCTTTGAGAGATGAAAATGGTGTCTTCCATCTGTTTCACTTGCAGCCCAAGAAAAAATGTCAACTCACCAACCATACTCATTTCAAACTCAGATTGCATTTGTTGTACAAAATGTTGCACCATTCTGTCAGACATTCCTCCAAACACGATGTCATCTACATAGATCTGAGCGATTAACAGCTCCTTTTCTTCTGCCTTAATAAACAAGGTTTTATCATTACCTCCCTTCCTGTAGCCTTGCTTTATTAAGTACTCTGTAAGTCTCTCATACCAAGCTCTAGGTGCTTGCTTGAGGCCGTATAATGCCTTCTTTAACTTGTACACATGATCAGGGTGATTTGGATCAGCAAATCCTTTTGGTTGTTCAACATATACATCTTCATTCAAGTATCCATTTAGAAAAGCACTTTTCACATCCATTTGGTAGAGCTTGAATTTTAGGAAGCATGCCACACCGAGGAGTAACCTTATAGATTCTAAGCGAGCTACTGGTGCAAATGTCTCTTCAAAGTCAACACCTTCTATCTGAGTATAACCCTGAGCCACCAGCCTGGCTTTATTTCTTGTAACCACTCCTTGTGAATCAGATTTATTTTTATATACCCATTTGGTACCAATGATATTAGTGTCTGTAGGTCTTGGTACTAGATCCCATACCTCACATCTCTTGAATTGATTTAATTCCTCTTGCATAGCTTCAATCCAAAAATCATCAGTCAAAGCTTCTTTAACATTCTTTGGCTCAATCTTCGGCACAAAGCATGCATTTGACACAACGTCCTGTGATCTTCTAGTAGCAATTCCTTGATCAGGATTACCAATTATCAAATCAATGGGATGATTCTTTTGAACTCTAACTGAAGGACCTTTGTTCACTGGAGCATTGGATAAATCAGTCTCTCTTCCTGATTTTTCAACTTTATCTATGTAAACTTCTTCTTCCAGAACATCAGATGGGGCAGGAGTAGAGTCAGCATGAGGATCAGCATCAGTTTCACTTACAGAATAGGTGTCTTCAATTACGACATTAATAGATTCCATCACAGTGCTAGTTCTGGAGTTAAACACTCTAAACGCTCTACTGTTTGTAGAATATCCTAGAAAGATTCCTTCTTCACTTTTAGGATCCAATTTTCTTCTAGGTTCTCTATCTGCAAGAATGTAACATTTACTTCCAAAGATATGAAAGTATTTTACAGTAGGCTTCCTCCCTTTCCAGAGTTCATATAGAGTATTTGACGTTCCAGTTCTCAATGTGACTCTGTTGTGAATATAACAAGCAGTACTCATAGCTTCAGCCCAAAAGTGATAAGGTAGTTTCTTAGCATGCAGCATTACTCTGGCACATTCCTGCAGAGTCCTGTTTTTCCTTTCCACAACACCATTCTGTTGAGGTGTAATGGGGGATGAGAACTCATGTCCAATACCTTCTGAAGCACAGAAATCAGCAAAGCTGGAATTTTCGAACTCCCTTCCGTGATCACTTCTGATTCTAATAATACCTTCATCCTTTTCTCTTTGTAGTTGAACGCACAAGTCTTTGAACACAAGAAAGGTATCAGATTTTTCTCTAAGAAAGCTAATCCAGGTATATCTTGAGTAATCGTCCACTACCACAAAGGCATATTTCTTTCCTCCTAGACTTTCCACTTGCATAGGACCCATCAAGTCCATGTGCAGTAGTTCAAGAACTCTGGATGTGGTTAAATGGGGCACTGTAGGGTGCGACATCTTAATTTGCTTTCCAACCTGACACTCTCCACATATCTTCCCTTCTTCTATCTTTAATTTGGGAATTCCTCTGACAGCTTCTTCAGTGATAATTTTCTTCATGCTCTTAAGATTGAGATGACCAAGTTTCCTGTGCCATACATTAACCTCATCTTCTTTAGTTATCAGGCAAGAGGATAAGTTAGTTTCTTCTGGAGCTACCCATAAATAACAGTTATCCTTTGACCTTGTACCTTTCATTGTCACTTTACCTTCTTCATTTGTTACTAGACATTCACCTTTGGTAAAGTTAACCTTCATTCCTTGATCACAGAGTTGGCTTATGCTGATTAGATTAGCTGTTAACCCTTTCACAAGAAGAACATCATCAAGATCAGGTTGACCAACATTAGCTAGTCTTCCAATACCTTTAATCTCACCTTTAGCACCATCACCGAATGTAACAAAACTAGTGGAGTAGGACTTAAGATCCACCAGAAACTTCTCTATTCCAGTCATATGTCTGGAGCACCCACTGTCAAAGTACCAGTCTTCTCTAGAAGTAGCTCGAAGGGATGTATGAGCAATTAGGCCAGCAATATTACCTTTTGGCTTCCATTCTTTTGCTTGGTTAATCTCTACCTTCTCTGGTACTACCTTCTGACTTCTCTTTGGGAACCCATATAATCTATAACAAAAAGGTCTTATATGTCCTCTTCTTCCACAATAATGACAAAACCAGGGTTGTGATCTCATATTTCTGAATCCCAGATGAGGTTGAACATGGGGCAGCCTTGGTTTCCGCATTGGAGACCTTTTGTTTCTACCGGAAGGCAAAAACTTCAGCTCGGGATCATACTCCTTGGGCTTGTTCAGATCCTCATATTCATACCCAATACCTTTTACCCAGTTTCCTTCTTCCTGCGATTTAATTAGTTTTTCTAGAACGACAGTGCCATTGTTCATAGAAGCTTCCTTTTTAAGCTTGTCAAGTGAGGAATTCAGGTTTGTTACCTCATTATTCAGTTCAGAAATCTGAGCCAGGTGCTTGTTCTTCTCAGATTGTAGTTCCAATATAAGCCTTTTTTGATTTTCTTGGCTTCTACAAACTTCTTCACTTCTCTTGCATAGAGCTCTATAGGATTCAGCCAATTCTTCATAAGATACATCCCCATGATTTGATTCAGTGTCAGAACTGCACAGTCCAGTTAAGGCAGTAATGTGCTTTGCAGTTTCACCAGATGTGTCATCCTCTGAGTCTTCATCCTCAGACCATGTAGCGGTCATTCCCTTTTGTTGCTTCTTCAAGTAATTAGGGCATTCATACCTGATGTGTCCATATCCACTGCATTCATGACACTGTATTCCTCTGACTTGACTCACTTTTTCTTCAGCTTTAGGTTTCTTTTGAAAACTAGAGTTCTTATTGATGTCGAGTGAAATGGGGGACACCGTCTGCTTTACATTCTGTTTACCTCTCCTATCCATTCTTCTAAGTACTTTATTGAATTGTCTTCCTAGGAGAGCCATAGCCTCAGATAAGCTTTCATCAGTATCTGCCTCATCTTGTGCCTCATCAGTATCAGCATTTGAGACAAAGGCTATGTTTTTGTTTTTACTTCCAGATCGTTCATTAGCAGAAAGTTCATAGGTTTGTAGAGACCCAACCAGATCATCCAGCCTTATTTCAGACAAGTCCCTAAACTCTTCTATACATGTGACCTTCATGTCAAACCTCTTGGGTAAAGACCTCAGCATTTTTCTCACCATTTTTTCTTCAGAAAGTTTTTCACCTAGAGAATCAAAGGTGTTAGCAAAATCTAAAACAGTCATATAAAAGTCATGTACCGTCTCATCTTCTTTCATTTTGAGGTTCTCAAATTTCGTAGTCAGCATCTGAAGTCTGGAATTCTTTACTTTTGCTGTCCCTTCCTGAGTAGTTCTCAAGATCTCCCAAGCTTCTTTAGCCTGAGTGCATCTCTTTATCAGTCTAAACATGTTCTTATCAACACCATTGTATAAGGCGTTCAAGGCTTTATGATTTCCAAGAGCAAGTTCATCTTCAGTCTTTGACCACTCTCCCTCAGGTTTCAAAGAGACAACATTATCTTTATCTATAACTGTAGGATGTTCCCAGCCAGTAACCACAGACTTCCAAGTCCTACTGTCCACAGACCTTAAGAAGGCTTCCATGCGTGATTTCCAGTAGTCATAATTCGTACCATCCAACAAGGGTGGCCTACTCACAGCTCCTCCTTCCTTTTCCATAGCAACCAGAATCGTTCCCTGAAGCTCACCCTAGTAGCAGAACAGGGTGCCTGCTCTGATGCCAATTGAAATTCTGGCGTAGCAATGGGGTACAGGATGTGCCTACCTTTGCAACTACAGTGTGCACAACGAAGTAAACAGTATGCAATATAATAAGTAACTGGAAATTAAATGAACGCAGGAGTTTGTTAACCCAGTTCGGCGTATAACACGACCTACTCTGGGGGATACCAATCCAGGAGTGAATTCACTATGATAAAACTAGTTAGAAGTCTCCAGCAAACGACCCGTTTACACTTCGTCACCTAGTTTCTACCCGTGCTTTCTTCAACCTAGGACCACCTAGATTAGAGACACCTATCTCTCCTCCTCTTAACCACACAGTCAGTGTGATTGATCTAACCTTGAACACAGTGAAGTCACACTTCAAAACAATAACCTATCTCCGTGCTTAAAAGCTTAGGAGTAGACTAACACCCTTACAACTCAAGACCACAGTCCTAAGCAAGTATCAAAGAGATACAAGATAGGCTCACAAAATTACACACGAGACAACTAAAGAAAACCTAGACACAAATATATATTTCTCCACAATAGTTTCCGTGAGAAACAAACGTTATTTGGCTTCAATATATATAGCTCGTAGAAACATGTTTGTTCCTTGATTTTTGGTCTTCAGATTATTATTGAACATATCGCATATCCGATACAAAAACCTTTTGCAAATCAAATCCAACAGTCTCCTAAAATATAGGAATATATTTTAGAGAATATTTGCTTATCGGATAAGTTACATGAACAGGCGAGTTCCATGTATCGTGGAACAGCACTGCGCTACTGAGCGCTAAGAGGATATGTATGAGGGATGGCGCGCGTAATATCCTTATAACAAACTCTCCATGTCTTCAGGCTGTAGGATGTTACTCCATATGTCACCACATCTGCCACTACATCTGGCTAACTGTTGTTTTTGTAAAATTAAGCCAATTTGAAAAACCTAACAATAATGATGATAATAATTATAATAGTAATATTACTAAAATAGAAGACCGAATAAGAAAATAATAATATTTTAAATATTTAATATTTTCATATATTGACCGTTTACTTTTTTCTCTTGTCATATTCCCATTATAAGATATTTTCCATGCATGTAATATTCTATTTAACCCCCACAGACAACCATAACAAATCACAAATCGTCATTGTAACTCTTAATTATTCTTTCACGAGTTTAATTTCATTGTAGTCAGCATGCAACAACTCTTTACTTTTGTCATTATTCTTAGTTTTATTTCTCCCTATCTATGTACGAGGTTGAATGTTGGTATTTATAATGTGATGGATTTTGGTGCACGTGGTGATGGCAAATCTGATGATACACAAGTATATATATCTCAATTTAATTATAATTTTTTCATAGATTAGGCACATGTCACTAATTTAGTGACCCTTAACGATATTTTTAATTATATATATAAGTTGAATTGCAGGCATTTGCAAGTGCATGGAATAATACATGCAAAGCAGGAGGGATGTCAACACTCGTTATCCCAGCAGAAAAATTATTTATGGTGACAAAAGTTCATTTTAACGGTCCTTGTAATGCCAAAATTCACATTCAGGTATAACTATCACAATCAACATAAACATGACACCTTTTATTAAAAAAAATAACAATTATTAGTTTTATGTTTATGGATAAAACTTATATATTATAATTATAATGTTAAAAATTTAAAAATATGGTGTGTATTAAAAAAATAAATATGCGTAATTTTATTCTTTGGAACTATATATTCATATTCAAAAAACATTGTATTGAATTTAATAATTATGTACCGAGAGTATAAAAAAAGTTTAGGAATCTAATTAATTAACATTTGATGTTATCCATGATGTCTATAATGATTTTTCGTTTTATTAAAGAGGTAAGAGTTAGATTTTGTAAACTCAAAGTTCAAATCCCTTTATATATATATTTGACAATCTATATTGCAGTTTGAAGGGAAAATAGTTGCACCGCCAAAAGAAGCCTGGAAAGGTGGGGAAAGTTTGATTTCCATTGAATATGTAGACGGTCTCACGATTGTTGGCAATGATCAAGGAGGAGCAGATGGAGATGGTTCAACTTGGTGGAATTGTCCTGGTGGTTGTGAACATGAACGACCTGGGGTATATATATGATCATTTTTATCTTTTCTCTTTCATTATTTACCTTTTCTCTGTCACAATTAATTTCTAACAGGTATACTTTACATCATTAATCGGGTTGATCGTGTACATATGCATTTATTAATGAAAAATAATACTTTCACATATGACAATTATATTTGATAGCATATTATTATTAATATTATATTTATTAACACATGGAACTATTAAATTCAATGAAAAACTCATTTATTTAATATTTTAAAGTGAGTGTGGGCATATTGTGACATATTTTTTCTAATGATACAGGTCTTTCATTTTCACTCATGCAATGATCTTAGTGTTAGAAACATAAAGATCACTAATAGCCCAAAATATCATGTATCAGTTAATAATTGCGTTGGTGCAACATTTTCTCATATAACCATTGATTCTCCTGCTACAAGCCCCAACACTGATGGCTTTGACATTTCTTTTTCTAAGAATATTTTAGTAGAAGATTCCAACATAAAATCTGGTAATTAAACGTTGTATTATCTTATGATTTTTGTTATTTTTTATTATATTATTTTGTAAAAGAGAGTCAAACAAAAATTGTTATAAGAAAATTGAGGAAAAATTAATAAAAAAAAGTCGATCAATAGTAACGAAACATTATATTATTACTCTAATTAGTATAAATAAATGTTAAAAAATTACAATATTTTATTTTTATTTTTATTAGATATAGTCATAATCCTAAAAATGATTAATAGTTTTTATGTAAATTTAATCCATCTTTCATCTTTTTAATAGGTGATGATTGTATTGCAATCAATGGTGGCTCATTTTTTATCAACGCCACAGGAATTACTTGTGGACCAGGCCATGGGATAAGGTTTATAAATTTTTATCTCAATCTAAAGTTCAATTTCACACACACGCGCGCGCGCGCGCTCACATGCACACACACACATTATATATATTGTAACGTAGATAAAAATGAGTCAAATAATTATTAAGAATAATTGATTACATCCTAAGAGTATACTCCCTGTAATTAATCAAGTGATCACAATTACTATACGAAAATTAGACAACTAAAATCCTAAATTAATTTTTTAAATCTTATATATTGGTTGTTAGTATGATATACTATTAGTTTAGAGTCTGAATTGTTGACATCCACATACTTATTTATTATGTGGCAGAATTGTAAATTTTATATTGTACATGTATTTATATTTTACACAAATCTCATAAAAATGTGTACTTTTATGAAATAATCAGTGTTGGCAGCCTTGGTAAAGTAAGAGATAATGATCAAGTTTCTGATGTTTATGTACGAAATTGCACCTTCATCGGGACTTCTAATGAGGGAAGAATCAAAACAGTGTCGGTGAGTATTACAAATAAGGTTAAATATTTTTATGTTTTCCACAAAAATACTGATCTTTTAAATGACATCCTCATTAAAATTTATTCAATTTTAGTTCTTCTCTTTTATTGAACAATTTTTAGTACTTACTTTTAAGCAAATCTGCAACAATATGACAATACGTTCATTGTCCAATTTTTTGTAGGGTGGTTCGGGTTATGCAAAACGTATTACTTTCGAGGAAATCAATCTAGTTAATGTTAAGAATCCAATAATTATAGATCAACATTATCATAAAAATTTGGAGCTGGTACGCATTTCATTCTACATGTTCATAGCATTATATATCTTGTCATTTGAACAATTCATATACATAATATTATACTAATTCAATAGTTATATGTGTTGAATTTGTTGAAATTATTAGGATGCAGATGTTTCAGTTAGTGATGTAACATATAGAGGATTTACTGGAACTTGTGATGGCAACATAGCTGTTAATTTCGATTGCAGTTCCACTGGTTGTCAAAACATTATTATGGATAGCATCAACATTAATTCAAATCAAGGAAAGAATCTTTCAACGGTTTGCCACAATGCCCAAGGAACTGCTACAAATACTATTCCAAGTGTCTCTTGCCTACATCAATAAGTTTTTATCGGCCTCCATTATGTGGTGGAAATACTATTTAAAGGGTGTATCATTAATCATGTTGCAATGAAATATGAAAACGTTTTTATAGGATTTTTTAGGATAAAATAATAATGGCTCAGCTAGTTTATTTTAGAAGTGATATTTTAGGCAAAATTTGTTAGTTACAAAAGTGATTATTAGACACGTAATTGTGTAGTTGGTGTAGTTTTTCTACTATCAGTATGCATTAGATTATATAAACAGTATGTAGTCGTATTATTGTAATCAATGAAAAATACAAAATAAATCTCATTCTTTTATCTCCGGTTTATTTCCTCTGAATTTTGGAGTGTGGCCTACTAAATTGGGCCATATCACTTCATTTTTTATTCAAAATTAAACTCCCAATCCAAAATTAGGATTTTGCATTTGTCCGATCACGTGTTTTGTCCATAGACAAATAAGTAAAATATGTTATTTCCTCTATCTATAAATTTTTTTTCTCCATACAATCACATAAGAGGTTATAAATTTCATTATTTTCACATGATTGTTGCGTCTTCACGTTATAATATTAATTTCACTTATGATAAGAATTGTTATAACCATCTTATACATTTTTAAATTGAAGAACTAACACGCACATCATGCATATTTAAATTCCTAACATAATTAAAGGAATTCACCTTGAATTGAAGGTTGGAAGATGCTAATTGCATGCAATTTTATTTCGAATCTTAGCTTTCTTTTATGGTCTTATCTTTAAGTCATCACTTTTATTAGTAATTAAAAAATTTATCTTAGTTAACTTTTAAGACATTTTGTGGTCCTTGATTTTAAATTGTACAAACTTTACCAACTATAAGACATTTGATTTTCTTTGGTACAAATTCTATAAATGAAACACTCAACTATCAGTTATCCACAATCTTTTAAGGTTTACTGCTTGAATTATTCATAAATGTATAAGATAGATTTTTATTGAAACTTGCTATTTTGGTTGTACTTCCTTTTTTTATAAGTTTCAAGTGTTGCGGAATTTATCATGTAACATATGTAATGTCTTGCTTTCAATAAATCAATCTACAAATCCTGTTTAGGTGACTTACATCACCTACTGCGCGAGGTGAGGGTGAGATGTCCATCTATTTATTTGTGGGTTGAGTTCCTTTATGGCCAGACAACAAGGTTGTTGTCCCTTTGGGATGAACATATCATGTCAATCAGTTGAGTGAAACAAGGTGATCCGTTGGGGCTACTCCTTTTTGCTCTTTTGTTATACCCATTTATTCATAAGATCATGGATAATTTCAAGTGTCACCTGCATTCTTGGTATCTCGATGATGGGAGTTTTGTTGAGAATTCAAGGGTGGTGGCTAAATCACTTGATATCATTTGGGAGACGGGCCAAACACTGGACCTTGATTTGAATATTCGTAAGATTGAGATCGTTTGTCCTACATGTGACGAAAATAAATTTCGTGATGAGTTGTTTTCTTCAAACATTGGGAGGTCGGAGTTGGGAATGAAATTGCTCGAAAGTGTTGTTAGTCGAGATACAGGTTTTATCGAAAGGGTGGCTATAAATAGAGCTGTCAGGGCTATTGAGCTTCTTGTAATTCGATCATGCATGGGTGTTGATAAACTAGTTTTAAGCTAGTATTTTTTTGTATTGAAAAAAATATAAATATTTTTCATCTTTAAAATACAAGAAAAATATGCGACCATATAATTTATTTATATATATAATTTGAATAGAAAAGGTGGAAGATAATATGAAAATACTACATAACTGCACGTTAAATAATGGGTAAAAACCATTTCCATGTTTTTAAATTTGTAATTTGATTGATTTTTAATTTTTTTTAGGCAACTTGAGCATATTAAGACATACAAAAATTTCAATTATAATTTTGTGATAATGATGATAATAATTATAATAGTAATATTACTAAAATAGAAGACCGAATAAGAAAATAATAATATTTTAAATATTTAATATTTTCGTATATTGACCGTTTACTTTTTTCTCTTGTCATATTCCCATTATAAGATATTTTCCATGCATGTAATATTCTATTTAACCCCCACAGACAACCATAACAAATCACAAATCGTCATTGTAACTCTTAATTATTCTTTCACGAGTTTAATTTCATTGTAGTCAGCATGCAACAACTCTTTACTTTTGTCATTATTCTTAGTTTTATTTCTCCCTATCTATGTACGAGGTTGAATGTTGGTATTTATAATGTGATGGATTTTGGTGCACGTGGTGATGGCAAATCTGATGATACACAAGTATATATATCTCAATTTAATTATAATTTTTTCATAGATTAGGCACATGTCACTAATTTAGTGACCCTTAACGATATTTTTAATTATATATATAAGTTGAATTGCAGGCATTTGCAAGTGCATGGAATAATACATGCAAAGCAGGAGGGATGTCAACACTCGTTATCCCAGCAGAAAAATTATTTATGGTGACAAAAGTTCATTTTAACGGTCCTTGTAATGCCAAAATTCACATTCAGGTATAACTATCACAATCAACATAAACATTACACTTTTTATTAAAAAAAATAACAATTATTAGTTTTATGTTTACGGATAAAACTAATATATTATAATTATAATGTTAAAAATTTAAAAATATGGTGTGTATTAAAAAAATAAATATGCGTAATTTTATTCTTTGGAACTATATATTCATATTCAAAAAACATTGTATTGAATTTAATAATTATGTACCGAGAGTATAAAAAAAGTTTATAGGAATCTAATTAATTAACATTTGATCTTATCCATGATGTCTATAATGATTTTTCGTTTTATTAAAGAGGTAAGAGTTAGATTTTGTAAACTCAAAGTTCAAATCCCTTTATATATATATATTTGACAATCTATACTGCAGTTTGAAGGGAAAATAGTTGCACCGCCAAAAGAAGCCTGGAAAGGTGGGGAAAGTTTGATTTCCATTGAATATGTAGACGGTCTCACGATTGTTGGCAATGATCAAGGAGGAGCAGATGGAGATGGTTCAACTTGGTGGAATTGTCTTGGTGGTTGTGAACATGAACGACCTGGGGTATATATATGATCATTTTTATCTTTTCTCTTTCATTATTTACCTTTTCTCTGTCACAATTAATTTCTAACAGGTATACTTTACATCATTAATCGGGTTGATCGTGTACATATGCATTTATTAATGAAAAATAATACTTTCACATATGACAATTATATTTGATAGCATATTATTATTAATATTATATTTATTGACACATGGAACTATTAAATTCAATGAAAAACTCATTTATTTAATATTTTAAAGTGAGTGTGGGCATATTGTGACATATTTTTTCTAATGATACAGGTCTTTCATTTTCACTCATGCAATGATCTTAGTGTTAGAAACATAAAGATCACTAATAGCCCAAAATATCATGTATCAGTTAATAATTGCGTTGGTGCAACATTTTCTCATATAACCATTGATTCTCCTGCTACAAGCCCCAACACTGATGGCTTTGACATTTCTTTTTCTAAGAATATTTTAGTAGAAGATTCCAACATAAAATCTGGTAATTAAACGTTGTATTATCTTATGATTTTTGTTATTTTTTATTATATTATTTTGTAAAAGAGAGTCAAACAAAAATTGAGGAAAAATTAATAAAAAAAAGTCGATCAATAGTAACGAAACAATATATTATTACTCTAATTAGTATAAATAAATGTTAAAAAATTACAATATTTTATTTTTATTTTTATAAGATATAGTCATAATCCTAAAAATGATTAATAGTTTTATGTAAATTTAATCCATCTTTCTTCTTTTTAATAGGTGATGATTGTATTGCAATCAATGGTGGCTCATTTTTTATCAACGCCACAGGAATTACTTGTGGACCAGGCCATGGGATAAGGTTTATAAATTTTTATCTCAATCTAAAGTTCAATTTCACACACACGCGCGCGCGCGCGCACATGCACACACACACATTATATATATATATTGTAACGTAGATAAAAATGAGTCAAATAATTATTAAGAATAATTGATTACATCCTAAGAGTATACTCCCTGTAATTAATCAAGTGATCACAATTACTATACCAAAATTAGACAACTAAAATCCTAAATTAATTTTTTAAATCTTATATATTGGTTGTTAGTATGATATACTATTAGTTTAGAGTCTGAATTGTTGACATCCACATACTTATTTTTTATGTGGCAGAATTGTAAATTTTATATTGTACATGTATTCATATTTTACACAAATCTGATAAAAATGTGTACTTTTATGAAATAATCAGTGTTGGCAGCCTTGGTAAAGTAAGAGATAATGATCAAGTTTCTGATGTTTATGTACGAAATTGCACTTTCATCGGGACTTCTAATGGGGGAAGAATCAAAACAGTGTCGGTGAGTATTACAAATAAGGTTAAATATTTTTATGTTTTCCACAAAAATACTGATCTTTTAAATGACATCCTCATTAAAATTTATTCAATTTTAGTTCTTCTCTTTTATTGAACAATTTTTAGTACTTACTTTTAAGCAAATCGGCAACAATATGACAATACGTTCATTGTCCAATTTTTTGCAGGGTGGTTCGGGTTATGCAAAACGTATTACTTTCGAGGAAATCAATCTAGTTAATGTTAAGAATCCAATAATTATAGATCAACATTATCATAAAAATTTGGAGCTGGTACGCATTTCATTCTACATGTTCATAGCATTATATATCTTGTCATTTGAACAATTCATATACATAATATTATATTATATGTGTTGAATTTGTTGAAATTATTAGGATGCAGATGTTTCAGTTAGTGATGTAACATATAGAGGATTTACTGGAACTTGTGATGGCAACATAGCTGTTAATTTCGATTGCAGTCCCACTGGTTGTCAAAACATTATTATGGATAGCATCAACATTAATTCAAATCAAGGAAAGAATCTTTCAACGGTTTGCCACAATGCCCAAGGAACTGCTACAAATACTATTCCAAGTGTCTCTTGCCTACATCAATAAGTTTTTATCGGCCTCCATTATGTGGTGGAAATACTATTTAAAGGGTGTATCATTAATCATGTTGCAATGAAATATGAAAACGTTTTTATAGGATTTTTTAGGATAAAATAATAATGGCTCAGCTAGTTTATTGTAGAAGTGATATTTTAGGCAAAATTTGTTAGTTACAAAAGTGATTATTAGACACGTAATTGTGTAGTTGATGTAGTTTTTCTACTATCAGTATGCATTAGATTATATAAACAGTATATAGTCCTATTATTGTAATCAATGAAAAATACAAAATAAATCTCATTCTTTTATCTCCGGTTTATTTCCTCTAAATTTTGGAGTGTGGCCTACTAAATTGGGCCATATCACTTCGTTTTTTATTCAAAATTAAACTCCCAATCCAAAATTAGGTTTTTGCATTTGTCCGATCACGTGTTTTGTCCATAGACAAATAAGTAAAATATGTTATTTCCTCTATCTATAAATTTTTTTTCTCCATACAATCACATAAGAGGTTATAAATTTCATTATTTTCACATGATTGTTGCATCTTCACGTTATAATATTAATTTCACTTATGATAAGAATTGTTATAACCATCTTATACATTTTTAAATTGAAGAACCAACATGCACATCATGCATATTTAAATTCCTAACATAATTAAAGGAATTCACCTTGAATTGAAGGTTGGAAGATGCTAATTGCATGCAATTTTATTTCGAATCTTAGCTTTCTTTTATGGTCTTATCTTTAAGTCATCACTTTTATTAGTAATTAAAAAATTTATCTTAGTTAACTTTTAAGACATTTTGTGGTCCTTGATTTTAAATTGTACAAACTTTACCAACTATAAGACATTTGATTTTCTTTGGTACAAATTCTATAAATGAAACACTCAACTATCAGTTATCCACAATCTTTTAAGGTTTACTGCTTGAATTATTCATAAATGTATAAGATAGATTTTTATTGAAACTTGCTATTTTGGTTGTACTTCCTTTTTTTATAAGTTTCAAGTGTTGCGGAATTTCTCATGTAACATATGTAATGTCTTGCTTTCAATAAATCAATCTGCAAATCCTGTTTTGGTGACTTACATCACCTACTGCGCGAGGTGAGGGTGAGATGTCCATCTATTTATTTGTGGGTTGAGTTCCTTTATGGCCAGACAACAAGGTTGTTGTCCCTTTGGGATGAACATATCATGTCAATCAGTTGAGTGAAACAAGGTGATCCGTTGGGGCTACTCCTTTTTGCTCTTTTGTTATACCCTTTTATTCATAAGATCATGGATAATTTCAAGTGTCACCTGCATTCTTGGTATCTCGATGATGGGAGTTTTGTTGAGAATTCAAGGGTGGTGGCTAAATCACTTGATATCATTTGGGAGACGGGCCAAACACTGGACCTTGATTTGAATATTCGTAAGATTGAGATCGTTTGTCCTACATGTGACGAACATAAATTTCGTGATGAGTTGTTTTCTTGAAACATTGGGAGGTCGGAGTTTGGAATGAAATTGCTCGAAAGTGTTGTTAGTCGAGATACAGGTTTTATCGAAAGGGTGGCTATAAATAGAGCTGTCAGGGCTATTGAGCTTCTTGTAATTCGATCATGCATGGGTGTTGATAAACTAGTTTTAAGCTAGTATTTTTTTGTATTGAAAAAAATATAAATATTTTTCATCTTTATTTCTTCTTTAAAATACAAGAAAAATATGCGACCATATAATTTATTTATATATATAATTTGAATAGAAAAGGTGGAAGATAATATGAAAATACTACATAACTACACGTTAAATAATGGGTAAAAACCATTTCCATGTTTTTAAATTTGTAATTTGATTGATTTTTAATTTTTTTTAGGCAACTTGAGCATATTAAGACATACAAAAATTTCAATTATAATTTTGTGATAATGATGATAATAATTATAATAGTAATATTACTAAAATAGAAGACCGAATAAGAAAATAATAATATTTTAAATATTTAATATTTTCGTATATTGACCGTTTACTTTTTTCTCTTGTCATATTCCCATTATAAGATATTTTCCATGCATGTAATATTCTATTTAACCCCCACAGACAACCATAACAAATCACAAATCGTCATTGTAACTCTTAATTATTCTTTCACGAGTTTAATTTCATTGTAGTCAGCATGCAGCAACTCTTTACTTTTGTCATTATTCTTAGTTTTATTTCTCCCTATCTATGTACGAGGTTGAATGTTGGTATTTATAATGTGATGGATTTTGGTGCACGTGGTGATGGCAAATCTGATGATACACAAGTATATATATCTGTATTTAATTATAATTTTTTCATAGATTAGGCACATGTCACTAATTTAGTGACCCTTAACGATATTTTTAATTATATATATAAGTTGAATTGCAGGCATTTGCAAGTGCATGGAATAATACATGCAAAGCAGGAGGGATGTCAACACTCGTTATCCCAGCAGAAAAATTATTTATGGTGACAAAAGTTCATTTTAACGGTCCTTGTAATGCCAAAATTCACATTCAGGTATAACTATCACAATCAACATAAACTTGACACCTTTTATTAAAAAAAATAACAATTATTAGTTTTATGTTTATGGATAAAACTAATATATTATAATTATAATGTTAAAAATTTAAAAATATGGTGTGTATTAAAAAAATAAATATGCGTAATTTTATTCTTTGGAACTATATATTCATATTCAAAAAACATTGTATTGAATTTAATAATTATGTACCGAGAGTATAAAAAAGTTTAGGAATCTAATTAATTAACATTTGATGTTATCCATGATGTCTATAATGATTTTTCGTTTTATTAAAGAGGTAAGAGTTAGATTTTGTAAACTCAAAGTTCAAATCCCTTTATATATATATTTGACAATTTATATTGCAGTTTGAAGGGAAAATAGTTGCACCGCCAAAAGAAGCCTGGAAAGGTGGGGAAAGTTTGATTTCCATTGAATATGTAGACGGTCTCACGATTGTTGGCAATGATCAAGGAGGAGCAGATGGAGATGGTTCAACTTGGTGGAATTGTCCTGGTGGTTGTGAACATGAACGACCTGGGATATATATATGATCATTTTTATCTTTTCTCTTTCATTATTTACCTTTTCTCTGTCACAATTAATTTCTAACAGGTATACTTTACATCATTAATCGGGTTGATCGTGTACATATGCATTTATTAATGAAAAATAATACTTTCACATATGACAATTATATTTGATAGCATATTATTATTAATATTATATTTATTAACACATGGAACTATTAAATTCAATGAAAAACTCATTTATTTAATATTTTAAAGTGAGTGTGGGCATATTGTGACATATTTTTTCTAATGATACAGGTCTTTCATTTTCACTCATGCAATGATCTTAGTGTTAGAAACATAAAGATCACTAATAGCCCAAAATATCATGTATCAGTTAATAATTGCGTTGGTGCAACATTTTCTCATATAACCATTGATTCTCCTGCTACAAGCCCCAACACTGATGGCTTTGACATTTCTTTTTCTAAGAATATTTTAGTAGAAGATTCCAACATAAAATCTGGTAATTAAACGTTGTATTATCTTATGATTTTTGTTATTTTTTATTATATTATTTTGTAAAAGAGAGTCAAACAAAAATTGTTATAAGAAAATTGAGGAAAAATTAATAAAAAAAATCGATCAATAGTAACGAAACATTATATTATTACTCTAATTAGTATAAATAAATGTTAAAAAATTACAATATTTTATTTTTATTTTTATTAGATATAGTCATAATCCTAAAAATGATTAATAGTTTTTATGTAAATTTAATCCATCTTTCTTCTTTTTAATAGGTGATGATTGTATTGCAATCAATGGTGTCTCATTTTTTATCAACGCCACAGGAATTACTTGTGGACCAGGCCATGGGATAAGGTTTATAAATTTTTATCTCAATCTAAAGTTCAATTTCACACACACGCGCGCGCGCGCGCACATGCACACACACACATTATATATATTGTAACGTAGATAAAAATGAGTCAAATAATTATTAAGAATAATTGATTACATCCTAAGAGTATACTCCCTGTAATTAATCAAGTGATCACAATTACTATACGAAAATTAGACAACTAAAATCCTAAATTAATTTTTTAAATCTTATATATTGGTTGTTAGTATGATATACTATTAGTTTAGAGTCTGAATTGTTGACATCCACATACTTATTTTTTATGTGGCAGAATTGTAAATTTTATATTGTACATGTATTCATATTTTACACAAATCTCATAAAAATGTGTACTTTTATGAAATAATCAGTGTTGGCAGCCTTGGTAAAGTAAGAGATAATGATCAAGTTTCTGATGTTTATGTACGAAATTGCACCTTCATCGGGACTTCTAATGGGGGAAGAATCAAAACAGTGTCGGTGAGTATTACAAATAAGGTTAAATATTTTTATGTTTTCCACAAAAATACTGATCTTTTAAATGACATCCTCATTAAAATTTATTCAATTTTAGTTCTTCTCTTTTATTGAACAATTTTTAGTACTTACTTTTAAGCAAATCTGCAACAATATGACAATACGTTCATTGTCCAATTTTTTGCAGGGTGGTTCGGGTTATGCAAAACGTATTACTTTCGAGGAAATCAATCTAGTTAATGTTAAGAATCCAATAATTATAGATCAACATTATCATAAAAATTTGGAGCTGGTACGCATTTCATTCTACATGTTCATAGCATTATATATCTTGTCATTTGAACAATTCATATACATAATATTATACTAATTCAATAGTTATATGTGTTGAATTTGTTGAAATTATTAGGATGCAGATGTTTCAGTTAGTGATGTAACATATAGAGGATTTACTGGAACTTGTGATGGCAACATAGCTGTTAATTTCGATTGCAGTCCCACTGGTTGTCAAAACATTATTATGGATAGCATCAACATTAATTCAAATCAAGGAAAGAATCTTTCAACGGTTTGCCACAATGCCCAAGGAACTGCTACAAATACTATTCCAAGTGTCTCTTGCCTACATCAATAAGTTTTTATCGGCCTCCATTATGTGGTGGAAATACTATTTAAAGGGTGTATCATTAATCATGTTGCAATGAAATATGAAAATGTTTTTATAGGATTTTTTAGGATAAAATAATAATGGCTCAGCTAGTTTATTTTAGAAGTGATATTTTAGGCAAAATTTGTTAGTTACAAAAGTGATTATTAGACACGTAATTGTGTAGTTGGTGTAGTTTTTCTACTATCAGTATGCATTAGATTATATAAACAGTATGTAGTCCTATTATTGTAATCAATGAAAAATACAAAATAAATCTCATTCTTTTATCTCCGGTTTATTTCCTCTAAATTTTGGAGTGTGGCCTACTAAATTGGGCCATATGACTTCATTTTTTATTCAAAATTAAACTCCCAATCCAAAATTAGGTTTTTGCATTTGTCCGATCACGTGTTTTGTCCATAGACAAATAAGTAAAATATGTTATTTCCTCTATCTATAAATTTTTTTTCTCCATACAATCACATAAGAGGTTATAAATGTCATTATTTTCACATGATTGTTGCATCTTCACGTTATAATATTAATTTCACTTATGATAAGAATTGTTATAACCATCTTATACATTTTTAAATTGAAGAACTAACATGCACATCATGCATATTTAAATTCCTAACATAATTAAAGGAATTCACCTTGAATTGAAGGTTGGAAGATGCTAATTGCATGCAATTTTATTTCGAATCTTAGCTTTCTTTTATGGTCTTATCTTTAAGTCATCACTTTTATTAGTAATTAAAAAATTTATCTTAGTTAACTTTTAAGACATTTTGTGGTCCTTGATTTTAAATTGTACAAACTTTACCAACTATAAGACATTTGATTTTCTTTGGTACAAATTCTATAAATGAAACACTCAACTATCAGTTATCCACAATCTTTTAAGGTTTACTGCTTGAATTATTCATAAATGTATAAGATAGATTTTTATTGAAACTTGCTATTTTGGTTGTACTTCCTTTTTTTATAAGTTTCAAGTGTTGCGGAATTTCTCATGTAACATATGTAATGTCTTGCTTTCAATAAATCAATCTGCAAATCCTGTTTTGGTGACTTACATCACCTACTGCGCGCGGTGAGGGTGAGATGTCCATCTATTTATTTGTGGGTTGAGTTCCTTTATGGCCAGACAACAAGGTTGTTGTCCCTTTGGGATGAACATATCATGTCAATCAGTTGAGTGAAACAAGGTGATCCGTTGGGGCTACTCTTTTTTGCTCTTTTGTTATACCCATTTATTCATAAGATCATGGATAATTTCAAGTGTCACCTGCATTCTTGGTATCTCGATGATGGGAGTTTTGTTGAGAATTCAAGGGTGGTGGATAAATCACTTGATATCATTTGGGAGACGGGCCAAACACTGGACCTTGATTTGAATATTCGTAAGATTGAGATCGTTTGTCCTACATGTGACGAAAATATATTTCGTGATGAGTTGTTTTCTTCAAACATTGGGAGGTCGGAGTTGGGAATGAAATTGCTCGAAAGTGTTGTTAGTCGAGATACAGGTTTTATCGAAAGGGTGGCTATAAATAGAGCTGTCAGGGCTATTGAGCTTCTTTTAATTCGATCATGCATGGGTGTTGATAAACTAGTTTTAAGCTAGTATTTTTTTTGTATTGAAAAAAATATAAATATTTTTCATCTTTAAAATACAAGAAAAATATGCGACCATATAATTTATTTATATATATAATTTGAATAGAAAAGGTGGAAGATAATATGAAAATACTACATAACTACACGTTAAATAATGGGTAAAAACCATTTCCATGTTTTTAAATTTGTAATTTGATTGATTTTTAATTTTTTTAGGCAACTTGAGCATATTAAGACATACAAAAATTTCAATTATAATTTTGTGATAATGATGATAATAATTATAATAGTAATATTACTAAAATAGAAGACCGAATAAGAAAATAATAATATTTTAAATATTTAATATTTTCGTATATTGACCATTTACTTTTTTCTCTTGTCATATTCCCATTATAAGATATTTTCCATGCATGTAATATTCTATTTAACCCCCACAGACAACCATAACAAATCACAAATCGTCATTGTAACTCTTAATTATTCTTTCACGAGTTTAATTTCATTGTAGTTAGCATGCAACAACTCTTTACTTTTGTCATTATTCTTAGTTTTATTTCTCCCTATCTATGTACGAGGTTGAATGTTGGTATTTATAATGTGATGGATTTTGGTGCACGTGGTGATGGCAAATCTGATGATACACAAGTATATATATCTCAATTTAATTATAACTTTTTCATAGATTAGGCACATGTCACTAATTTAGTGACCCTTAACGATATTTTTAATTATATATCTAAGTTGAATTGCAGGCATTTGCAAGTGCATGGAATAATACATGCACAGCAGGAGGGATGTCAACACTCGTTATCCCAGCAGAAAAATTATTTATGGTGACAAAAGTTCATTTTAACGGTCCTTGTAATGCCAAAATTCACATTCAGGTATAACTATCACAATCAACATAAACATGACACCTTTTATTAAAAAAAATAACAATTATTAGTTTTATGTTTATGGATAAAACTAATATATTATAATTATAATGTTAAAAATTTAAAAATATGGTGTGTATTAAAAAAATAAATATGCGTAATTTTATTCTTTGGAACTATATATTCATATTCAAAAAACATTGTATTGAATTTAATAATTATGTACCGAGAGTATAAAAAAAGTTTAGGAATCTAATTAATTAACATTTGATCTTATCCATGATGTCTATAATGATTTTTCGTTTTATTAAAGAGGTAAGAGTTAGATTTTGTAAACTCAAAGTTCAAATCCCTTTATATATATATTTGACAATCTATATTGCAGTTTGAAGGGTAAATAGTTGCACCGCCAAAAGAAGCCTGGAAAGGTGGGGAAAGTTTGATTTCCATTGAATATGTAGACGGTCTCACGATTGTTGGCAATGATCAAGGAGGAGCAGATGGAGATGGTTCAACTTGGTGGAATTGTCCTGGTGGTTGTGAACATGAACGACCTGGGGTATATATATGATCATTTTTATCTTTTCTCTTTCATTATTTACCTTTTCTCTGTCACAATTAATTTCTAACAGGTATACTTTACATCATTAATCGGGTTGATCGTGTACATATGCATTTATTAATGAAAAATAATACTTTCACATATGACAATTATATTTGATAGCATTTTATTATTAATATTATATTTACTAACACATGGAACTATTAAATTCAATGAAAAACTCATTTATTTTATATTTTAAAGTGAGTGTGGGCATATTGTGACATATTTTTTCTAATGATACATGAGAATATACCTGAGAATAGATATGGATAGTTTTTCATCATTTCGGATTCCAACTCCCAAGTGAACTCGCCATCCGGTGCTCGAGACCATTCTACCTTCACCACAGGAATTTTCTTGTTCCGAAGAGCCTTAACATCACGATCTACAACTCGAATGGGCTCAGGCTGATAAGTTAGGTCTGGCTGCAAATCAATACTTTCCAATTCCACCGGCACGAACGGATCAGGAATGAACTTTCTGAGTTGAGACACATGAAACACATCATGCATCCTGGACATAGATGGGGGCAAAGCTAACTGATAAGCCACAGGACCAACTCGCTTAAGGATTTGATATGGCCCAATGTACCTAGGAGCAAGCTTCTTTGTTTTGAACACACCGCGCAAACCCAGCTTAGGCATTACGCGTAAGAATACATGATCACCTTCATCAAACTCTATTGGTCTCCTTCTGTGATCGACATAACTCTTTTGTCTACTCTGTGCAACTCTCATATGCTCTTTAACTGACTTAATCTTCAGGGTAGTCTCTTGGATAAAATCAGGTCCTAACACTCCTTTATCACCCACTTCAGTCCAACATAAGGGTGTTCTACACTTTCTCCCATACAGGGCTTCATATGGTGCCATGCCGATACTAGCATGGTAACTGTTATTGTAAGCAAATTCAATGAGATGCAAGTGTTTGCTCCAATTACCACCATCCTCTAAAATACAAGCTCGGAGCATATCTTCAAGGGTTTGAATGGTTCGCTCAGATTGTCCATCTGTTTGGGGATGATTTGAAGTACTCATTCTAAGCCGTGTTCCCATTGCCTTTTGGAAAGCACGCCAAAAATGAGAGGTAAAGGTTGGATCTCTATCTGATACTATACTCAACGGGACTCCATGTAACTTAACAATCTCTTCCAAGAATATTTCAGCATACCGCGAAGCCTTATAAGTCGACCTCACTGCAATAAAATGAGCTGACTTTGTTAACCGATCAACAATAACCCAAATGGAATCTTCTCCTTTCTGATTACGGGGTAACCCAGTTACAAAATCCATGGTAATATGCTCCCACTTCCACTCAGGTATTTCTAAGGGTTGCAAAGGACCGGCTGGTTTCTGGTGTTCAATCTTAACTTGTTGACATACAATACACCTTGACACAAATTCTGCGATCTCAGTTTTCATGTTCGGCCACCAATAGTTCGTCTTCAGGTCATGATACATTTTGGTGGAGCCGGGGTGAATTGAAAATCCACTCTTATGTGCTTCTTCTAAAATCAATCTTTTCAATTCTGCATCATTTGGTACACAAATTCTATTCCCAAATTGAATTACACCGTCATTTGCTACAGTGAACTCAGGTTTTCCGATCCTTCTTTGTAAATCCATATCCTTCTCTTGTGCACTACCTATTGTAGAACGCAAGTCACAGGTTAATTCTATTCTATTCAACTTGACTCCGTCCTTCCGGTAGGTGACATTCAAATTCATATCTCTGAATTTCTCATACAACCCACACTGACGCATTAAAATTTCCGATGCATACAACTCCTTTCTGCTCAAAGCATCAGCTACTACATTTGCCTTTCCTGGATGGTAATTCAATTCAAAGTCAAAATCTTTTAGATACTCCATCCACCTCCGTTGTCTCATGTTCAACTCCTTTTGATCAAACAAGTATCTCAAACTTTTGTGATCACTGTATAATGTAAACTGCACACCATACAAGTGATGTCTCCAGATTTTCAAAGCAAAAATAATGGCTGCTAGTTCAAGATCATGGGTAGGATAATTCTCTTCATGTGGTTTCAACTGTCGTGATGCGTATGCGACTACGGCGCCCTCTTGCATAAGTACGCATCCGAGTCCTTTATTAGAAGCATCACAATACACTACATACTTCTTATCAGGGTCAGGAATTACTAACACCGGAGCACTAGTCAATTTTTGTTTTAACAAGTTAAAACTATTCTCACACAATTCATTCCAGACAAATGCAGCTCCTTTTCTAGTCAACCGGGTTAATGGTAGCGCTATCTCCGAAAATCCCAAAATGAACCTCCGATAATAGCCCGCTAAACCAAGGAAACTTCTTACTTCAGAAACAGTTCTAGGTCTTTCCCAATTAAGCACCGCTTCTACTTTGGATGGATCAACAGATACACCTCCTTGTGATATTACATGACCCAGAAACTTTATTTCAGAAAGCCAAAACTCACACTTACTGAATTTGGCATAAAGTTGCTTCTCTCTCAGAATATTAAGAACAATCCTCAGATGCTCTGCATGCTCCTGAGGATCTTTAGAGTAGATTAAAATATCATCAATGAAGATTACCACAAACTTATCAAGATAAGGCTGAAAAATTCTGTTCATGTAATCCATGAATACTGCTGGGGCATTGGTCAGACCAAACGGCATAACCAAAAATTCATAATGACCATAACGAGTCCTGAAAGCAGTTTTGGACACGTCGGAAGTCCTGATACGGATCTGATGATACCCGGATCTAAGATCAATCTTTGAAAAGATAGTAGCTCCTCTGAGTTGATCTAACAGATCGTCAATACGAGGTAGCGGATACTTATTTTTGATGGTAACTTTATTGAGCTGACGGTAATCAATACACAACCGCATTGTACCGTCCTTCTTTTTCACTAACAGAACCGGAGCACCCCAAGGTGAGACACTCGGACGAATGAAATGCTTTTGCAATAATTCTTCAAGTTGAGATTTCAATTCTCGAAGTTCAAGAGGGGACATCCTATATGGTGCAACTGAGATAGGCTGAGATCCTGGAACAAGATCAATTGAGAACTCAATTTCTCTTTCTGGTGGTAAACTATTTATCTCTTCTGGAAACACATCCAGATACTCTCTGACAATCGGAATGTCACTGGGGCTTAGACTAGACTCTGAACTCATGGTGAACATAATACTGAAACACTTGTTCTCTGCACCGAGGTACTGGATTAACTGATGAGTATTCTGGAGCAGAGCAGTCAGGGCTCTACTCTCTGCATTAAGATCAATAGGAACATATAGATTCTTTTCAGCACAGCCTATATACACAGTGTTGGCAGAGAGCCAATCCATGCCTAGTACTATGTCCATGTCTTTTAATGGCAAACAGATTAGATCAACATGATAGATTTTTCCTGCGACGCTAACAGGACAGTTTTGATAAACTCTCTTGGAAACAACTTTGCCACCCGTAGCAACGGCGACAGTCATGGGAGGGAGTAATGAATTCGAAGATAAACCCAACCTCATCACACATTCAACAGAAATAAAAGAATTTGTAGCTCCACAATCAAACAGTACAACAACTTCAGATTGACCCAATTGACAAACATCAATGATTAAGGCATTATTACCTCTAGCTTGTTCACCATCAAGAGAATACACTCGACCCTTGCTCTTTGTTGTTCCACTCGAACCTCCGGAACCATGCAGCTTTGGACACTCATTCTTGTAGTGACCAGGTTGTTTGCAGTGAAAACACACGCCCTTTCCCTTCATACATTCACCATTATGAATAGACCCACACTCTGAGCATGCTTGTTGTGATCTCTGAGAGAAATTTTGTTTTCCTTTACTCGGGGAACCCCTTGGCTTCAACTGCTCCTTATACTTTCCCGAATCTCGTCTCTTTTGATTTACCTCAAACCTTTCCTTTCTCATGGCTTCAAGGCCTGACTCAGCATAATAACTCTTCTGAATCAATTCACCAAGACTAGCAACTTGCAGCATAGACACATCATGTGCAATATCCGCCCTTAAACCGAAACGGTACTTCTTGATCTTCCACGCCTCGGTAGGAGCATCATCACTATCTGCCACATACCTCACTAACTCGTTAAACTTGGCTGTATACTCCGCCACAGACTTACCTCCTTGCTTAAGTTCAATCAGTTCCCGTTCCATTGACATCCTATAGCTCTCGGGAACGTAATGGTCGATGAATAGACGTCTGAAATTAGCCCATGTCATCTCCATCTGACTTGCAGTCATGTAAGCTCTAACACCTTCCCACCAATTGCAAGCCGCTCCGCGAAGAAACCTTGTCGCGAAGGTAACCTTTTCCAGCTCAGTACACTCCATGGAATCCAGAATCCCACTCATCCTCTGAATCCATTCTCTTGCAACCGAGGGAACATACTCTCCAACGAACTCCGGAGGATTCATCCGACAAAATTCTCTGAACGCTTCACTTCCCGTGTTCTGAGTATGTGCATTGCCCATTTGTTGTTGGAACATCATCATCATTTCCTCATGACGTTGGGCTTGCTGAGCTTGGAATTGTTGTTGTTGATGCATCATATGTGCCCACATATTTGCATCTGGATCAGAGTATTGATATTGAGGTTGTTCTTCTTCTTCCTCTGCCACATTCCTTCGTGGCCTACCACGACCGCGTCCGCGTCCTCTTGGTGCTTCTGCCATATTACTCTATCTGTCATAATCAAATTGAGTTAGCTAGGCTCAAGTGATACAACATGTAGAATAAATGTTAGACATCCCTAGAGTACGCATTTAGAATGCACTGTATACTTATGACTCTGGCACGGTCTGAATCGACCTGCTCTGATACCAATTATAACACCCCATAATACATTGTCTAGAATATATTATAAGATCCATAATTAAATACCGAGTACAACAAGTTTACAAATACATAGATAATAATTCAAGCACACGCAAGTGCTATAGTACACAAGTACAACACAGCGGAAAGAAAATAAACGGAAACATGACAACTATATGTTCTAAACACGAACATCATCAGTCACAAGCCCTGCTAACTACTCTGCAGCTTGCTTACCACGATCACCCTGTGCACCTGAAACATGAACGGGGGGGTAAGACTGCTAAGTCTCGTGGATTCTACTACCCACCTATTGGTGACTACACCAGGGGAATCAACCTATAATCAGTCCTCACGCAACTCAGCGCTATAAATATGTTCATATATAAATAAACAGTTCATATGGTGTAACACACAAATTATCTGAATTCATTTTAGCTATGCAAGGACGATCTGAGGTGAGCCGGTCTCAGAAAGCCTTACGCTTTTCCGTACCAATCTTCGTGAACTAAGCACATATGGTACGAAATAACTATGGCATCACAATCAATATTATTGATATCTTATCGCTTTGGATTCCTTGAATCCCTTTGGTGGTGTCAAACAACCACACATAACTATGGATTCCACGAATCCCTTTGGTGGTGCTCAAGCAGCCACACATAACTATGGACTGATACTACACATAATTCTAATGTGTTAACATACTACCAATATATCCCAATCCCGGGAGACTAACCTAGCTACTAGCCTAGGTTATAATCAATCCTATACGTACAACGACATCATAATTATAAGGTATTCTTAATGTTAATGGAAAACAAGACTTAAAAGATGGCAATCGAAAATGCGTAGGAATTTCCAAAAGCAGAAAACAGGGGACAAAATCTGGAAATGCTGGTGGCTTGCGCCCCGGCGCGAACCTTTTGCGCCCTGGCGCGAACCTGCATTTCAGATTCTGTCTCTGTCTCATTTTGCCTGCGCCCTGGCGCGAAAGTGCTGCGCCTCGGCGCGAAGCCCTGCAGAACCATTTCAAAACAGAGTTTTCTACACTACAATTGCCAATCCTTCAAGCCATTAACATCATGAATATCATAATAATTATAAAGGAGAAGAGTTTTGGGAATTAAGCCCTTCTCATGCACATTTCAATCCCTAAATCCTATGTTATCATGCATTATTTAGATTGAGGGAATTTCTAACTATTTTATCCTAAGAACCCACCTCAGAATTGAAGCTTGAACTCTTGGCTAGTAACTTGATTATAAGCTTTGGTTTGCAGCTGAGTTAACCAATTGAGTTGTAGTTTGATGTTCACTTCCTAGATCATCTCCAAGATTACAAGTCATACCTCCAACACTTGAATTTGAAACAAACAGATTATGAGTGTTAGAGAGAGAAGGATTTGAGAATGAATTTGGAGAAATTGAGAAAGGTTTAAGGAATGGAACTTACCATCTATTGATGAACATACCCTATGGAACATGAATTTCCATTTGCATGTGTTAAACTATGATGGGATTGAGGATTGAATTGAAGGAATGGTGAGAGTTTTGCTGTTTGTTTGTTTTAACGTGAGAGAGAGAAAGAGAGCTAGATGGAGAGTTTTGTGATGTTTTTCCTTCAGCAACATGAGAATCAATTGGAGTAGTGTTGGGGTGTGTCATGGTTTGACTACTCGAGTGGGACACATGTTTACCACTAGGCATATTGATCTTTCCTTTGCCAAGACTACACATGTGATGACTTGTATTAAATCTAACACTACCTCTTAATTGTACTATAGCTCTAGTACTAGCTCTAAACATGTGGTGTTTTAGACAAATACTCTTAATAACATATATTGCTAGTGCAAGAAATTGGGGATGTTACACAGGTCTTTCATTTTCACTCATGCAATGATCTTAGTGTTAGAAACATAAAGATCACTAATAGCCCAAAATATCATGTATCAGTTAATAATTGCGTTGGCGCAACATTTTCTCATATAACCATTGATTCTCCTGCTACAAGCCCCAACACTGATGGCTTTGACATTTCTTTTTCTAAGAATATTTTAGTAGAAGATTCCAACATAAAATCTGGTAATTAAACGTTGTATTATCTTATGATTTTTGTTATTTTTTATTATATTATTTTGTAAAAGAGAGTCAAACAAAAATTGTTATAAGAAAATTGAGGAAAAATTAATAAAAAAAAGTCGATCAATAGTAACGAAACATTATATTATTACTCTAATTAGTATAAATAAATGTTAAAAAATTACAATATTTTATTTTTATTTTTATTAGATATAGTCATAATCCTAAAAATGATTAATAGTTTTTATGTAAATTTAATCCATCTTTCTTCTTTTTAATAGGTGATGATTGTATTGCAATCAATGGTGGCTCATTTTTTATCAACGCCACAGGAATTACTTGTGGACCAGGCCATGGGATAAGGTTTATAAATTTTTATCTCAATCTAAAGTTCAATTTCACACAAACGCGCGCGCGCGCACAAGCACACACACACATTATATATATATATATATATATATATATATATATATTGTAACGTAGATAAAAATGAGTCAAATAATTATTAAGAATAATTGATTACATCCTAAGAGTATACTCCCTGTAATTAATCAAGTGATCACAATTACTATACGAAAATTAGACAACTAAAATCCTAAATTAATTTTTTAAATCTTATATATTGGTTGTTAGTATGATATACTATTAGTTTAGAGTCTGAATTGTTGACATCCACATACTTATCTTTTATGTGGCAGAATTGTAAATTTTATATTGTACATGTATTCATATTTTACACAAATCTGATAAAAATGTGTACTTTTATGAAATAATCAGTGTTGGCAGCCTTGGTAAAGTAAGAGATAATGATCAAGTTTCTGATGTTTATGTACGAAATTGCACCTTCATCGGGACTTCTAATGGGGGAAGAATCAAAACAGTGTCGGTGAGTATTACAAATAAGGTTAAATATTTTTATGTTTTCCACAAAAATACTGATCTTTTAAATGACATCCTCATTAAAATTTATTCAATTTTAGTTCTTCTCTTTTATTGAACAATTTTTAGTACTTACTTTTAAGCAAATCTGCAACAATATGACAATACGTTCATTGTCCAATTTTTTGCAGGGTGGTTCGGGTTATGCAAAACGTATTACTTTCGAGGAAATCAATCTAGTTAATGTTAAGAATCCAATAATTATAGATCAACATTATCATAAAAATTTGGAGCTGGTACGCATTTCATTCTACATGTTCATAGCATTATATATCTTGTCATTTGAACAATTCATATACATAATATTATACTAATTCAATAGTTATATGTGTTGAATTTGTTGAAATTATTAGGATGCAGATGTTTCAGTTAGTGATGTAACATATAGAGGATTTACTGGAACTTGTGATGGCAACATAGCTGTTAATTTCGATTGCAGTCCCACTGATTGTCAAAACATTATTATGGATAGCATCAACATTAATTCAAATCAAGGAAAGAATCTTTCAACGGTTTGCCACAATGCCCAAGGAACTGCTACAAATACTATTCCAAGTGTCTCTTGCCTACATCAATAAGTTTTTATCGGCTTCCATTATGTGGTGGAAATACTATTTAAAGGGTGTATCATTAATCATGTTGCAATGAAATATGAAAACATTTTTATAGGATTTTTTAGGATAAAATAATAATGGCTCAGCTAGTTTATTTTAGAAGTGATATTTTAGGCAAAATTTGTTAGTTACAAAAGTGATTATTAGACACGTAATTGTGTAGTTGGTGTAGTTTTTCTACTATCAGTATGCATTAGATTATATAAACAGTATGTAGTCCTATTATTGTAATCAATGAAAAATACAAAATAAATCTCATTCTTTTATCTCCGGTTTATTTCCTCTAAATTTTGGAGTGTGGCCTACTAAATTGGGCCATATCACTTCATATTTTATTCAAAATTAAACTCCCAATCCAAAATTAGGTTTTTGCATTTGTCCGATCACGTGTTTTGTCCATAGACAAATAAGTAAAATATGTTATTTCCTCTATCTATAAATTTTTTTTCTCCATACAATCACATAAGAGGTTATAAATTTCATTATTTTCACATGATTGTTGCATCTTCACGTTATAATATTAATTTCACTTATGATAAGAATTGTTATAACCATCTTATACATTTTTAAATTGAAGAACTAACATGCACATCATGCATATTTAAATTCCTAACATAATTAAAGGAATTCACCTTGAATTGAAGGTTGGAAGATGCTAATTGCATGCAATTTTATTTCGAATCTTAGCTTTCTTTTATGGTCTTATCTTTAAGTCATCACTTTTATTAGTAATTAAAAAATTTATCTTAGTTAACTTTTAAGACATTTTGTGGTCCTTGATTTTAAATTGTACAAACTTTACCAACTATAAGACATTTGATTTTCTTTGGTACAAATTCTATAAATGAAACACTCAACTATCAGTTATCCACAATCTTTTAAGGTTTACTGCTTGAATTATTCATAAATGTATAAGATAGATTTTTATTGAAACTTGCTATTTTGGTTGTACTTCCTTTTTTTATAAGTTTCAAGTGTTGCGGAATTTCTCATGTAACATATGTAATGTCTTGCTTTCAATAAATCAATCTGCAAATCCTGTTTTGGTGACTTACATCACCTACTGCGCGAGGTGAGGGTGAGATGTCCATCTATTTATTTGTGGGTTGAGTTCCTTTATGGCCAGACAACAAGGTTGTTGTCCCTTTGGGGTGAACATATCATGTCAATCAGTTGAGTGAAACAAGGTGATCCGTTGGGGCTACTCCTTTTTGCTCTTTTGTTATACCCATTTATTCATAAGATCATGGATAATTTCAAGTGTCACCTGCATTCTTGGTATCTCGATGATGGGAGTTTTGTTGAGAATTCAAGGGTGGTGGCTAAATCACTTGATATCATTTGGGAGACGGGCCAAACACTGGACCTTGATTTGAATATTCGTAAGATTGAGATCGTTTGTCCTACATGTGACGAAAATAAATTTCGTGATGAGTTGTTTTCTTCAAACATTGGGAGGTCGGAGTTGGGAATGAAATTGCTCGAAAGTGTTGTTAGTCGAGATACAGGTTTTATCGAAAGGGTGGCTATAAATAGAGCTGTCAGGGCTATTGAGCTTCTTGTAATTCGATCATGCATGGGTGTTGATAAACTAGTTTTAAGCTAGTATTTTTTTGTATTGAAAAAAATATAAATATTTTTCATCTTTAAAATACAAGAAAAATATGCGACCATATAATTTATTTATATATATAATTTGAATAGAAAAGGTGGAAGATAATATGAAAATACTACATAACTACACGTTAAATAATGGGTAAAAACCATTTCCATGTTTTTAAATTTGTAATTTGATTGATTTTTAATTTTTTTAGGCAACTTGAGCATATTAAGACATACAAAAATTTCAATTATAATTTTGTGATAATGATGATAATAATTATAATAGTAATATTACTAAAATAGAAGACCGAATAAGAAAATAATAATATTTTAAATATTTAATATTTTCGTATATTGACCGTTTACTTTTTTCTCTTGTCATATTCCCATTATAAGATATTTTCCATGCATGTAATATTCTATTTAACCCCCACAGACAACCATAACAAATCACAAATCGTCATTGTAACTCTTAATTATTCTTTCACGAGTTTAATTTCATTGTAGTCAGCATGCAACAACTCTTTACTTTTGTCATTATTCTTAGTTTTATTTCTCCCTATCTATGTACGAGGTTGAATGTTGGTATTTATAATGTGATGGATTTTGGTGCACGTGGTGATGGCAAATCTGATGATACACAAGTATATATATCTCAATTTAATTATAATTTTTTCATAGATTAGGCACATGTCACTAATTTAGTGACCCTTAACGATATTTTTAATTATATATATAAGTTGAATTGCAGGCATTTGCAAGTGCATGGAATAATGCATGCAAAGCAGGAGGGATGTCAACACTCGTTATCCCAGCAGAAAAATTATTTATGGTGACAAAAGTTCATTTTAACGGTCCTTGTAATGCCAAAATTCACATTCAGGTATAACTATCACAATCAACATAAACATGACACCTTTTATTAAAAAAAATAACAATTATTAGTTTTATGTTTATGGATAAAACTAATATATTATAATTATAATGTTAAAAATTTAAAAATATGGTGTGTATTAAAAAAATAAATATGCGTAATTTTATTCTTTGGAACTATATATTCATATTCAAAAAACATTGTATTGAATTTAATAATTATGTACCGAGAGTATAAAAAAAGTTTAGGAATCTAATTAATTAACATTTGATGTTATCCATGATGTCTATAATGATTTTTCGTTTTATTAAAGAGGTAAGAGTTAGATTTTGTAAACTCAAAGTTCAAATCCCTTTATATATATATTTGACAATCTATATTGCAGTTTGAAGGGAAAATAGTTGCACCGCCAAAAGAAGCCTGGAAAGGTGGGGAAAGTTTGATTTCCATTGAATATGTAGACGGTCTCACGATTGTTGGCAATGATCAAGGAGGAGCAGATGGAGATGGTTCAACTTGGTGGAATTGTCCTGGTGGTTGTGAACATGAACGACCTGGGGTATATCTATGATCATTTTTATCTTTTCTCTTTCATTATTTACCTTTTCTCTGTCACAATTAATTTCTAACAGGTATACTTTACATCATTAATCGGGTTGATCGTGTACATATGCATTTATTAATGAAAAATAATACTTTCACATATGACAATTATATTTGATAGCATATTATTTTTAATATTATATTTATTAACACATGGAACTATTAAATTCAATGAAAAACTCATTTATTTAATATTTTAAAGTGAGTGTGGGCATATTGTGACATATTTTTTCTAATGATACAGGTATTTCATTTTCACTCATGCAATGATCTTAGTGTTAGAAACATAAAGATCACTAATAGCCCAAAATATCATGTATCAGTTAATAATTGCGTTGGTGCAACATTTTCTCATATAACCATTGATTCTCCTGCTACAAGCCCCAACACTGATGGCTTAGACATTTCTTTTTCTAAGAATATTTTAGTAGAAGATTCCAACATAAAATCTGGTAATTAAACGTTGTATTATCTTATGATTTTTGTTATTTTTTATTATATTATTTTGTAAAAGAGAGTCAAACAAAAATTGTTATAAGAAAATTGAGGAAAAATTAATAAAAAAAAGTCGATCAATAGTAACGAAACATTATATTATTACTCTAATTAGTATAAATAAATGTTAAAAAATTACAATATTTTATTTTTATTTTTATTAGATATAGTCATAATCCTAAAAATGATTAATAGTTTTTATGTAAATTTAATCCATCTTTCTTCTTTTTAATAGGTGATGATTGTATTGCAATCAATGGTGGCTCATTTTTTATCAACGCCACAGGAATTACTTGTGGACCAGGCCATGGGATAAGGTTTATAAATTTTTATCTCAATCTAAAGTTCAATTTCACACACACGCGCGCGCGCGCGCATGCACACACACACATTATATATATATTGTAACGTAGATAAAAATGAGTCAAATAATTATTAAGAATAATTGATTACATCCTAAGAGTATACTCCCTGTAATTAATCAAGTGATCACAATTACTATACGAAAATTAGACAACTAAAATCCTAAATTAATTTTTTAAATCTTATATATTGGTTGTTAGTATGATATACTATTAGTTTAGAGTCTGAATTGTTGACATCCACATACTTATTTTTTATGTGGCAGAATTGTAAATTTTATATTGTACATGTATTCATATTTTACACAAATCTCATAAAAATGTGTACTTTTATGAAATAATCAGTGTTGGCAGCCTTGGTAAAGTAAGAGATAATGATCAAATTTCTGATGTTTATGTACGAAATTGCACCTTCATCGGGACTTCTAATGGGGGAAGAATCAAAACAGTGTCGGTGAGTATTACAAATAAGGTTAAATATTTTTATGTTTTCCACAAAAATACTGATCTTTTAAATGACATCCTCATTAAAATTTATTCAATTTTAGTTCTTCTCTTTTATTGAACAATTTTTAGTACTTACTTTTAAGCAAATCTGCAACAATATGACAATACGTTCATTGTCCAATTTTTTGCAGGGTGGTTCGGGTTATGCAAAACGTATTACTTTCGAGGAAATCAATCTAGTTAATGTTAAGAATCCAATAATTATAGATCAACATTATCATAAAAATTTGGAGCTGGTACGCATTTCATTCTACATGTTCATAGCATTATATATCTTGTCATTTGAACAATTCATATACATAATATTATACTAATTCAATAGTTATATGTGTTGAATTTGTTGAAATTATTAGGATGCAGATGTTTCAGTTAGTGATGTAACATATAGAGGATTTACTGGAACTTGTGATGGCAACATAGCTGTTAATTTCGATTGCAGTCCCACTGGTTGTCAAAACATTATTATGGATAGCATCAACATTAATTCAAATCAAGGAAAGAATCTTTCAACGGTTTGCCACAATGCCCAAGGAACTGCTACAAATACTATTCCAAGTGTCTCTTGCCTACATCAATAAGTTTTTATCGGCCTCCATTATGTGGTGGAAATACTATTTAAAGGGTGTATCATTAATCATGTTGCAATGAAATATGAAAACGTTTTTATAGGATTTTTTAGGATAAAATAATAATGGCTCAGCTAGTTTATTTTAGAAGTGATATTTTAGGCAAAATTTGTTAGTTACAAAAGTGATTATTAGACACGTAATTGTGTAGTTGGTGTAGTTTTTCTACTATCAGTATGCATTAGATTATATAAACAGTATGTAGTCCTATTATTGTAATCAATGAAAAATACAAAATAAATCTCATTCTTTTATCTCCGGTTTATTTCCTCTAAATTTTGGAGTGTGGCCTACTAAATTGGGCCATATCACTTCATTTTTTATTCAAAATTAAACTCCCAATCCAAAATTAGGTTTTTCCATTTGTCCGATCACGTGTTTTGTCCATAGACAAATAAGTAAAATATGTTATTTCCTCTATCTATAAATTTTTTTTCTCCATACAATCACATAAGAGGTTATAAATTTCATTATTTTCACATGATTGTTGCATCTTCACGTTATAATATTAATTTCACTTATGATAAGAATTGTTATAACCATCTTATACATTTTTAAATTGAAGAACTAACATGCACATCATGCATATTTAAATTCCTAACATAATTAAAGGAATTCACCTTGAATTGAAGGTTGGAAGATGCTAATTGCATGCAATTTTATTTCGAATCTTAGCTTTCTTTTATGGTCTTATCTTTAAGTCATCACTTTTATTAGTAATTAAAAAATTTATCTTAGTTAACTTTTAAGACATTTTGTGGTCCTTGATTTTAAATTGTACAAACTTTACCAACTATAAGACATTTGATTTTCTTTGGTACAAATTCTATAAATGAAACACTCAACTACCAGTTATCCACAATCTTTTAAGGTTTACTGCTTGAATTATTCATAAATGTATAAGATAGATTTTTATTGAAACTTGCTATTTTGGTTGTACTTCCTTTTTTTATAAGTTTCAAGTGTTGCGGAATTTCTCATGTAACATATGTAATGTCTTGCTTTCAATAAATCAATCTGCAAATCCTGTTTTGGTGACTTACATCACCTACTGCGCGAGGTGAGGGTGAGATGTCCATCTATTTATTTGTGGGTTGAGTTCCTTTATGGCCAGACAACAAGGTTGTTGTCCCTTTGGGATGAACATATCATGTCAATCAGTTGAGTGAAACAAGGTGATCCGTTGGGGCTACTCCTTTTTGCTCTTTTGTTATACCCTTTTATTCATAAGATCATGGATAATTTCAAGTGTCACCTGCATTCTTGGTATCTCGATGATGGGAGTTTTGTTGAGAATTCAAGGGTGGTGGCTAAATCACTTGATATCATTTGGGAGACGGGCCAAACACTGGACCTTGATTTGAATATTCGTAAGATTGAGATCGTTTGTCCGACATGTGACGAAAATAAATTTCGTGATGAGTTGTTTTCTTCAAACATTGGGAGGTCGGAGTTGGGAATGAAATTGCTCGAAAGTGTTGTTAGTCGAGATACAGGTTTTATCGAAAGGGTGGCTATAAATAGAGCTGTCAGGGCTATTGTGCTTCTTGTAATTCGATCATGCATGGGTGTTGATAAACTAGTTTTAAGCTAGTATTTTTTTGTATTGAAAAAAATATAAATATTTTTCATCTTTAAAATACAAGAAAAATATGCGACCATATAATTTATTTATATATATAATTTGAATAGAAAAGGTGGAAGATAATATGAAAATACTACATAACTACACGTTAAATAATGGGTAAAAACCATTTCCATGTTTTTAAATTTGTAATTTGATTGATTTTTAATTTTTTTTAGGCAACTTGAGCATATTAAGACATACAAAAATTTCAATTATAATTTTGTAATAATGATAATAATAATTATAATAGTAATATTACTAAAATAGAAGACCGAATAAGAAAATAATAATATTTTAAATATTTAATATTTTCGTATATTGACCGTTTACTTTTTTCTCTTGTCATATTCCCATTATAAGATATTTTCCATGCATGTAATATTCTATTTAACCCCCACAGACAACCATAACAAATCACAAATCGTCATTGTAACTCTTAATTATTCTTTCACGAGTTTAATTTCATTGTAGTCAGCATGCAACAACTCTTTACTTTTGTCATTATTCTTAGTTTTATTTCTCCCTATCTATGTACGAGGTTGAATGTTGGTATTTATAATGTGATGGATTTTGGTGCACGTGGTGATGGCAAATCTGATGATACACAAGTATATATATCTCAATTTAATTATAATTTTTTCATAGATTAGGCACATGTCACTAATTTAGTGACCCTTAACGATATTTTTAATTATATATATAAGTTGAATTGCAGGCATTTGCAAGTGCATGGAATAATACATGCAAAGCAGGAGGGATGTCAACACTCGTTATCCCAGCAGAAAAATTATTTATGGTGACAAAAGTTCATTTTAACGGTCCTTGTAATGCCAAAATTCACATTCAGGTATAACTATCACAATCAACATAAACATGACACATTTTATTAAAAAAAATAACAATTATTAGTTTTATGTTTACGGATAAAACTAATATATTATAATTATAATGTTAAAAATTTAAAAATATGGTGTGTATTAAAAAAATAAATATGCGTAATTTTATTCTTTGGAACTATATATTCATATTCAAAAAACATTGTATTGAATTTAATAATTATGTACCGAGAGTATAAAAAAAGTTTATAGGAATCTAATTAATTAACATTTGATGTTATCCATGATGTCTATAATGATTTTTCGTTTTATTAAAGAGGTAAGAGTTAGATTTTGTAAACTCAAAGTTCAAATCCCTTTATATATATATTTGACAATCTATATTGCAGTTTGAAGGGAAAATAGTTGCACCGCCAAAAGAAGCCTGGAAAGGTGGGGAAAGTTTGATTTCCATTGAATATGTAGACGGTCTCACGATTGTTGGCAATGATCAAGGAGGAGCAGATGGAGATGGTTCAACTTGGTGGAATTGTCCTGGTGGTTGTGAACATGAACGACCTGGGGTATATATATGATCATTTTTATCTTTTCTCTTTCATTATTTACCTTTTCTCTGTCACAATTAATTTCTAACAGGTATACTTTACATCATTAATCGGGTTGATCGTGTACATATGCATTTATTAATGAAAAATAATACTTTCACATATGACAATTATATTTGATAGCATATTATTATTAATATTATATTTATTAACACATGGAACTATTAAATTCAATGAAAAACTCATTTATTTTATATTTTAAAGTGAGTGTGGGCATATTGTGACATATTTTTTCTAATGATACAGGTCTTTCATTTTCACTCATGCAATGATCTTAGTGTTAGAAACATAAAGATCACTAATAGCCCAAAATATCATGTATCAGTTAATAATTGCGTTGGTGCAACATTTTCTCATATAACCATTGATTCTCCTGCTACAAGAACCAACACTGATGGCTTTGACATTTCTTTTTCTAAGAATATTTTAGTAGAAGATTCCAACATAAAATCTGGTAATTAAACGTTGTATTATCTTATGATTTTTGTTATTTTTTATTATATTATTTTGTAAAAGAGAGTCAAACAAAAATTGTTATAAGAAAATTGAGGAAAAATTAATATAAAAAAGTCGATCAATAGTAACGAAACATTATATTATTACTCTAATTAGTATAAATAAATGTTAAAAAATTACAATATTTTATTTTTATTTTTATAACATATAGTCATAATCCTAAAAATGATTAATAGTTTTTATGTAAATTTAATCCATCTTTCTTCTTTTTAATAGGTGATGATTGTATTGCAATCAATGGTGGCTCATTTTTTATCAACGCCACAGGAATTACTTGTTGTCCAGGCCATGGGATAAGGTTTATAAATTTTTATCTCAATCTAAAGTTAAATTTCACACACACGCGTGCGCGCGCGCACATGCACACACACACACATTATATATATTGTAACGTAGATAAAAATGAGTCAAATAATTATTAAGAATAATTGATTACATCCTAAGAGTATACTCCCTGTAATTAATCAAGTGATCACAATTACTATACGAAAATTAGACAACTAAAATCCTAAATTAATTTTTTAAATCTTATATATTGGTTGTTAGTATGATATACTATTAGTTTAGAGTCTGAATTGTTGACATCCACATACTTATTTTTTATGTGGCAGAATTGTAAATTTTATATTGTACATGTATTCATATTTTACACAAATCTGATAAAAATGTGTACTTTTATGAAATAATCAGTGTTGGCAGCCTTGGTAAAGTAAGAGATAATGATCAAGTTTCTGATGTTTATGTACGAAATTGCACTTTCATCGGGACTTCTAATGGGGGAAGAATCAAAACAGTGTCGGTGAGTATTACAAATAAGGTTAAATATTTTTATGTTTTCCACAAAAATACTGATCTTTTAAATGACATCCTCATTAAAATTTATTCAATTTTAGTTCTTCTCTTTTATTGAACAATTTTTAGTACTTACTTTTAAGCAAATCTGCAACAATATGACAATACGTTCATTGTCCAATTTTTTGCAGGGTGGTTCGGGTTATGCAAAACGTATTACTTTCGAGGAAATCAATCTAGTTAATGTTAAGAATCCAATAATTATAGATCAACATTATCATAAAAATTTGGAGCTGGTACGCATTTCATTCTACATGTTCATAGCATTATATATCTTGTCATTTGAACAATTCATATACATAATATTATACTAATTCAATAGTTATATGTGTTGAATTTGTTGAAATTATTAGGATGCAGATGTTTCAGTTAGTGATGTAACATATAGAGGATTTACTGGAACTTGTGATGGCAACATAGCTGTTAATTTCGATTGCAGTCCCACTGGTTGTCAGAACATTATTATGGATAGCATCAACATTAATTCAAATCAAGGAAAGAATCTTTCAACGGTTTGCCACAATGCCCAAGGAACTGCTACAAATACTATTCCAAGTGTCTCTTGCCTACATCAATAAGATTTTATCGGCCTCCATTATGTGGTGGAAATACTATTTAAAGGGTGTATCATTAATCATGTTGCAATGAAATATGAAAACGTTTTTATAGGATTTTTTAGGATAAAATAATAATGGCTCAGCTAGTTTATTTTAGAAGTGATATTTTAGGCAAAATTTGTTAGGTACAAAAGTGATTATTAGACACGTAATTGTGTAGTTGGTGTAGTTTTTCTACTATCAGTATGCATTAGATTATATAAACAGTATGTAGTCCTATTATTGTAATCAATGAAAAATACAAAATAAATCTCATTCTTTTATCTCCGGTTTATTTCCTCTAAATTTTGGAGTGTGGCCTACTAAATTGGGCCATATCACTTCATTTTTTATTCAAAATTAAACTCCCAATCCAAAATTAGGTTTTTCCATTTGTCCGATCACGTGTTTTCTCCATAGACAAATAAGTAAAATATGTTATTTCCTCTATCTATAAAATTTTTTTCTCCATACAATCACATAAGAGGTTATAAATTTCATTATTTTCACATGATTGTTGCATCTTCACGTTATAATATTAATTTCACTTATGATAAGAATTGTTATAACCATCTTATACATTTTTAAATTGAAGAACTAACATGCACATCATGCATATTTAAATTCCTAACATAATTAAAGGAATTCACCTTGAATTGAAGGTTGGAAGATGCTAATTGCATGCAATTTTATTTCGAATCTTAGCTTTCTTTTATGGTCTTATCTTTAAGTCATCACTTTTATTAGTAATTAAAAAATTTATCTTAGTTATCTTTTAAGACATTTTGTGGTCCTTGATTTTAAATTGTACAAACTTTACCAACTATAAGACATTTGATTTTCTTTGGTACAAATTCTATAAATGAAACACTCAACTATCAGTTATCCACAATCTTTTAAGGTTTACTGCTTGAATTATTCATAAATGTATAAGATAGATTTTTATTGAAACATGCTATTTTGGTTGTACTTCCTTTTTTTATAAGTTTCAAGTGTTGCGGAATTTCTCATGTAACATATGTAATGTCTTGCTTTCAATAAATCGATCTGCAAATCCTGTTTTGGTGACTTACATCACCTACTGCGCGAGGTGAGGGTGAGATGTCCATCTATTTATTTGTGGGTTGAGTTCCTTTTTGGCCAGACAACAAGGTTGTTGTCCCTTTGGGATGAACATATCATGTCAATCAGTTGAGTGAAACAAGGTGATCCGTTGGGGCTACTCTTTTTTGCTCTTTTGTTATACCCTTTTATTCAAAAGATCATGGATAATTTCAAGTGTCACCTGCATTCTTGGTATCTCGATGATGAGAGTTTTGTTGAGAATTCAAGGGTGGTGGCTAAATCACTTGATATCATTTGGGAGACGGGCCAAACACTGGACCTTGATTTAAATATTCGTAAGATTGAGATCGTTTGTCCTACATGTGACGAAAATAAATTTCGTGATGAGTTGTTTTCTTCAAACATTGGGAGGTCGGAGTTGGGAATGAAATTGCTCGAAAGTGTTGTTAGTCGAGATACAGGTTTTATCGAAAGGGTGGCTATAAATAGAGTTGTCAGGGCTATTGAGCTTCTTGTAATTCGATCATACATGGGTGTTGATAAACTAGTTTTAAGCTAGTATTTTTTTGTATTGAAAAAAATATAAATATTTTTCATCTTTATTTCTTCTTTAAAATACAAAAAAAATATGCGACCATATAATTTATTTATATCTATAATTTGAATAAAAAAGGTGGAAGATAATATGAAAATACTACATAACTACACGTTAAATAATTGGTAAAAACCATTTCCATGTTTTTAAATTTGTAATTTGATTGATTTTTAATTTTTTTTAGGCAACTTGAGCATATTAAGACATACAAAAATTTCAATTATAATTTTGTGATAATGATGATAATAATTATAATAGTAATATTACTAAAATAGAAGACCGAATAAGAAAATAATAATATTTTAAATATTTAATATTTTCGTATATTGACGGTTTACTTTTTTCTCTTGTCATATTCCCATTATAAGATATTTTCCATGCATGTAATATTCTATTTAACCCCCACAGACAACCATAACAAATCACAAATCGTCATTGTAACTCTTAATTATTCTTTCACGAGTTTAATTTCATTGTAGTCAGCATGCAACAACTCTTTACTTTTGTCATTATTCTTAGTTTTATTTCTCCCTATCTATGTACGAGGTTGAATGTTGGTATTTATAATTTGATGGATTTTGGTGCACGTGGTGATGGCAAATCTGATGATACACAAGTATATATATCTCAATTTAATTATAATTTTTTCATAGATTAGGCACATGTCACTAATTTAGTGACCCTTAACGATATTTTTAATTATATATATAAGTTGAATTGCAGGCATTTGCAAGTGCATGGAATAATGCATGCAAAGCAGGAGGGATGTCAACACTCGTTATCCCAGCAGAAAAATTATTTATGGTGACAAAAGTTCATTTTAACGGTCCTTGTAATGCCAAAATTCACATTCAGGTATAACTATCACAATCAACATAAACATGACACCTTTTATTAAAAAAAATAACAATTATTAGTTTTATGTTTATGGATAAAACTAATATATTATAATTATAATGTTAAAAATTTAAAAATATGGTGTGTATTAAAAAAATAAATATGCGTAATTTTATTCTTTGGAACTATATATTCATATTCAAAAAACATTGTATTGAATTTAATAATTATGTACCGAGAGTATAAAAAAAGTTTAGGAATCTAATTAATTAACATTTGATGTTATCCATGATGTCTATAATGATTTTTCGTTTTATTAAAGAGGTAAGAGTTAGATTTTGTAAACTCAAAGTTCAAATCCCTTTATATATATATTTGACAATCTATATTGCAGTTTGAAGGGAAAATAGTTGCACCGCCAAAAGAAGCCTGGAAAGGTGGGGAAAGTTTGATTTCCATTGAATATGTAGACGGTCTCACGATTGTTGGCAATGATCAAGGAGGAGCAGATGGAGATGGTTCAACTTGGTGGAATTGTCCTGGTGGTTGTGAACATGAACGACCTGGGGTATATATATGATCATTTTTATCTTTTCTCTTTCATTATTTACCTTTTCTCTGTCACAATTAATTTCTAACAGGTATACTTTACATCATTAATCGGGTTGATCGTGTACATATGCATTTATTAATGAAAAATAATACTTTCACATATGACAATTATATTTGATAGCATATTATTATTAATATCATATTTATTAACACATGGAACTATTAAATTCAATGAAAAACTCATTTATTTAATATTTTAAAGTGAGTGTGGGCATATTGTGACATATTTTTTCTAATGATACAGGTCTTTCATTTTCACTCATGCAATGATCTTAGTGTTAGAAACATAAAGATCACTAATAGCCCAAAATATCATGTATCAGTTAATAATTGCGTTGGTGTAACATTTTCTCATATAACCATTGATTCTCCTGCTACAAGCCCCAACACTGATGGCTTTGACATTTCTTTTTCTAAGAATATTTTAGTAGAAGATTCCGACATAAAATCTGGTAATTAAACGTTGTATTATCTAATGATTTTTGTTATTTTTTATTATATTATTTTGTAAAAGAGAGTTAAACAATAATTGTTATAAGAAAATTGAGGAAAAATTAATTAAAAAAAGTCGATCAATAGTAACGAAACATTATATTATTACTCTAATTAGTATAAATAAATGTTAAAAAATTACAATATTTTATTTTTATTTTTATTAGATATAGTCATAATCCTAAAAATGATTAATAGTTTTTATGTAAATTTAATCCATCTTTCTTCTTTTTAATAGGTGATGATTGTATTGCAATCAATGGTGGCTCATTTTTTATCAACGCCACAGGAATTACTTGTGGACCAGGCCATGGGATAAGGTTTATAAATTTTTATCTCGATCTAAAGTTCAATTTCACACACACGCACGCGCGCGCGCACATGCACACACACACATTATATATATTGTAACGTAGATAAAAATGAGTCAAATAATTATTAAGAATAATTGATTACATCCTAAGAGTATACTCCCTGTAATTAATCAAGTGATCACAATTACTATACGAAAATTAGACAACTAAAATCCTAAATTAATTTTTTAAATCTTATATATTGGTTGTTAGTATGATATACTATTAGTTTAGAGTCTGAATTGTTGACATCCACATACTAATTTTTTATGTGGCAGAATTGTAAATTTTATATTGTACATGTATTCATATTTTACACAAATCTCATAAAAATGTGTACTTTTATGAAATAATCAGTGTTGGCAGCCTTGGTAAAGTAAGAGATAATGATCAAGTTTCTGATGTTTATGTACGAAATTGCACCTTCATCGGGACTTCTAATGGGGGAAGAATCAAAACAGTGTCGGTGAGTATTACAAATAAGGTTAAATATTTTTATGTTTTCCACAAAAATACTGATCTTTTAAATGACATCCTCATTAAAATTTATTCAATTTTAGTTCTTCTCTTTTATTGAACAATTTTTAGTACTTACTTTTAAGCAAATCTGCAACAATATGACAATACGTTCATTGTCCAATTTTTTGCAGGGTGGTTCGGGTTATGCAAAACGTATTACTTTCGAGGAAATCAATCTAGTTAATGTTAAGAATCCAATAATTATAGATCAACATTATCATAAAAATTTGGAGCTGGTACGCATTTCATTCTACATGTTCATAGCATTATATATCTTGTCATTTGAACAATTCATATACATAATATTATACTAATTCAATAGTTATATGTGTTGAATTTGTTGAAATTATTAGGATGCAGATGTTTCAGTTAGTGATGTAACATATAGAGGATTTACTGGAACTTGTGATGGCAACATAGCTGTTAATTTCGATTGCAGTCCCACTGGTTGTCAAAACATTATTATGGATAGCATCAACATTAATTCAAATCAAGGAAAGAATCTTTCAACGGTTTGCCACAATGCCCAAGGAACTGCTACAAATACTATTCCAAGTGTCTCTTGCCTACATCAATAAGTTTTTATCGGCCTCCATTATGTGGTGGAAATACTATTTAAAGGGTGTATCATTAATCATGTTGCAATGAAATATGAAAACGTTTTTATAGGATTTTTTAGGATAAAATAATAATGGCTCAGCTAGTTTATTTTAGAAGTGATATTTTAGGCAAAATTTGTTAGTTACAAAAGTGATTATTAGACACGTAATTGTGTAGTTGGTGTAGTTTTTCTACTATCAGTATGCATTAGATTATATAAACAGTATGTAGTCCTATTATTGTAATCAATGAAAAATACAAAATAAATCTCATTCTTTTAGCTCCGGTTTATTTCCTCTAAATTTTGGAGTGTGGCCTACTAAATTGGGCCATATCACTTCATTTTTTATTCAAAATTAAACTCCCAATCCAAAATTAGGTTTTTGCATTTGTCCGATCACGTGTTTTGTCCATAGACAAATAAGTAAAATATGTTATTTCCTTTTTCTCCATACAATCACATAAGAGGTTATAAATTTCATTATTTTCACATGATTGTTGCATCTTCACGTTATAATATTAATTTCACTTATGATAAGAATTGTTATAACCATCTTATACATTTTTAAATTGAAGAACTAACATGCACATCATGCATATTTAAATTCCTAACATAATTAAAGGAATTCACCTTGAATTGAAGGTTGGAAGATGCTAATTGCATGCAATTTTATTTCGAATCTTAGCTTTCTTTTATGGTCTTATCTTTAAGTCATCACTTTTATTAGTAATTAAAAAATTTATCTTAGTTAACTTTTAAGACATTTTGTGGTCCTTGATTTTAAATTATACAAACTTTACCAACTATAAGACATTTGATTTTCTTTGGTACAAATTCTATAAATGAAACACTCAACTATCAGTTATCCACAATCTTTTAAGGTTTACTGCTTGAATTATTCATAAATGTATAAGATAGATTTTTATTGAAACTTTCTATTTTGGTTGTACTTCCTTTTTTTATAAGTTTCAAGTGTTGCGGAATTTCTCATGTAACATATGTAATGTCTTGCTTTCAATAAATCAATCTGCAAATCCTGTTTTGGTGACTTACATCACCTACTGCGCGAGGTGAGGGTGAGATGTCCATCTATTTATTTGTGGGTTGAGTTCCTTTATGGCCAGACAACAAGGTTGTTGTCCCTTTGGGATGAACATATCATGTCAATCAGTTGAGTGAAACAAGGTGATCCGTTGGGGCTACTCCTTTTTGCTCTTTTGTTATACCCTTTTATTCATAAGATCATGGATAATTTCAAGTGTCACCTGCATTCTTGGTATCTCGATGATGGGAGTTTTGTTGAGAATTCAAGGGTGGTGGCTAAATCACTTGATATCATTTGGGAGACGGGCCAAACACTGGACCTTGATTTGAATATTCGTAAGATTGAGATCGTTTGTCCTACATGTGACGAAAATAAATTTCGTGATGAGTTGTTTTCTTCAAACATTGGGAGGTCGGAGTTGGGAATGAAATTGCTCGAAAGTGTTGTTAGTCGAGATACAGGTTTTATCGAAAGGGTGGCTATAAATAGAGCTGTCAGGGCTATTGAGCTTCTTGTAATTCGATCATGCATGGGTGTTGATAAACTAGTTTTAAGCTAGTATTTTTTTGTATTGAAAAAAATATAAATATTTTTCATCTTTATTTCTTCTTTAAAATACAAGAAAAATATGCGACCATATAATTTATTTATATATATAATTTGAATAGAAAAGGTGGAAGATAATATGAAAATACTACATAACTACACGTAACCATTTCCATGTTTTTAAATTTGTAATTTGATTGATTTTTAATTTTTTTTAGGCAACTTGAGCATATTAAGACATAGAAAAATTTCAATTATAATTTTGTGATAATGATGATAATAATTATAATAGTAATATTACTAAAATCGAGGACCGAATAAGAAAATAATAATATTTTAAATATTTAATATTTTCGTATATTGACCGTTTACTTTTTTCTCTTGTCATATTCCCATTATAAGATATTTTCCATGCATGTAATATTCTATTTAACCCCCACAGACAACCATAACAAATCACAAATCGTCATTGTAACTCTTAATTATTCTTTCACGAGTTTAATTTCATTGTAGTCAGCATGCAACAACTCTTTACTTTTGTCATTATTCTTAGTTTTATTTCTCCCTATCTATGTACGAGGTTGAATGTTGGTATTTATAATGTGATGGATTTTGGTGCACGTGGTGATGGCAAATCTGATGATACACAAGTATATATATCTCAATTTAATTATAATTTTTTCATAGATTAGGCACATGTCACTAATTTAGTGACCCTTAATGATATTTTTAATTATATATATATAAGTTGAATTGCAGGCATTTGCAAGTGCATGGAATAATACATGCAAAGCAGGAGGGATGTCAACACTCGTTATCCCAGCAGAAAAATTATTTATGGTGACAAAAGTTCATTTTAACGGTCCTTGTAATGCCAAAATTCACATTCAGGTATAACTATCACAATCAACATAAACATGACACCTTTTATTAAAAAAAATAACAATTATTAGTTTTATGTTTATGGATAAAACTAATATATTATAATTATAATGTTAAAAATTTAAAAATATGGTGTGTATTAAAAAAATAAATATGCGTAATTTTATTCTTTGGAACTATATATTCATATTCAAAAAACATTGTATTGAATTTAATAATTATGTACCGAGAGTATAAAAAAAGTTTAGGAATCTAATTAATTAACATTTGATGTTATCCATGATGTCTATAATGATTTTTCGTTTTATTAAAGAGGTAAGAGTTAGATTTTGTAAACTCAAAGTTCAAATCGCTTTATATATATATTTGACAATCTATATTGCAGTTTGAAGGGAAAATAGTTGCACCGCCAAAAGAAGCCTAGAAAGGTGGGGAAAGTTTGATTTCCATTGAATATGTAGACGGTCTCACGATTGTTGGCAATGATCAAGGAGGAGCAGATGGAAATGGTTCAACTTGGTGGAATTGTCCTGGTGGTTGTGAACATGAACGACCTGGGGTATATATATGATCATTTTTATCTTTTCTCTTTCATTATTTACCTTTTCTCTATCACAATTAATTTCTAACAGGTATACTTTACATCATTAATCGGGTTGATCGTGTACATATGCATTTATTAATGAAAAATAATACTTTCACATATGACAATTATATTTGATAGCATATTATTATTAATATTATATTTATTAACACATGGAACTATTAAATTCAATGAAAAACTCATTTAATATTTTAAAGTGAGTGTGGGCATATTGTGACATATTTTTTCTAATGATACAGGTCTTTCATTTTCACTCATGCAATGATCTTAGTGTTAGAAACATAAAGATCACTAATAGCCCAAAATATCATGTCTCAGTTAATAATTGCGTTGGTGCAACATTTTCTCATATAACCAATAATTCTCCTGCTACAAGCCCCAACACTGATGGCTTTGACATTTCTTTTTCTAAGAATATTTTAGTAGAAGATTCCAACATAAAATCTGGTAATTAAACGTTTTATTATCTTATGATTTTTGTTATTTTTTATTATATTATTTTGTAAAAGAGAGTCAAACAAAAATTGTTATAAGAAAATTGAGGAAAAATTAATAAAAAAAATCGATCAATAGTAACGAAACATTATATTATTACTCTAATTAGTATAAATAAATGTTAAAAAATTACAATATTTTATTTTTATTTTTATTAGATATAGTCATAATCCTAAAAATGATTAATAGTTTTTATGTAAATTTAATCCATCTTTCTTCTTTTTAATAGGTGATGATTGTATTGCAATCAATGGTGGCTAATTTTTTATCAACGCCACAGGAATTACTTGTGGACCAGGCCATGGGATAAGGTTTATAAATTTTTATCTCAATCTAAAGTTCAATTTCACACACACGCGCGCGCGCGCGCACAAGCACACACACACATTATATATATATATATATATATATATTGTAACGTAGATAAAAATAAGTCAAATAATTATTAAGAATAACTGATTACATCCTAAGAGTATACTCCCTGTAATTAATCAAGTGATCACAATTACTATACGAAAATTAGACAACTAAAATCCTAAATTAATTTTTTAAATCTTATATATTGGTTGTTAGTATGATATACTATTAGTTTAGAGTCTGAATTGTTGACATCCACATACTTATCTTTTATGTGGCAGAATTGTAAATTTTATATTGTACATGTATTCATATTTTACACAAATCTGATAAAAATGTGTACTTTTATGAAATAATCAGTGTTGGCAGCCTTGGTAAAGTAAGAGATAATGATCAAGTTTCTGATGTTTATGTACGAAATTGCACCTTCATCGGGACTTCTAATGGGGGAAGAATCAAAACAGTGTCGGTGAGTATTACAAATAAGGTTAAATATTTTTATGTTTTCCACAAAAATACTGATCTTTTAAATGACATCCTCATTAAAATTTATTCAATTTTAGTTCTTCTCTTTTATTGAACAATTTTTAGTACTTACTTTTAAGCAAATCTGCAACAATATGACAATACGTTCATTGTCCAATTTTTTGCAGGGTGGTTCGGGTTATGCAAAACGTATTACTTTCGAGGAAATCAATCTAGTTAATGTTAAGAATCCAATAATTATAGATCAACATTATCATAAAAATTTGGAGCTGGTACGCATTTCATTCTACATGTCCATAGCATTATATATCTTGTCATTTGAACAATTCATATACATAATATTATACTAATTCAATAGTTATATGTGTTGAATTTGTTGAAATTATTAGGATGCAGATGTTTCAGTTAGTGATGTAACATATAGAGGATTTACTGGAACTTGTGATGGCAACATAGCTGTTAATTTCGATTGCAGTCCCACTGGTTGTCAAAACATTATTATGGATAGCATCAACATTAATTCAAATCAAGGAAAGAATCTTTCAACGGTTTGCCACAATGCCCAAGGAACTGCTACAAATACTATTCCAAGTGTCTCTTGCCTACATCAATAAGTTTTTATCGGCCTCCATTATGTGGTGGAAATACTATTTAAAGGGTGTATCATTAATCATGTTGCAATGAAATATGAAAACGTTTTTATAGGATTTTTTAGGATAAAATAATAATGGGTCAGCTAGTTTATTTTAGAAGTGATATTTTAGGCAAAATTTGTTAGTTACAAAAGTGATTATTAGACACGTAATTGTGTAGTTGGTGTAGTTTTTCTACTATCAGTATGCATTAGATTATATAAACAATATGTAGTCCTATTATTGTAATCAATGAAAAATACAAAATAAATCTCATTCTTTTATCTCCGGTTTATTTCCTCTAAATTTTGGAGTGTGGCCTACTAAATTGGGCCATATCACTTCATTTTTATTCAAAATTAAACTCCCAATCCAAAATTAGGTTTTTGCATTTGTCCGATCACGTGTTTTGTCCATAGACAAATAAGTAAAATATGTTATTTCCTCTATCTATAAATTTTTTTTCTCCATACAATCACATAAGAGGTTATAAATTTCATTATTTTCACATGATTGTTGCATCTTCACGTTATAATATTAATTTCACTTATGATAAGAATTGTTATAACCATCTTATACATTTTTAAATTGAAGAACTAACATGCACATCATGCATATTTAAATTCCTAACATAATTAAAGGAATTCACCTTGAATTGAAGGTTGGAAGATGCTAATTGCATGCAATTTTATTTCGAATCTTAGCTTTCTTTTATGGTCTTATCTTTAAGTCATCACTTTTATTAGTAATTAAAAAATTTATCTTAGTTAACTTTTAAGACATTTTGTGGTCCTTGATTTTAAATTGTACAAACTTTACCAACTATAAGACATTTGATTTTCTTTGGTACAAATTCTATAAATGAAACACTCAACTATCAGTTATCCACAATCTTTTAAGGTTTACTGCTTGAATTATTCATAAATGTATAAGATAGATTTTTATTGAAACTTTCTATTTTGGTTGTACTTCCTTTTTTTATAAGTTTCAAGTGTTGCGGAATTTCTCATGTAACATATGTAATGTCTTGCTTTCAATAAATCAATCTGCAAATCCTGTTTTGGTGACTTACATCACCTACTGCGCGAGGTGAGGGTGAGATGTCCATCTATTTATTTGTGGGTTGAGTTCCTTTATGGCCAGACAACAAGGTTGTTGTCCCTTTGGGATGAACATATCATGTCAATCAGTTGAGTGAAACAAGGTGATCCGTTGGGGCTACTCCTTTTTGCTCTTTTGTTATACCCTTTTATTCATAAGATCATGGATAATTTCAAGTGTCACCTGCATTCTTGGTATCTCGATGATGGGAGTTTTGTTGAGAATTCAAGGGTGGTGGCTAAATCACTTGATATCATTTGGGAGACGGGCCAAACACTGGACCTTGATTTGAATATTCGTAAGATTGAGATCGTTTGTCCTACATGTGACGAAAATAAATTTCATGATGAGTTGTTTTCTTCAAACATTGGGAGGTCGGAGTTGGGAATGAAATTGCTCGAAAGTGTTGTTAGTCGAGATACAGGTTTTATCGAAAGGGTGGCTATAAATAGAGCTGTCAGGGCTATTGAGCTTCTTGTAATTCGATCATGCATGGTTGTTGATAAACTAGTTTTAAGCTAGTATTTTTTTGTATTGAAAAAAATATAAATATTTTTCATCTTTATTTCTTCTTTAAAATACAAGAAAAATATGCGACCATATAATTTATTTATATATATAATTTGAATAGAAAAGGTGGAAGATAATATGAAAATACTACATAACTACACGTTAAATAATGGGTAAAAACCATTTCCATGTTTTTAAATTTGTAATTTGATTGATTTTTAATTTTTTTTAGGCAACTTGAGCATATTAAGACATACAAAAATTTCAATTATAATTTTGTGATAATGATGATAATAATTATAATAGTAATATTACTAAAATAGAAGACCGAATAAGAAAATAATAATATTTTAAATATTTAATATTTTCGTATATTGACCGTTTACTTTTTTCTCTTGTCATATTCCCATTATAAGATATTTTCCATGCATGTAATATTCTATTTAACCCCCACAGACAACCATAACAAATCACAAATCGTCATTGTAACTCTTAATTATTCTTTCACGAGTTTAATTTCATTGTAGTCAGCATGCAACAACTCTTTACTTTTGTCATTATTCTTAGTTTTATTTCTCCCTATCTATGTACGAGGTTGAATGTTGGTATTTATAATGTGATGGATTTTGGTGCACGTGGTGATGGCAAATCTGATGATACACAAGTATATATATCTCAATTTAATTATAATTTTTTCATAGATTAGGCACATGTCACTAATTTAGTGACCCTTAACGATATTTTTAATTATATATATAAGTTGAATTGCAGGCATTTGCAAGTGCATGGAATAATACATGCAAAGCAGGAGGGATGTCAACACTCGTTATCCCAGCAGAAAAATTATTTATGGTGACAAAAGTTCATTTTAACGGTCCTTGTAATGCCAAAATTCACATTCAGGTATAACTATCACAATCAACATAAACATGACACCTTTTATTAAAAAAAATAACAATTATTAGTTTTATGTTTATGGATAAAACTAATATATTATAATTATAATGTTAAAAATTTAAAAATATGGTGTGTATTAAAAAAATAAATATGCGTAATTTTATTCTTTGGAACTATATATTCATATTCAAAAAACATTGTATTGAATTTAATAATTATGTACCGAGAGTATAAAAAAAGTTTAGGAATCTAATTAATTAACATTTGATGTTATCCATGATGTCTATAATGATTTTTCGTTTTATTAAAGAGGTAAGAGTTAGATTTTGTAAACTCAAAGTTCAAATCCCTTTATATATATATTTGACAATCTATATTGCAGTTTGAAGGGAAAATAGTTGCACCGCCAAAAGAAGCCTGGAAAGGTGGGGAAAGTTTGATTTCCATTGAATATTTAGGGACTCACGATTGTTGGCAATGATCAAGGAGGAGCAGATGGAGATGGTTCAACTTGGTGGAATTGTCCTGGTGGTTGTGAACATGAACGACCTGGGGTATATATATATGATCATTTTTATCTTTTCTCTTTCATTATTTACCTTTTCTCTGTCACAATTAATTTCTAACAGGTATACTTTACATCATTAATCGGGTTGATCGTGTACATATGCATTTATTAATGAAAAATAACACTTTCACATATGACAATTATATTTGATAGCATATTATTATTAATATTATATTTATTAACACATGGAACTATTAAATTCAATGAAAAACTCATTTATTTAATATTTTAAAGTGAGTGTGGGCATATTGTGACATATTTTTTCTAATGATACAGGTCTTTCATTTTCACTCATGCAATGATCTTAGTGTTAGAAACATAAAGATCACTAATAGCCCAAAATATCATGTATCAGTTAATAATTGCGTTGGTGCAACATTTTCTCATATAACCATTGATTCTCCTGCTACAAGCCCCAATACTGATGGCTTTGACATTTCTTTTTCTAAGAAAATTTTAGTAGAAGATTCCAACATAAAATCTGGTAATTAAACGTTGTATTATCTTATGATTTTTGTTATTTTTTATTATATTATTTTGTAAAAGAGAGTCAAACAAAAATTGTTATAAGAAAATTGAGGAAAAATTAATAAAAAAAAGTCGATCAATAGTAACGAAACATTATATTATTACTCTAATTAGTATAAATAAATGTTAAAAAATTACAATATTTTATTTTTATTAGATATAGTCATAATCCTAAAAACGATTAATAGTTTTTATGTAAATTTAATCCATCTTTCTTCTTTTTAATAGGTGATGATTGTATTGCAATCAATGGTGGCTCATTTTTTATCAACGCCACAGGAATTACTTGTGGACCAGGCCATGGGATAAGGTTTATAAATTTTTATCTTAATCTAAAGTTCAATTTCACACACACGCGCGCGCGCTCGCACATGCACACACACACACATTATATATGTTGGTGTTTTGTATGTTGGCCTCATTTTGCAAAAACATGTTCTAGCAAGATGTTGGACCAGATGCCGTAGCATGTGGGTACAGCATCTGTCGTGACGGTAATTCTCGCTGTATTTATGCGCCATATCCTTGAAGATTCGCCTAAACAATAATTTCGCCTTTCCTTATATACCAAGACGCACGTTTTCATTGAGGTTTGATAAGGCGGCTGCACCAGGTTATATTTTCATAATATGCTACGCCATTTATGGAAACAAGAGATTTTATCCAAGAATATGTTTGCTGGACTTTTTCAACGACCAGCTGTATTGTGAAGCCCAAAAACGAAGATCTAGCCTATGCTAACTCAGGGTATATATATGTGAAGACTAAAACCTAAATTACTACTGAAGCCGTATCTGAAGAACTTAGTTTTAAGGTTTGAGTCTTGTTATTTGTAAGCCTTTTCTTGTGGATTCTATAACACAAGCTTAGGCCTGTTTGGTTTGTTATTTTGTATAACTTCTCCCAAGCTTTTAAGCACGGAGACTGTTTTGTTGTTTGGTTAGTGAAACCACACTGTTCGTAGAACTGAATAATCACGAGGTTCGTGATAGAAAGGAAGTGAGACGGGGTCTCAAACTTAGGAGTTCCTAGGTTGAGTTAGCACGGGTAGAGTCTAGGAGATAAGTCGTAAACTTGGATGTTTGCTGTGGGCTTAGAACTAGATCTATTATAGTGGATTCCTTCCTGGCTTGGTAGCCCCCAGAGTAGGTCGTTGTGAACGCCGAACTGGGTTAACAATTTTCTGTGTTGTTTACTTTATTGTCTGTTGCTTTTACTTGTTGATTATATTCTACTGTGGACATACGCTTGAGCATTTGTCTTAGCATTACAACTGACTACGTACGACAATTGCTATAGCTTCTGTCTTAACATCTGTCCCCAGTAGGTGCCAGAATTTCAATTGGCATCAGAGCAGGCACCCTGTTCTGCGTGGGTGAGGACCAGGGAAGTTACTTTCTGGCATAATGAACAAGGATGGTGGCTATGTCAACAGACCTCCACTTCTGGATGGATCAAACTATGATTACTGGAAAGCCAAAATGGTGGCATTTATTAAATCACTTGATAGCAAATCTTGGAAGGCTATCCTAACGGGATGGGAGCATCCAGTGATGCGTGACAAAGATGGTAAAACTACAGGTGAACTAAAACCAGAAGCGGAGTGGACCAAGGAAGAGGATGAGCTTGCACATGGTAACTCCAAGGCGCTAAATGCCTTATTCAATGCTGTGGATAATAACATTTTCAGGATGATCAAACAGTGCTCAGTGGCCAAGGAAGCATGGGATATTCTAATGACTACACATGAAGGCACCGCTAAGGTGAAGAATTCAAGGCTACAGCTTTTGACCGTAAAGTTTGAGAACCTAATGATGGGTTAAGATCAATCTGTTCATGACTTCCACATGACCATTCTAGACTTTGCAAACAACTTTGATGCTCTAGGTGAAAAGCTAAGCGAGGAAAGAATGGTAAGAAAAATGCTTAGATCTCTTCCTAAGATGTTTGATATGAAAGTTACTACTATAGAAGAAGTACATGATATAGGAGTATTGAAACTTGAAAATTTAGTGGGTTCATTACAAACCTATGAGCTGGCTGCTAAAGAGAAAACCGAGAAGAGGAAGAAGAGTATAGCTCTTATAACCAACTCCACTGAAAGTGAGGAAGTAGAAAATGGTTTAGAAACTGATGAAAATTTATCTGAAACTATGGCACATCTAGGCAGGCAGTTCAACAGAATATTAAAGAAGATGGATGGAAGAGGCAGGACAAATGCTAAAGGCAATTTTTCTGATAATAACAGAAAGTTTAATGGTGAAAGAAAATACAGACCTGAGGAAAAGGCCAGTATAGGAAAAGGTGTTCAATGTCATGAATGTGAAGGCCATGGACATATTAGAGCTGAATGTCCAACATTCCTGAAGAAACAGAAGAAGGGTATGGCTGTCACTTGGTCTGATGAAGATGACTCTGAGGATGATGACTACTCTGAGTCTGCAAATCACATTACTGCACTTACTGGATTTATTGAATCTGAATCAGATGATGATGAATTGACCTTTGATGAACTAGCTGCGTCCTATAAAGCACTGAGTCAGAAGAGTGAAAAGGTTTGTCAGCAGCAACAAAACGTTATAAGTAAATTGCAAGATGAGAAGCTGAAGCATCAGACTCAAATATCTCAACTCACAAAGCAGTTACAATCTGAGAAGGCAAAGCATCTGTCCGAGGCTTCTGCTCTTAGAGATGAGGTAACCACATTGAACTATCAGCTGACTAGTTTAAATAAACAGCTTAGACTGCTAAATAATGGAACTGAAAGATTAGATATACTGGTTGAGGGTCAAGTTGCTGGGAAACCTAAGGGTATTGGAGTAGAATATAACTATCCTAAAAAGAAAAATGTTACTTCTACTAGTACATTTGTTCCTGCTAAAGACACTTATGATCCCACTGAAACCAGACAGATGCCACAACATGTTCAACAACATCAGCCTGCCAAAGTCATTCCTAAACCTAAGGGATGGATCTGTCATTACTGTGGTAGAAGAGGTCACATCAGACCTTTCTGTTTTAGATTGTATGGGTTTCCAAGATGGTATAATAATCCCAGGTATGAATCTGATTCAAGCAATACAAAGAAAGAATGGAAACCAAAGGCAAATGATGCTGCTCACATAGCTCATACATCTCTGAGAGTTTCATCCAGAAATGATTGGTACTTTGATAGTGGTTGCTCAAGACATATGACTGGTGTTAAAAATTATCTAACCAATGTTAAAGCTTACACTACCAGTTATGTTACTTTTGGTGATGGGGCCAAAGGTCAGATCAAAGGCATTGGAAGTCTCATTGCAAATGGGTTGCCTAAGCTTGAGAATGTTCTTTTAGTGGAAGGATTGACTGCAAATCTCATAAGCATCAGTCAATTGTGTGATCAAGGAATGAAAGTGAACTTCACGAAGTCTGAATGCATTGTCTCAACTAAAGATGGTGAATCTGTTATGAAAGGAGTCAGGTCTAAAGATAACTGTTATTTATGGATTCCTGAAGAAAGTGCTCAAATTTCTTCCTGTCTCATCACTAGAGAAGATGAAGTCAAGTTATGGCATCAAAAGATGGGTCATCTTAATCTAAGGAGTATGAAGAAAGTCATAGCTGAAGATGCAGTAAGAGGAGTACCTAAACTGAAGATAGAAGAAGGAAGCATATGTGGTGAATGTCAAATTGGAAAGCAGACAAAGATGTCACACCCGAAGCTGCAGCATCTGACTACATCAAAGGTGCTTGAATTACTTCATATGGACTTGATGGGGCCTATGCAGGTTGAAAGTTTAGGAGGAAAGAGATATGCGTTTGTGGTTGTAGATGACTACTCAAGATTCACTTGGATCAACTTCCTCAGAGAAAAGTCAGACACTTTTAGTTCTTTCAAAGACTTGTGTAAACAACTTCAAAGAGAAAAAGATAGTGTGATTGTCAGAATAAGGAGTGACCATGGTAGAGAGTTTGAAAACTCAAGATTCTCTGAGTTCTGTGCTGCTGAAGGAATAGAACATGAATTTTCTTCACCTATTACACCTCAACAAAATGTTATAGTTGAAAGAAAGAACAGAACTATACAAGAATGTGCTCGTGTCATGCTACACTCAAAGAAACTACCTCAACATTTTTGGGCTGAAGCTATGAATACAGCATGTTACATTCTCAATCGTGTCACCTTGAGAACTGGAACCACTAAGACCTTATATGAATTGTGGAAAGGTAGAAAACCTACTATCAAGTATTTTCATGTATTTGGAAGTAAGTGTTACATTCTGATAGATAGAGAATAAAGGAGGAAGATGGATCCAAAGAGTGATGAAGGTATATTCTTGGGATACTCAACTAACAGCAGAGCCTACAGAGTGTATAACTCCATAACTCAAGTAATGATGGAATCAATGAATGTTGTGATAGATGATGTACCATCTGACGCTAAGACAGATGAAAGTCCAGATGCTGAAGCATTTGAATTCCAGCCTGAAGAAACTGCTAGTATAGAGGATTTTGAGGTAACGCCTGATAGTCCTACCACTGATGATACTACTGCTCCAGTTAGTAAAGGACCATCTATCAGAGTCCAGAAAAATCATCCCAAGGATCTGATCATAGGGAATCCTGATGAAGGTATTACCACAAGAAGAAATCAAGATATAATCTCTAACTCTTGCTTTGTGTCAAAAATAGAACCAAAAAATGTCAAAGAGGCTCTCATGGACAATTATTGGATTACTGTTATGCAAGAAGAGTTGAATCAGTTTGAAAGAAGTGAGGTTTGGGATCTAGTTCCTAGACCAAAAGGGTTGAATGTAATAGGTACTAAATGGGTTTATAAAAATAAATCTGATGAAAATGGAACTATTACAAGAAACAAGGCGAGGCTTGTGGCACAGGGATACACTCAAGTGGAAGGATTAGACTTTGATGAGACTTTTGCCCCAGTTGCTAGATTAGAGTCTATACGGCTGTTGCTTGGTGTTGCATGCATTCTGAAATTTAAACTTTTCCAAATGGATGTTAAGAGTGCCTTTCTCAATGGGTACTTAAATGAAGAGGTGTATGTGGAACAACCAAAAGGCTTTGTGAATCCAGATCTTCCTGATCATGTCTACAAGTTGAAGAAGGCTTTATATGGGTTGAAACAAGCTCCTAGGGCTTGGTATGAGAGATTGACTGAATTTCTTGTCAATCATGGATACAGGAAAGGAGGACATGATAAAACTCTGTTTGTAAAAGAAGAACATGGTAAACTAATGATAGCACAAATTTATGTTGATGACATAGTGTTTGGTGGGATGTCAAGTCAGATGGTGGAGCATTTTATCAAACAGATGCAGTCAGAGTTTGAGATGAGTTTAGTTGGGGAATTAACGTTTTTCCTTGGACTACAAGTGAAGCAAATGGATGAGACAATATTTATCTCTCAGAGTAAGTATGCAAAAAATATTGTCAAGAAGTTTGGAATGGATACCGCTACTCACAAAAGGACTCCAGCACCTACTCATTTAAAGTTGACAAAAGATGAGAAGGGTGTTAGTGTTGATCAGAGTCTCTACAGAAGTATGATAGGGAGTCTCCTATATCTTACAGCTAGTAGACCTGATATTAGCTTTGCAGTGGGTGTGTGTGCAAGATATCAAGCTGATCCAAAGATGAGTCACTTAACTCAAGTGAAAAGAATCCTCAAGTATGTTAGCGGCACATGTGACTACGGCATGATGTACTCACAAAGTGACAATTCTCAACTCATTGGTTTTTGTGATGCAGATTGGGCTGGCAGTGCTGATGACAGAAAGAGCACTTCTGGTGGTTGTTTCTTCTTGGGAGAGAATTTGATATCGTGGTTTAGTAAGAAACAAAATTGTGTGTCTCTTTCAACTGCTGAAGCTGAATACATTGCAGCTGGGAGTAGTTGTTCACAACTTGTCTGGATGAGACAGATGCTGAGGGAGTATAATGTTGAGCAAGATGCTATGGCTTTGTATTGTGATAATCTGAGTGCAATCAATATCTCTAAAAATCCTATACAACACAGTAGGACCAAGCACATAGATATTCGTCATCATTTTATCAGAGATTTAGTAGAAGAGAATGTGGTGGTTTTAAAACATGTTGCTACTGAGGAACAGCTCGCAGATATATTCACGAAAGCACTAGATGCTAACCAATTTGAGAAGCTAAGAGGCAAATTAGGAATTTGCCTACATGAGGATTTGTAGCAGTTAATGTCTGAAAAGCGTGCAGCAGTTATTCTCTCTCTCTACTCTTATGTTGCGCACGCTAATTTAGGGAAAGTCTTAAAAACTTCCCTTAACTACTTCATCACACGCTACATTAGTGTGATAAGTTCTGATACTGTTGTTAAGCATCACTCTAGTTCTGAGACTGAGAAGACTAGGCTTGTTGTTGAAGAAGTTGAAAAGAATGTTGAGTTCGAGCATTTAGGAAAATCTGATCAGGTCGAAACCCTAGATATTGTTGATGTGAATACTGTTAAGGATCCTGAGGCTGCTCCTAGTACTGATGACATGGAAGTGGATATTGATCCTGTAGCAAAGGTTACTGAAACTGGTGACACCATGGTTGACAATGGTCTGAATCTCATCAAGGACCCTGTTCCTCAATCTGACGTTGTGCCAGATGCTGAAGCATCTTTGGACCAACAGGTTCCTCGTCCTAATATTGTAGCTGACGTATGTTCTGATACTGATTTTAGTAGTGATGATACTGATAAGTCTCCATCCCTGGTGAAGACATTTGGTGCTGGTGTTGATATTCCTGTTGTCCAGAAGAAACAGTTGAAGAGAAATGCCGTAGAGAGTAACTCTGTCTTTGAGGAAGAAGTGTCTAAAGATGAACCATCTGGTGAAGCTTATGTTGGCAGACAAAGTGTAGGTGACAAGAAGAGAAGGGTAGCTCTGGAAAGAGAGCTTGGAGAAGAAGCCCTGGTGTGCACTGATACAGTGAGCTTGATTGAAGAAGCTGGTGCTGGAAATAATGATGTTGATGCTGATGGTGAACCTATGATAGAGAGCTCTGATGAAAGCTCCTCTGAATGATGTCCTTGCTCCTGTGGTTTACTGCTCCTATTGTTTTTGTCTGTCTGAACCTTGCGGGCTACGCCCAGGATATCTTGTGCCCTCCCATGTGCTGCTGGTCTGTAATTATGCTACTATGATGTGTTGCTACTTCTGTTTGTCAATGCATGACACATTATGTTTGTCAAAATTATGGCTAAAAAGGGGGAGTAGTAGTAAAGATGCATGTTCTGTTCGGGATAATGTTGTGACACATGTTACACCATCTGGTGTGCTATGATTGAGGGGGAGCAGGTATGCTATATCTGTATGTGTATGTTTGTTCTGTTGAGGGGGAGTATTCTCTACTGTGATATATGCATGAACTCAGGGGGAGCAATCTACTTTTGTTGTGATGCATGTTGTGTGTGACAAATGCCATTCCAAATGTTAAGGCATCTTGTCTGTTTCAAAGGAATCCACTTTTACTTGATACCTGAGAATTTATTTTTCTCAGTGGTGTAGGAATTTATTTTTCCTATGGTGATTCATATTTGTGGGAATTTATTTTTCCCTGGTTTAACTGTATGGCGCTTATGTGTGAGAGTTTATTTCTCTCTTACCTTGTACCCTATGAGGCTAAGTTGTGTATTTCCGCTGTTGCATGCCTCTGATGCTGCTTGTTCATTATTTCTCACTTGAAGACCTCTTTTGAAAATAATGTGACAATGTATTATCTTCTTTCTTAGCTGTGTGTTTGCGTTGACTTGAAGGAAGGTATGTACTGCATCTCTCCAGAATTGGTCTTAGTTTGTTTTAGCCAAAATTTGCCAAAGGGGGAGATTGTTGGTGTTTTGTATGTTGGCCTCATTTTGCAAAAACATGTTCTAGCAAGATGTTGGACCAGATGCCGTAGCATGTGGGTACAGCATCTGTCGTGACGGTAATTCTCGCTGTATTTATGCGCCATATCCTTGAAGATTCGCCTAAACAATATTTTCGCCTTTCCTTATATACCAAGACGCACGTTTTCATTGAGGTTTGATAAGGCGGCTGCACCAGGTTATATTTTCATAATATGCTACGCCATTTATGGAAACAAGAGATTTTATCCAAGAATATGTTTGCTGGACTTTTTCAACGACCAGCTGTATTGTGAAGCCCAAAAACGAAGATCTAGCCTATGCTAACTCAGGGTATATATATGTGAAGACTAAAACCTAAATTACTACTGAAGCCGTATCTGAAGAACTTAGTTTTAAGGTTTGAGTCTTGTTATTTGTAAGCCTTTTCTTGTGGATTCTATAACACAAGCTTAGGCCTGTTTGGTTTGTTATTTTGTATAACTTCTCCCAAGCTTTTAAGCACGGAGACTGTTTTGTTGTTTGGTTAGTGAAACCACACTGTTCGTAGAACTGAATAATCACGAGGTTCGTGATAGAAAGGAAGTGAGACGGGGTCTCAAACTTAGGAGTTCCTAGGTTGAGTTAGCACGGGTAGAGTCTAGGAGATAAGTCGTAAACTTGGATGTTTGCTGTGGGCTTAGAACTAGATCTATTATAGTGGATTCCTTCCTGGCTTGGTAGCCCCCAGAGTAGGTCGTTGTGAACGCCGAACTGGGTTAACAATTTTCTGTGTTGTTTACTTTATTGTCTGTTGCTTTTACTTGTTGATTATATTCTACTGTGGACATACGCTTGAGCATTTGTCTTAGCATTACAACTGACTACGTACGACAATTGCTATAGCTTCTGTCTTAACATCTGTCCCCAGTAGGTGCCAGAATTTCAATATATATATTGTAACGTAGATAAAAATGAGTCAAATAATTATTAAGAATAATTGATTACATCCTAAGAGTATACTCCCTGTAATTAATCAAGTGATCAATTACTATACGAAAATTAGACAACTAAAATCCTAAATTAATTTTTTAAATCTTATATATTGGTTTTTAGTATGATATACTATTAGTTTAGAGTCTGAATTGTTGACATCCACATACTTATTCTTTATGTGGCAGAATTGTAAATTTTATATTGTACATGTATTCATATTTTACACAAATCTGATAAAAATGTGTACTTTTATGAAATAATCAGTGTTGGCAGCCTTGGTAAAGTAAGAGATAATGATCAAGTTTCTGATGTTTATGTACGAAATTGCACCTTCATCGGGACTTCTAATGGGGGAAGAATCAAAACAGTGTCGGTGAGTATTACAAATAAGGTTAAATATTTTTATGTTTTCCACAAAAATACTGATCTTTTAAATGACATCCTCATTAAAATTTATTCAATTTTAGTTCTTCTCTTTTATTGAACAATTTTAGTACTTACTTTTAAGCAAATCTGCAACAATATGACAATACGTTCATTGTCCAATTTTTTGCAGGGTGGTTCGGGTTATGCAAAACGTATAACTTTCGAGGAAATCAATCAAGTTAATGTTAAGAATCCAATAATTATAGATCAACATTATCATAAAAATTTGGAGCTGGTACGCATTTCATTCTACATGTTCATAGCATTATATATCTTGTCAGTTGAACAATTCATATACATAATATTATACTAATTCAATAGTTATATGTGTTGAATTTGTTGAAATTATTAGGATGCAGATGTTTCAGTTAGTGATGTAACATATAGAGGATTTACTGGAACTTGTGATGGCAACATAGCTGTTAATTTCGATTGCAGTCCCACTGGTTGTCAAAACATTATTATGGATAGCATCAACATTAATTCATATCAAAGAAAGAATCTTTCAACGGTTTGCCACAATGCCCAAGGAACTGCTACAAATACTATTCCAAGTGTCTCTTGCCTACATCAATAAGTTTTTATCGGCCTCCATTATGTGGTGGAAATACTATTTAAAGGGTGTATCATTAATCATGTTGCAATGAAATATGAAAACGTTTTTATAGGATTTTTTAGGATAAAATAATAATGGCTCGGCTAGTTTATTTTAGAAGTGATATTTTAGGCAAAATTTGTTAGTTACAAAAGTGATTATTAGATACGTAATTGTGTAGTTGGTGTAGTTTTTCTACTATCAGTATGCATTAGATTATATAAACAGTATGTAGTCCTATTATTGTAATCAATGAAAAATACAAAATAAATCTCATTTGTCATACCCCATTTTTTGACCAATCGCTTATATGCGTCTTTTTACGACGGATTTTTCTTTGTTCGTTTCTGACGAAATTTCGGCAGAGAGGTATTTTAAAATACCTCATTTATTTGATTTGATTTTCTTTTCTTTTTATTATTATTATTATTATTTTTTTCTTTAATTTCTATTCTATTATTATTATTATTATTATTATTATTATTATTTTCGTTTTTATTATTATTATTAATATATATATTATTTTTTTATTTTAATTGTTTATTTGTGTATTTTCCTTATTTGGTGTTTTTGCCAATTTTTTATAGAAGTCCAGATGTGTTTTTTTGTCTAGGCCCAAAGGGGCAATTTTGTCCAAATGGAGTATTTTTCATCTGCCAAACCCTAAGTCTGACACAGTACAAATACAGTATTAATTGCACATTTCCCTAGGTCAGCAATCTCATCATCAGCCGCAAAACAGAAAATCACTTTCCAATTTCCAGATCAAAAAATCAAAGAAAGCAAAAAAACGGAAAAGATAAAAAAAAAATCAGAACATTCATCCTTGTTCATCACCATTACTGTAACATCCCCAATTCTTACATTAGTATTATATACTGCTAAGGGTATTTTCTATAAATGATCACATGTCTAGAGCTAGTTTTTGAGCCATGATATATGTAATGAGTAAGGTATAGTGTGTGTGTGTGTCATGAGAAGAAGGACATGTGTCCCACTATAGATTGAAAACTTTGACTCAACACATACACCAAAGCTCTACACCATTGATCTCCATTTTCTGATACCACTAAACAGCAAAACTCTCTCCTCCTTGCTCTCTTTCCCTCGTGCAAACAACACCATCACCATTTGCATTTCAACTTCAAATTCCTCTTCTAAACTCTTTAACCACTCACATGCAATTGAAGAATCTTGCTCCTTAGGTTGTGTTTCTCATAGGAGGTAAGTTATAATCTTCAAAACTCCTCCCAATCTTTCCAAATTCGTGCTCCAAATTCTCCTAGAATGAGCTCAAAATTCTGTCTTGCAAATGCATGTATTTGAAACATGCTAAATTGTGAATTGTGGTGTTATAGGAAATTGAATTCAAGACCACAGCTCAAAAGGGAACTCAGCTGCTAAATGAAGTTCTGATCAAGTTATTAGCCAAAGATCAAGCTCAATCTTGAGGTGGGTTCTTAGGATAGAATAGTTAGAATTATTCCCCCAAAATTCACTTTGAATGAGAACATAGGATTTAGGGATTGAAATGTGCATGAGAAGGGTTTAATTCCCAAAACTCTTCTCCTTTATAATTATTATGATATTCATGATGTTAATGGCTTGAAAGATTGGCAATTGTAGTGTAGAAAACTCTGTTTTGAACTGGTTCTGCAGGGTTTCGCGCCGAGGCGCAACACTTTCGCTCCAGGGCGCAGGCAAAATGAGACAGAGACAGAATCTGGAATGCAGGTTCGCGCCAGGGCGCAGAAGGTTTGCGCCGGGCGCAAGCCACTAGCATTTCCAGATTTTATCCCCTGTTTCCTGCTTTTGGAAATTCCTACGCATTTTGGATTGTCATCTTTTAAGTCTTGTTTTCCATTAACATTAAGAATACCTTATAATTATGATGTCGTTGTACGTATAGGATTGATTATAACCTAGGCTAGTAGCTAGGTTAGTCTCCCGGGATTGGGATATATTGGTAGTATGTTAACACATTAGAATTATGTGTAGTATCAGTCCATAGTTATGTGTGGCTGCTTGAGCACCACCAAAGGGATTCGTGGAATCCATAGTTATGTGTGGTTGTTTGACACCACCAAAGGGATTCGAGTAATCCAAAGCGATAAGATATCAATAATATCGATTGTGATGCCATAGTTATTTCGTACCATATGTGCTTAGTTCACGAAGATTGGTACGGAAAAGCGTAAGGCTTTCTGAGACCGGCTCACCTCAGATCGTCCTTGCATAGTTAAAATGAATTCAGATAATTGTGTGTTACACCATATGAACTGTTTATTTATATATGAACATATTTATTGCGCTGAGTTGCGTGAGGACTGATTATAGGTTGATTTCCCCTGGTGTAGTCACCAATAGGTGGGTAGTAGAATCCACGAGACTTAGCAGTCTTACCCCCCCCCCCCCCCCCCCCCGTTCATGTTTCAGGTGCACAGGGTGATCGTGGTAAGCAAGCTGCAGAGTAGTTAGCAGGGCTTGTGACTGATGATGTTCGTGTTTAGAACATATAGTTGTCATGTTTCCGTTTGTTTTCTTTCCGCTGGGTTGTACTTGTTGTACTATAGCACCTGCGTGTGCTTGAATTATTATCTATATATTTGTAAACTTGTTGTACTCGGTATTTAATTATGGATCTTGTAATATATTCTAGACAATGTATTATGGGGTGTTATAATTGGTATCAGAGCAGGTCGATTCAGACCGTGCCAGAGTCATAATTATACAGTGCATTCTAAATACGTACTCTAGGGATGTCTAACATTTATTCTACATGTTGTATCACTTGAGCCTAGCTAACTCAATTTGATTATGACAGATAGAGTAATATGGCAGAAGCACCAAGAGGACGCGGACGCGGTCGTGGTAGGCCACGAAGGAACGTGGCAGAGGAAGACGATCAACCTCAATATCAATACTCTGATCCAGATGCAAATATGTGGGCACATATGATGCATCAGCAACAACAATTCCAAGCTCAGCAAGCCCAACGTCATGAGGAAATGATGATGATGTTCCAACAACAAATGGGCAATGCGCATACTCAGAATACGGGAAGTGCAGCGTTCAGAGAATTTTGTCGGATGAATCCTCCGGAGTTTGTCGGAGAGTATGTTCCCTCGGTTGCAAGAGAATGGATTCAGAGGCTGAGTGGAATTCTGGATTCCATGGAGTGTACTGAGCTGGAAAAGGTTACCTTCACGACAAGATTTCTTCGCGGAGCGGCTTGCAATTGGTGGGAAGGTGTTAGAGCTTACATGCCTGCAAGTCAGATGGAGATGACATGGGCTAATTTCAGACGTCTCTTCATCGACCATTACATTCCCGAGAGCTATAGGATGTCGATGGAACGAGAATTGATTGAACTTAAGCAAGGAGGTAAGTCTGTGGCGGAATATACAGCCAAGTTTAACGAGTTAGTGAGGTATGTGGCCGATACTAACGATGCTCCTACCGAGGCGTGGAAGATTAAGAAGTACCGTTTCGGTTTAAGGGCAGACATTGCACATGATGTGTCCATGCAGCAAGTTGCTAGTCTTGGTGAGTTGATCCAGAAGAGTTATCATGCGGAGTCCGGCCTTGAAGCCATGAGAAAGGAAAGGTTTGAGGTGAACCAAAAGAGACGAGATTCGGGAAAGTATAAGGAGCAATTAAAGCCAAGGGGTTCCCCGAGTAAAGGAAAACAAAATTTCGCTCAGAGATCACGACAAGCATGCTCAGAGTGTGGGTCTATTCATAATGGTGAATGTATGAAGGGAAAGGGCGTGTGTTTTCACTGCAAACAACCTGGTCACTACAAGAATGAGTGCCCAAAGCTACATGGTTCCGGAGGTTCGAGTGGAACAACAAGGAGCAAGGGTCGAGTGTATTCTCTTGATGGTGAACAAGCTAGAGGTAATAATGCCTTAATCATTGATGTTTGTCAATTGGGTCAATCTGAAGTTGTTGTACTATTTGATTGTGGAGCTACCAATTCTTTTATTTCGGTTGAATGTGTGATGAGGTTGGGTTTATCTTCGACTTCATTACTCCCTCCCATGACTGTCGCCGTTGCTACGGGTGGCAAAGTTGTTTCCAAGAGGGTTTGTCAAAACTGTCCTGTTAGCGTCGCAGGAAAAATCTATCATGTTGATCTAATCTGTTTGCCATTAAAAGACATGGACATAGTACTAGGCATGGATTGGCTCTCTGCCAACACTGTGTATATAGGCTGTGCTGAAAAGAATCTATATGTTCCTATTGATCTTAATGCAGAGAGTAGAGCCCTGACTGCTCTGCTGCAGAATACTCATCAGTTAATCCAGTATCTCGGTGCAGAGAACAAGTGTTTCAGTATTATGTTCACCCTGAGTTCAGAGTCTAGTCTAAGCCCCAGTGACATTCCGATTGTCAGAGAGTATCTGGATGTATTTCCAGAAGAGATAAATAGTTTACCACCAGAAAGAGAAATTGAGTTCTCAATTGATCTTGTTCCAGGATCTCAGCCTATCTCAGTTGCACCATATAGAATGTCCCCTCTTGAACTTCGAGAATTGAAATCTCAACTTGAAGAATTATTGCAAAAGCATTTCATTCGTCCGAGTGTCTCACCTTGGGGTGCTCCGGTTCTGTTAGTGAAAAAGAAGGACGGTACAATGCGGTTGTGTATTGATTACCGTCAGCTCAATAAAGTTACCATCAAGAATAAGTATCTGTTACCTCGTATTGACGATCTGTTAGATCAACTTAGAGGAACTACTATCTTTTCAAAGATTGATCTTAGATCCGGGTATCATCAGATCCGTATCAGGACTTCCGACGTGTCCAAAACTGCTTTCAGGACTCGTTATGGTCATTATGAATTTTTGGTTATGCCGTTTGGTCTGACCAATGCCCCAGCAGTATTCATGGATTACATGAACATAATTTTTCAGCCTTATCTTGATAAGTTTGTGGTAATCTTCATTGATGATATTTTAATCTACTCTAAAGATCCTCAGGAGCATGCAGAGCATCTGAGGATTGTTCTTAATATTCTGAGAGAGAAGCAACTTTATGCCAAATTCAGTAAGTGTGAGTTTTGGCTTTCTGAAGTAAAGTTTCTGGGTCATGTAATATCACAAGGAGGTGTATCTGTTGATCCATCCAAAGTAGAGGCGGTGCTTAATTGGGAAAAACCTAGAACGGTTTCTGAAGTGAGAAGTTTCCTTGGTTTAGCGGGCTATTACCGAAGGTTCATTTTGGGATTTTCGGAGATAGCGCTACCATTAACCCGGTTGACTAGAAAAGGAGCTGCATTTGTCTGGAATGAATTGTGTGAGAATAGTTTTAACTTGTTAAAACAAAAATTGACTAGTGCTCCGGTGTTAGTAATTCATGACCCCGATAAGAAGTATGTAGTGTATTGTGATGCTTCTAATAAAGGACTCGGATGCGTACTTATGCAAGAGGGCGCCGTAGTCGCATACGCATCGCGACAGTTGAAAACACATGAAGAGAATTATCCTACCCATGATCTTGAACTAGCAGCCATTATTTTTGCTTTGAAAATCTGGAGACATCACTTGTATGGTGTGCAGTTTGCACTGTACAGTGATCATAAGAGTTTGAGATATTTGTTTGATTAAAAGGAGTTGAACATGAGACAACGGAGATGGATGGAATACTTGAAAGATTTTGACTTCGAATTGAATTACCATCCAGGAAAGGCAAATGTAGTAGCTGATGCTTTGAGCAGAAAGGCGTTGTATGCATCGGAAATTTTAATGCATCAGTGTGGATTGTATGAGAAATTCAGAGATATGAATTTGAATGTCACCTACCGGAAGGACGGAGTCAAGTTGAATAGAATAGAATTAACCTGTGACTTGCGTTCCACAATAAGTAGTGCACAAGAGAAGGATATGGATTTACAAAGAAGGATCGGAAAACCTGAGTTCACTGTAGCAAATGACGGTGTAATTCAATTTGGGAATAGAATTTGTGTACCAAATGATGCAGAATTGAAAAGATTGATTTTAGAAGAAGCACATAAGAGTGGATTTTCGATTCACCCCGAGTCCACCAAAATGTATCATGACCTGAAGAAGAACTATTGGTGGCCGAACATGAAAACTGAGATCGCAGAATTTGTGTCAAGGTGTATTGTATGTCAACAAGTTAAGATTGAACACCAGAAACCAGCCGGTCCTTTGCAACCTTTAGAAATACCCGAGTGGAAGTGGGAACATATTACCATGGATTGTGTAACTGGTTTACCCCGTAATCAGAAAGGAGAAGATTCCATTTGGGTTATTGTTGATCAGTTAACAAAGTCAGCTCATTTCATTGCAGTGAGGTCGACTTATAAGGCTTCACGGTATGCTGAAATATTCTTGGAAGAGATTGTTAAGTTACATGGAGTCCCGTTGAGTATAGTATCAGATAGAGATCCAACCTTTACCTCTCATTTTTGGCGTGCTTTCCAAAAGGCAATGGGAACACGGCTCAGAATGAGTACTTCAAATCATCCCCAGACAGATGGACAATCTGAGCGAACCATTCAAACTCTTGAAGATATGCTTCGAGCTTGTGTTTTAGAGGATGGTGGTAATTGGAGCAAACACCTGCATCTCATTGAATTTGCTTACAATAACAGTTACCATGCTAGTATCGGTATGGCACCATATGAAGCCCTGTATGGGAGAAAGTGTAGAACACCCTTGTGTTGGACTGAAGTGGGTGATAAAGGAGTGTTAGGACCTGATATTATCCAAGAGACTACCCTGAAGATTAAGTCAGTTAAAGAGCATATGAGAGTTGCACAAAGTAGACAAAAGAGTTATGTCGATCACAGAAGGAGACCAATAGAGTTTGATGAAGGGTATCATGTATTCTTACGCGTAACGCCTAAGCTGGGTTTGCGCGGTGTGTTCAAAACAAAGAAGCTTGCTCCTAGGTACATTGGGCCATATCAAATCCTTAAGCGAGTTGGTCCTGTGGCTTATCAGTTAGCTTTGCCCCCATCTATGTCCAGGATGCATGATGTGTTTCATGTGTCTCAACTCAGAAAGTTCATTCCTAATCCGTTCGTGCTGGTGGAATTGGAAAGTATTGATTTGCAGCCAGACATGACTTATCAGCCGGATCCCATTCGAGTTGTAGATCATGATGTTAAGGCTCTTCGGAACAAGAAAATTCCTGTGGTGAAAGTAGAATAGTCTCGAGCACCGGATGGCGAATTCACGTGGGAGTTGGAATCCGAAATGATGAAAAACTATCCTTATCTATTCTCAGGTATATTTCAATCTCGCGGACGAAATTTCTCTAAGGGGGGTAGATTGTAACATCCCCAATTCTTACATTAGTATTATAAACTCCTAAGGGTATTTTCTATAAATGATCACATGTCTAGAGCTAGTTTTTGAGCCACGATATATGTAATGAGTAAGGTATAGTGTGTGTGTGTGTCATGAGAAGAAGGACATGTGTCCCACTATAAATTGAAAACTTTGACTCAACACATACACCAAAGCTCTACACCATTGATCTCCATTTTCTGATACCACTAAACAGCAAAACTCTCTCCTCCTTGCTCTCTTTCCCTCGTGCAAACAACGCCATCACCATTTGCATTTCAAATTCAAATTCCTCTTCTAAACTCTTTAACCACTCACATGCAATTGAAGAATCTTGCTCCTTAGGTTGTGTTTCTCATAGGAGGTAAGTTATAATCTTCAAAACTCCTCCCAATCTTTCCAAATTCGTGCTCCAAATTCTCCTAGAATGAGCTCAAAATTCTGTCTTGCAAATGCATGTATTTGAAACATGCTAAATTGTGAATTGTGGTGTTATAGGAAATTGAATTCAAGACCACAACTCAAAAGGGAACTCAGGGTGCAGGCAAAATGAGACAGAGACAGAATCTGGAATGCAGGTTCGCGCCAAGGCGCAGAAGGTTCGCGCCGGGGCGCAAGCCACCAGCATTTCCAGATTTTGTCCCCTGTTTCCTGCTTTTGGAAATTCCTACGCATTTTGGATTGTCATATTTTAAGTCTTGTTTTCCATTAACATTAAGAATACCTTATAATTATGATGTCGTTGTACGTATAGGATTGATTATAACCTAGGCTAGTAGCTAGGTTAGTCTCCCGGGATTGGGATATATTAGTAGTATGTTAACACATTAGAATTATGTGTAGTATCAGTCCATAGTTATGTGTGGCTGCTTGAGCACCACCAAAGGGATTCGTGGAATGCATAGTTATGTGTGGTTGTTTGGCACCACCAAAGGGATTCGAGTAATCCAAAGCGATAAGATATCAATAATATTGATTGTGATGCCATAGTTATTTCGTACCATATGTGCTTAGTTCACGAAGATTGGTACGGAAAAGCGTAAGGCTTTCTGAGACCGGCTCACCTCAGATCATCCTTGCATAGTTAAAATGAATTCAGATAATTGTGTGTTACACCATATGAACTGTTTATTTATATATGAACATATTTATTGCGCTAAGTTGCGTGAGGACTGATTATAGGTTGATTTCCCCTGGTGTAGTCACCAATAGGTGGGTAGTAGAATCCACGAGACTTAGCAGTCTTACCGCCCCCCCCCCCCCGTTCATGTTTCAGGTGCACAGGGTGATCGTGGTAAGCAAGCTGCAGAGTAGTTAGCAGGGCTTGTGACTGATGATGTTCGTGTTTAGAACATATAGTTGTCATGTTTCCGTTTGTTTTCTTTCCGCTGGGTTGTACTTGTTGTACTATAGCACCTGCGTGTGCTTGAATTATTATCTATGTATTTGTAAACTTGTTGTACTCGGTATTTAATTATGGATCTTGTAATATATTCTAGACAATGTATTATGGGGTGTTATAATTACTAATACAAACCCAGCAACCACCAAACCACAAAACAAATTCAGAAACAAAAAACCACATCATCACGATTCATCATCATCAACCGAAATCTAAAATCCTCCATCACCAATAAACCAGATCGAAATCAAAATCAAACCCAGAAATACAATTCAAACCTTCATCCGTAATCAAATCCAAAACCGTCGAATCCGGATTCAAAACCATCCAACCCGAATTGAAATCAGAACTCAAATCCAAGATCAAATCCTTTTTCCAAATCGAAAACCAAAACGAAATAAGAAGAAAAAAGGGAATCGGAACTGGATGAATAATCACCAAGGTTTCTCTTCACTCTGTTTTTTATAACGTTTTTTTCTTTGAGTTTGAGGATTGAAGTTTAGAGATCGAGAAAGGAAAGAGAGTTTGAGATCGAGAGATCGAGGGAGAAGAGCAACCGGCCGAGAGAGGGTTGAGAGAAAGTATCGGCGGCGAGAGATTGGTAGAGAATATTACACCAAGACGAAGACAATGAGAAGAGTGAGCTTATCAAGAGTATGAAGTCTAGTATTGAGATTACTTAGGCGCTAAGTAATAGTTAAGAATGTGTAATTAGCTTAACCATTGATTACTAACTCCTATAAATATGGAGTAGATGTAATAATAGAATCACTTTTTCAATAATGAAAACATTTCTATTTGATTTTTCCTCTTTCATAATATGGTATCGAACTTCTCTTTCTCTGAAGAGTTTGTTTCGATCCTTGTGGGTTAGTTACACCACCGTAACTGTTTCTCTCTCTCCACCGTAACCGTTTTTGCTTTCCACCATAACCGCCATTCTTGTGCTTCTTTCTTCGTCTTCTCCGACGAAACTCGTGTGTTTTCTCCGATCGTCTTCATCGATCGTTTTCGCTTCCTCCTTGCTCTTCTTCATTGTTCGTTTCGTCTCGATTTTCTTGCACAATGCCTCCTCGAATTGCACCTCCACCTCTTCAAATTGACACTGATTCTGTTCTTTATGTTCATCCAAGTGAAGGACCAAACTCCATTAACGTCGTTCCAAAGCTCACTGGTTCGAACTATCTCGCGTGGAGTCGCTCAATGAAACGTGCCTTGGGAGCGAAGAACAAGCTCGTTTTCATTGATGGTTCTCTGCCTATTCCCGCTATACAAGACTTGAATCGCAATCAATGGGAACGGTGCAATTATCTGGTATATTCTTGGATCTTGAACTCTGTATCTGAATCAATTGCTTCCACTGTTGTTTTTCATGATTACGCCATTGATGTGTGGCATGACTATTCGTAGTTCCATTAACAATCTTAAACAAGGCTGACCGTATTCGCATTGCAACTATTCGTAGTTCCATTAACAATCTTAAACAAGGAAATAAATCTGTGATTGATTATTTTACTGAGATGCGTTCTCTTTGGGAAGAATTGAATTCACATAGACCTATTCCCAATTGTACTTGTGTCCACACTTGTCGTTGCCCTGCGTTACAATTAGTGCGAAATTATCGTCTTGAGGACCAAATTATTCAGTTCATTACTGGTCTCAATGATCAATTCTCGGTTGTGAAGACTCAAATCTTGATGATGGATCCTTTACCTTCTTTGAACAAGGTTTATTCGTTAGTTGTGCAAGAAGAGAATCATCACCCTACTCCTACACTCTGATGAATCCTCCTCTCTTCTTAATGTTGCTCAAAGGTATCAATCTCGTGGTAAAGCTCCAGTGAATGGTGGAAAGAATAACTCTAAGTATTGCACCTATTGTCATCGTACCAACCATGTTGTTGAGTTTTGCTATGCCAAACATGGACACCCCAATCAAGGGAGACAAGTTGCTTCTGTTAATGGTGATGAAGTACCCAATGGTGAAGCTAATGGTGACATCTCTGCCTTGACCAATTCCTCTATCTCTCAAGAGCAATATCATCAACTCATGGCCATGCTTCAACAGCTCAACTTACCTGCTTCAGTACCTTCATCTAGCTCTGCTCCTTCCTCTAGTGCCAACCAAGTTTCTACATCTTTGGCTCATGGTCTTTCACCTTTTGAGCCCTCTTCAGGTATATCATCCACACTTTGCTCTATAACTAGTGCTGATTCTACTTGGTTGTTAGATTCAGGTGCATGCTTCTGATCATATATGCTCCTCAACTTGTTTGTTTTCTTCTTTTTATCATATTAAACCTATCAATGTCAAATTACCTAATGGTGCTTCTATACTTGTGCATTATGCTGGTAATGTTTCTATTACACCTTCACTGCATTTTATATTCACCAGAATTTCATCTTAATTTAATTTCCATTGCCAAGTTATGCTCATCTCTAAACTGTTCCATTACTTTTCATACTAATAGCTGTGTTTTACAGGATGTGACATCCAAGACGATGATTGGTTTGGGTAGTCATGTGGATGGCCTATACTATCTCAAAGTTGCTTTACTTGCTCCACAAGCCAACCTAGTTTCATTCATTAATAATGTTGATGTTCAACACCAAACTATTCCTATGTCTGCCATTTGGCATTTTAGATTAGGCCATCTTTCTCATTCTAGACTTGCATCTATGCAATCATTGTATCCATCTATTACTTTTGATAATAAAGCTGTTTGTGATGTTTGTCACTTTGCTAGACAAAGAAAATTGCCTTTTATTTCTAGCTCATCTATTGCTGCTACTCCTTATGATTTACTGCATTGTGATATTTGGGGACCTTTAGCAATACATTCTGTCCATGGACACAAATTTTTTCTTACTATAGTGGATGATTACACACGTTTTGTTTGGATTATTTTGTTGAAATCCAAAGCTGAGGTATCTCACAAACTCCAGACTTTTATAATCATGCTTGAAAACCAATTCAAAACCACACCCAAAATCATCAGATCAGACAATGGCCCTGAGTTCTTACTTCATGATTTTTATACATCCAAAGGCATTATTCACCAACGTTCATGTGTGGAAACTCCACAACAAAACGGTAGGGTTGAGCGTAAACATCAACACCTCCTCAATGTAGGTCGTGCTCTCCTCTTCCAGTCTAAATTGCCTAAACAATACTGGTCCTATGCCTTACTTCATGCCACCTTCCTCATTAACCGTATCCCTACTCCCATCCTTGACGACATCTCTCCCTACCAGAAACTGTTCGACAAAATGCCTGGCTTAACTAGCTTCAAAGTGTTTGGTTCACTGTGTTATGCCTCAACTCTTAGTGTTCATCGCACAAAACTTGATCCTAGAGCACGCAAGAGTTTGTTTTTAGGCTATTCCAATGGTTTCAAAGGATATGTACTTCTTGATCTTCATTCCCGTGAAATCTACATTTCCCGCCATGTATCCTTCCATGAGCATATCCTTCCCTATCCCTCAAATCCATCTTCCATCCCATCTAATTGGGATTATTTCACTACCTCATCTTCTGATTCCCCATCATCTACATCCACATCTCATCCACCTTCCCTTCCTTTACCTTCCCAGCCTGTACCTTGTTCTCCAAGTAATCCTCCTCATGCCACTAACCCTGCTCCCATACTCACTCCCAGACATTCTAATCGTGCTACTAAACTTCCCACCTATCTCAAAGACTATATATGCCAATCTTCCACTGACACCAACCAATCATCATCTTCTCAAGGTATATCTTATCCTTTATCTCATTATCATTCATATACTAACTTGTCTCCTTTTCATTTTCATTATGCCTCCTCCATTATCAATCAAACTGAGCCTAAGACATATGCTGAAGCTAGTAAGTATGAATGTTGGGTTGAAGCCATGAGAACTGAGTTATCTGCTCTTGAAAATACTGGTACTTGGACCATTGTGGATTCGCCTCCAGAGGTTAAGCCAATTGGGTGTAGGTGGGTATATAAAATCAAACGCCATGCTGATGGCTCAATTGAACGCTTTAAAGCCCGTTTGGTTGCCAAGGGTTATAATCAAGTAGAGGGACTTGATTATTTTGATACATACTCACCTGTTGCAAAGCTTACTACTGTCAGGACTGTAATTGCTTTAGCTTCCATTCATAACTGGGTAATACACCAATTAGATGTCAATAACGCTTTTTTACATGGTGATTTAAAAGAAGATGTTTATATGACTATTCCCCCAGGTGTTTCTCATGCTAAGCCCAATCAAGTGTGTAAGCTTGTTAAATCTTTATATGGTCTTAAACAAGCTAGTCATCAATGGAATGCTAAGCTCACTTCATTCTTACTTGATCTTGGTTTCACTCAAGCTGCCTCTGATCACTCTTTGTTTACACGCAACACATCCTCATCCTTTACTGTGTTGCTGGTGTATGTTGATGATGTGATCATTGCTGGTACATCCTTGACAGAGATTACTAATATTAAGGCTGCTTTGCACCAGAGTTTTAAGATCAAGGATCTGGGTATTCTCAAGTATTTCCTTGGTCTTGAAGTAGCACACTCCAAGACTGGGATTTCTCTATGTCAACGTAAGTATTGCATAGATCTGCTCACTGATGTTGGTCTGCTTGCTTCTAAACCAGTCTCCACACCTTCAGATATCTCAATCAAATTACACCAAGATTCTAGTCCTGCTTTTACTGATATTACTTCATACAGAAAGCTTGTTGGTAGATTATTGTATTTGAGTGATACTCGTCCTGATATTACATTCATCACACAACAATTGAGTCAATTTCTATCAGCACCTACCACCAATCATTACAATGCTGTTTTGCGAGTTCTCAAGTATCTTAAGTCTTGCCCTGGTCGTGGAATATTTTTCCCTAGAGATTCTCAGCTACATCTCATTGGTTTTTCCGACGCTGATTGGGCTGGTTGTAAAGATACTAGACGATCAATTTCAGGACAATGCTTCTTTATTGGCAAGTCTCTCATTTCATGGCGTACTAAGAAACAACTAACCATCTCTCGCTCTTCATCTGAAGCAGAGTATAGAGCTTTAGCTGCTGCTACATGCGAGCTTCAATGGTTGCCATTATTTAACTACACAACTTTTCGATGTAACTCATTAATTCTATCACAACTCGACAACACGACAAGGCTTCGACGACTTAGATAACATGACTACAACTTAGACAACCTAGACGACTTGACTATACAGCATGCATGTGGTACCAATCAGGGCATCAAGCCCCCAACAAATTTTGAGCGTAGGCTCACAGGGCATCAAGCCCCCAACGGGTTTTGAGCGTAGGCTCACAGGGCATCAAGCCCCCAACTTTAGTGCATATGTGGACTCTGTAAAATGCCACGACAACCAGCAACTTAATCCACTTAGACAACTTCTTACAACTCATATGACCTTGACACGACGACAAGGACTCTACTTCACAACATCCTAATACATCATCCAACTTCATAAATTCATATAAAATTATTCACAAGGAGTTTTTGTGTCAAACCAAAGCCATTCGATAGCTAACATTTGTATCTATATCTTTCGTGTTTACCCCTAAGACCAATTAAGTACCAATCAGTACCAGTTTGTATCGCAAATTCGGGTACAGAACTTAAGTTTCACTAAAATTATGTTCATCAAAATTTAACCACTTTCTAATAGTAACCCTTTTTCATATAATCTCCTTAGACTCTCTTAGTTTTTTAGAAATCAAACACCCAATATTACTAATCATCTAACAACAGTTATTCTAACATGATTCAGGGCTTCTTATTCCATTATTAATCAAATTCATAGTTAACCTAGTTTTCCCCAATTTTCATCAATTATCATGCTAAATCAAATTTTCTGAACTACATGCTTTGAATTAAAGTATAAGTTCCCACCCTTACCTTAGTTTTGATGAGCGAATAATCCTACAGCTGCTCTTGATTCTCTAAGCCTCTTCTCTATTGGTGCTTCTCCCTTTTTCTCCAAAACCCTTCTTTTCTTTTCTTTTTTACGTGAAAAGTGTTTCTTTTCTCTGACTTCTATTCCTTAACCTCTCACTTCCTTATTTAATTCCTACTAATTTCACTTAATACTATTATTTCCATTTAATTCTAATTTCAACCCCTTAACTCTACTTATTCCCTTCACCACTCATCTCCTTACAATTAATTAAAATAAAGTCATTCAAATAAAAGTACATCACATACATATAATAAATCAAGTAAATAGACTCTATATTTAATAAAATAAATAAAAGAAACTAGGGCGTTACAACTCTCCCCAACTTTAAGAATTTTCGTCCTCGAAAATATACCTCAAGCAAACAACTCTGGATACGACTCCAGCATCTTACTCTCCAATTCCCACGTTAAGCTTTCGCCAGATGCTCCTCCCCAAACAACTTTCACCAAAGGTATCTCTTTGCCTCGCAACCTTTTCACCTCGCGACCTTCAATCCTCACTGGTATGGTCTCAACCGTAAGATTGTCTCTGACTTGGACATCATCTCTTGGAATCACATGCGATGGATCCGCAACATACTTCCGAAGTTGCGACACATGAAACACGTCATGCAAGTTCGAAAGATGCGGTGGTAGTCCCACTCGATACGCCACCGTTCCTATCCTCTCTGATATCTGATATGGACCAATGAATCTCGGAGTCAGTTTCTTTGACTTCAACGCACGACCAACACCTGTCATCGGCGTGACTCTCAAAAACACATGATCACCTTCTTGGAACTCGAGATCTTTTCTTCTCTTGTCATGATAACTCTTTTGCCGACTCTGCGACGCTTTCATCTTCTCTTGTATCAATTTGACCTTCTCCGTAGTTTGCTGAACAATCTCGGGTCCCAAAACTGCACTCTCACCCGTCTCAAACCAACACAAAGGAGTTCTGCACCTCCTACCATACAATGCCTCGAACGGTGCCATTCCAATGCTAGAATGGTAACTGTTGTTGTACGTGAACTCTATCAAAGGAAGGTGACTATCCCAAGTTCCACCTTGCTCAAGCACACATACTCTCAACAAATCCTCAAGCGATTGAATCGTCCTTTCCGACTGACCATCTGTTTGCGGATGATAAGCCGAACTCAACCTCAACTTAGAACCCAAAGCCTCTTGCAAACTCTCCCAAAGTCTAGAAGTGAACCTTGGATCCCTATCTGACACAATGCTCGACGGAACACCATGTAACTTCACAATATCCCGAATGTAAATCTCCACCAACTTCGACACAGGAAAACTGATATTAATCGGGAGAAAATGCGCAGACTTCGTCAATCTATCCACAATCACCCAAATAGCATCATTCCCTCTACGAGTATTAGGTAAACTTGTCACAAAGTCCATGGAAATACTATCCCATTTCCACTCCGGCACATCTAATGATGTCAATAACCCAGCAGGTTTCTGATGTTCAATTTTTGACTTCTGACATGTCAAACAAGAGTACACAAATTGTGCCACATCACGTTTCAAACCTGACCACCAAAACAGCTTCCTAAGATCGTTGTACATCTTTGTAGCTCCCGGATGAATACTCAAACTACTTCGATGACTTTCCTCAAGAATCAACTTCTTAATCTCATCATTATCAAGAATGCAGATTCTGTCTCTAAACCTTAACACACCTTGCTCATCAACTCTAAAATCATTATCCTCCGACAGATTTCCACCAACCAAAAGATCCACAAATTTTACATCTGCTTTCTGCGCTTCCTTGAAACTACTCAAGAATTCACTGTTAATCTTCAACATACCCAACATCACACTCTGAAGTGTCAATTCACAAACCAAACTCATGTCTCTAAACTATTCAAGCAACTCAAATTCTTTAACAATCAAAGGAGACATATGAAGAGTTTTCCTGCTCAAAGCATCAGCAACAACATTAGCTTTACCTGGATGATAATTCAGCCCAAAGTCATAATCTTTCAACAGTTCCAGCCATCTTCGCTGCCTCATATTCAGTTCCTTCTGATCAAACAAGTACTTCAGACTCTTATGATCACTAAACACCTCGAACCGCGACCCATACAGATAGTGTCTCCATATCTTCAACACAAAAACCACAGCAGCCAACTCAAGATCATGAGTAGGATAGTTCCGCTCATGAATTCTCAACTGTCTAGATGCATAAGCAACTACCTTGCCATCTTGTATGAGTACACCTCCTAATCCTAACTTAGACGCATCACAATATACCACAAAAGGTTCATCTGACTTCGGCAAAATCAAGATCGGAGCTGTCGTCAAACGCCGCTTCAACTCATTAAAACTGTTTTCACATTGAGCATCCCACACAAAAGCTTTACCTTTACAAGTCAACTGAGTCAACGGAAGTGCAATCTTCGAAAATCCTTCTATGAACCTGCGGTAGTAACCAGCCAAGCCTAGAAAACATCTAATCTCAGTCACCGACTTAGGAGTCTCCCATTGCGATACTGCTTCCACTTTAGACGGATCAACTGCAATACCATTACTTGAAATGATATGGCCAAGAATACTCACTTCTTTCAACCAGAATTCACATTTGGATAACTTGGCATACAACTTCTTATCCTTCAGCACCTGCAAAACAATTCTCAAATGCTCGGCGTGTTCTTCCTCAGACTTCGAATAGATCAAGATGTCATCAATAAAGACAACCACAAAGCGATCCAGATAATCATGAAAAATGCGATTCATGTACTCCATAAACACACCCGGCGCATTAGTAACACCGAAAGGCATCACTGAATATTCGTAATGTCCATATCGTGTCCTAAAGGCCGTCTTCTGCATGTCTTCATCCTTCACCTTAATCTGGTGATAACCCGATCTCAGATCAATCTTGCTAAATACTTGTGCACCCACTAACTGATCCATCAGATCATCAATTCTGGGAAGTGGATACCTGTTCTTGATCGTGACTTTGTTCAACTGGCGGTAGTCTATGCACAATCTCATACTACCATCCTTCTTCTTAACCAACAGAACCGGCGCACCCCAAGGAGATACGCTTGGTCTCACAAACTTCTTATCCAACAAGTCTTCCAGCTGCTTTTTCAACTCTGCCAACTCTGATGCTGACATACGATAAGGAGCCATCGACACCGGCTTCGTACCCGGAACAAGATCAATGGAAAATTCTACTTCTCTCTCTGGCGGCACATCTGGAATTTCATCAGGAAAGACCTCTGGAAATTCATTCACAACTTGCAACTGATCGATCACTGCTTGATTTTCAACAGACATATAAGCAACAAAACAAACGACAAAATAGTCGTCACTCGACACAACCGACTCCACTACTTGGCCGGACAGACCGACCTGCTCTGATACCTATTGTAACACCCCGTATTCCCAACAAGATAAATCAGAGTATTTCAACGTATACGGAATGCTACACTTCGTAAAATACATAAGTAATAGAGTAAATTTTTCTATTAATGAATCAAACATCAACTGATAACATTTTTAATAATTTCGCAACGAAAATAGTATTCATAATTCTGTTCAACCAAAATATGGCTCTAAGGCCTCAACGTGTTCAACAATAATACAAAAATCCAACTAAATTATTTCAACATGAAATCTCAAGGAAAAATACGTAACAAGGACAATCCAACAATAAAACCCGCCCCGTTACGTATCAGAGCATCCTAAGACCATGAGAGAGTCAACTCACAACTGCAGCTAGTCCTGAGTATCTGCACTTGCCCACAAGGCAGCAATTCCAACAGAAGGGTGAGATACATATACAATAATAATAAGGATATCGTTCATCAACATAAAATTAATAACTTAAAACATCATAAACGTCAACATATTATTCCATTATTTAACTACACAACTTTTCGATGTAACTCATTAATTCTATCACAACTCGACAACACGACAAGGCTTCGACGACTTAGATAACATGACTCCAACTTAGACAACCTAGACGACTTGACTATGCAGCATGCATGTGGTACCAATCAGGGCATCAAGCCCCCAACAAATTTTGAGCGTAGGCTCACAGGGCATCAAGCCCCCAACGGGTTTGAGCATAAGCTCACAGGGCATCAAGCCCCCAACTTTAGTGCATATGTGGACTCTGTAAAATGCCACGACAACCAGCAACTTAATCCACTTAGACAACTTCTTACAACTCATATGACCTTGACACGACGACAACGACTCTACTTCACAACATCCTAATACATCATCCAACTTCATAAATTCATATAAAATTATTCACAAGGAGTTTTTGTGTCAAACCAAAGCCATTCGATAGCTAACATCTGTATCTACATCTTTCGTGTTTACCCCTAAGACCAATTAAGTACCAATCAGTACCAGTTTGTATCGCAAATTCGGGTACAGAACTTAAGTTTCACTAAAATTATGTTCATCAAAATTTAACCACTTTCTAATAGTAACCCTTTTTCATATAATCTCCTTAGACTCTCTTAGTTTTTTAGAAATCAAACACCCAATATTACTAATCATCTAACAACAGTTATTCTAACATGATTCAGGGCTTCTTATTCCATTATTAATCAAATTCATAGTTAACCTAGTTTTCCCCAATTTTCATCAATTATCATGCTAAATCAAATTTTCTGAACTACATGCTTAGAATTAAAGTATAAGTTCCCACCCTTACCTTAGTTTTGATGAGTGAATAATCCTACAGCTGCTCTTGATTCTCTAAGCCTCTTCTCTCTTGGTGCTTCTCCCTTTTTCTCCAAAACCCTTCTTTTCTTTTCTTTTTTACGTGAAAAGTGTTTCTTTTCTCTGACTTCTATTCCTTAACCTCTCACTTCCTTATTTAATTCCTACTAATTCCACTTAATACTATTATTTCCATTTAATTCTAATTTCAACCCCTTAACTCTACTTATTCCCTTCACCACTCATCTCCTTACAATTAATTAAAATAAAGTCATTCAAATAAAAGTACATCACATACATATAATAAATCAAGTAAATAGACTCTATATTTAATAAAATAAATAAAAGAAACTAGGGCGTTACAGATAGCATCAAATTACCTGTTCTATATTGCGATAACCAAAGCGCAATACATATTGCTGCCAATCCCGTTTTTCATGAACGAACCAAACATCTCGAAATAGATTGCCACTTGGTTCGTGAAAAACTTCACGCAGGTGTGATGAAACTATTACCAGTACCTTCTAATCATCAGCTGGCAGACTTCTTTACTAAAGCTCTTCTTCCTCAGCAATTTAATTTGCTAATGACCAAGTTGGGGATGCTTGATATATACCACCCTCCAACTTGTGGGGGGATATTACACCAAGACGAAGACAATGAGAAGAGTGAGCTTATCAAGAGTATGAAGTCTAGTATTGAGATTACTTAGGCGCTAAGTAATAGTTAAGATTGTGTAATTAGCTTAACCATTGATTACTAACTCCAATAAATATGGAGTAGATGTAATAATAGAATCACTTTTTCAATAATGAAAACATTTCTATTTGATTTTTCCTCTTTCATAATAGAGAAGAAGGAAATCTGTTTTAGTTTTAGGTTTTTTTGCATTTATACTCTGTTTGGATCCTGTGCGCGCAGGTGCACATCCTTACGGTGCACCTGCGTGCCTTTGTCCATTTGTTTGTGATCATACGCGCCTGATTCATTATCTCTGTGATCAGATCAGAGCTGTCTGATCAATCAGACGGCTCTGATTCTGTCTGAACGTTTTACTTCACAAACCCCCCTCTGGGCCACGCCCCCAGCTGGGCTTGGGCCCAGAGTTGCTTTTTGCACCCCCTTTCTGTTTTAATTGCTATTTGCACCCTCTTCTGTTTTTTTTTATTTTATTTTTGCCTAATTATTTAATTATTTATTTTATTGTAAAGACATTAGATTGTATTTTTAGGATTTGATGTAAATTTAAGAATTGCATAGCATACTCTTGCATTCATTTCATATTTATCTTTCCTAGCAAATACTCTAGAATGTAATTAGGAATAAGTGTACACTATAAATGAAAAAATTGCATCTCATGCATATTTATTTATCGCTTTCCGCAAAAATCGTTAGAATATTAATTCCGAGGAAAAAGACGCCGTTTTGATCAAAATATCATTACGGATCATCTTCGCGCTTATTTTGCATATTGCAACGTTTGTATCATTTTTCGTGCGCTACCTTTTAATTTTAACCCAATATCCCAACCAAAATAATTAGTCACTTTTATTCTCAAAAAACGAGGTCTTCACCTCTTTCAAAAATATGCAAATAATTTAGTTTCAAATATCGTCAAGCATCAAAATCATTTTTATCATCAAATATTTTCAAACTTTGGACTTTAAACCAAACGTTTCCTTTTATCGTGAAAACCATGGATTTTAACCCAAGAGTCTTTTTACCGCGAACTTGGATTTTAAACCAAGTGTCTTGGAATTTAAACCAACGGCGTCTTTTATCGTGAAAACCTTGGATTTTAACCCAAGAGTCTTTTTACCGCGAACTTGGATTTTAAACCAAGTGCCTTGGAATTTAAACCAACGGCGTCTTTTATCGTGAAAACCGTGGATTTTAACCCAAGAGTCTTTTTACCGCGAACTTGGATTTTAAACCAAGTGCCTTGGAATTTAAACCAACGGCGTCTTTTATCGTGAAAACCTTGGATTTTAACCCAAGAGTCTTTTTATCGTTGAAACTTGGATTTTAAACCAAGTGCCTTGGAATTTAAACCAACGGCGTCTTTTATCGTGAAAACCTTGGATTTTAACCCAAGAGCCTTTTTTTATCGCGAACTTGGAATTTAAACCAAGTGCCTTGGACTTTAAACCAATGGCTTCTTTTATCGCTAAAACCTTGGACTTTAACCCAAGTGTCCCTTTTTCTCGTCTAAAACCTTGGATTTTAAACCAAGTGCATTTTCTTCATTCATACATTTTTAATCATGCATAAACCTTGGATTTTAAACCAAGTGTCTTTTATCACTCAAACCATTTTCTCAACAAACCTTGGATTTTAAACCAAGTGTCCGCGTCTTATTTTCATAATCAAATCTCAATCAATTTAACCATATAGACTTTCTTCTCAAATTAACGTCAATCAAACTCACATTTTGCCACTTTTGGCTTTTGGTATTTTAAAACCATTTTCAAAACCTTAAAATCAAATAAACAAATTTACTCGTCTTTTTACCCCGAACTACGGTGGTTTGATCCCTCGGGTACGTAGGCATGAGACTTGTCTCTCCAATCAATAAAATCAACAAAAACATTTTTTTTTTCTTTTTAGTCACTTTAAGCATTCTTTATCATCACTTTAAATTACTATACTTATACATTTTTACAAGCAAATAAAATAAAGCGCATAGATAGAATAAAAACAAGAGGTTCCTATAGAGTACTATAGATACTTAGGGTGCTAATACCTTCCCTTCGTATAACCAACCCCCGAACCTTGTTCTCTTAAAAATAGGGTTTTTTCGAACTTTTTCCCTTTCCCTCGGATAAATTAAAGATCGGTGGTGGAATATTAAATTGTGATTCGAAGTTAATTAATAACTCGATATCCAAAAATCACCGCGACAGAAATGGCGACTTCACTGGGGACAACCAAGCGGGTTGAACCTAACTTGTTTTAAATTACTATCTTCACGCTTTTTCTTTTAATTGTAAATATTTGTATATATACTTGGGTTTAATTTTGAGTGGTGAGATAAGTCCTAACCCGGGCTTGAGAGAAACAATAAGATAGGATGGGGTATAATCAAAGTATTGGGCTAAGAATAGTCTTAGACCCCGATGCATGTGATATAATCCCGCTCAGTGGAGGCCTCATGATAGTAGTACTCTGTTGGCATGAATAGTCATGTCGGCGTTATTACTTATCAATGTGAGTGTCCCGAGAAGCTGAGAACCTTAGAATCACATTAACCCATCTTGGCCTTTTAGGGCGTAGTGCGGTGGCTAACCAAGAATGGTCTTGGAATTAGTCGATATGCGAGACTACACTAAAACGAGATTGTTTTGAGAATATTATTGGACCGGGAATTAGTTCCGTAAGCCGGTGATGTTCGAAAGACGGTTGATGACTTTGGGAACTTATTAGAACCCGTGATGCAGGTACATATGAACCCTAGTACATACCATATGGGAGGGTTTCACCTTTGACTCCAACATTATACTTTAACCCCACCATGTTTTCCGCATCATGCATGCATGCACTCATTCATAAATTATTTTTCCTCATCCGATATCGAAGAACTTAAACAAATTTTTTGTAAACATTATAGAGAACATTCATTTCAAAATGACACATAATAAATTTTTTCTCTTTTTTCTCCTTACAAAATCCATATCTAAATGTTTACAACTAATTTGGGATAAGTCCTTCGGAAAAAAAAAAAAAAAATTGCATATTTTAGCATAAACACACCATGCATCATACTACATTCATAAGTTTCAAAGTCAAGTCTCATGTCCTTTCTTTCCTCTCTGTCCAAGTCATGTGGCTCGGTGTATTCAGTACAAAGCAACTCATATCTACAATACTCGATCTAATTTGAAGAGGAAATGGGAAATCTCGAAGGAGAGAATCAGATGCTCTGTGAACAGGTGGCATCCATGCAAACTAATCTTACATGTGCTTTCCACCAAAGGGCACCCAGTCATGATGTTGAACACTATTATGCCTATAAGAAGGAGGTTCAGAATGTGGTCCATACCAACATGTTATCTTTTAATGATCCGAGCTCGAACGTCAGAAGTTCATCCTCAGCTTAATCATGGGTCCTCTGTCATTTTCAAGATTATCAAGAAGTTTGTCCCTAGGATCACTAGGCTGTTTCCAATTGCAATTTCTTTCTTGCCAAGCATTTATTTGCATTTTAAAGTTGTATCTTTTAATTAAATATTTCTAAACAATGAGCATGCATATTTTGGAATCCATCCATTCGTATTCACTCTCTTCTTGTGCCATCATAAACGGCAATGTTTTTCTACTTCACTTTTCTTGTTTACAAACTTGAGGGGAGAATGATGTAAACTAAATGTCTAAAATTGCTGATATGTGATGATATATGCTTTCATTAGTAAGACCTGGTTGATGATGTAAGGCATTGTTTCACTTCCCAAACACCGGAGAAATAAGGAGATAATCCGTAGTCAACCCATTTGAGCCAGAAGTCGGTGTTCTTTCTATAAAAAAAAAAAAAACCCTTAATCTTGACCCGGGGCAGGGTAGTCTTTTAATAATTCAATGACACATCCCAATACAAGAGGATAAATCTGTTGAGATAGAGGAAGTCATGAGTAGACAAAACTCACAATAGCATGTGGTAGTCACAAAAAAAAACAAACACAAAAAAAGAAAACAACAACCACAACAAAAAGCCCGCTAGGTAAAAAGACTTAGGCAAAATTCAGGGCATCCCGATGGTCCACAAAATCCAAAAGAATTGGTCCATACAAAAATAAGGGATTAAGAGCAAAATTATGCAAACAAGCTTGTGAATGAAAAAGTGACTGTCACTTCAAGAATCTCATCTAAACTTCGACCAAAGCGTCAACCTCAAACATCATTGTCAAAATAAATCCTCTTATCAACCAAAGCATGTCTGATGAATTAGTTGAATGTAGGATTGAAGAACATCAAAGAAGTGGGTGGGTTAAAACAAAATTTTGAGCCTAATAATCTTTTCTTTTCATAACCATGAACCAGACCACGTTATAATCCTCAAAAGACCTAATTGAAGCTAGGTTTACTTTGAAAGCATAATCAGCAAAATTATTGTTAAAACTGACTCCACCTGTTTGTTGAGTAACTATCTTTCACACACACCACTTTGTTTTATCTAAAAATTTCAATTCCAAAACTTGCATGTACATTAGATTAGAAACACTTTCTCAAAAGAAACAATTTTATTTACAAATTTATATTTGGCATCAAAGAAATTCAATCAAATGGTCTAATCAAGGACGAGTTAATTCAAAGCGCTCCTAGCTTGGGGCAAATTACATCAGGAACCTGCCAATCAGGGGCAATAATTTACATACAGGGGCATACACATCAAAGATTCAAGGTTAATGTTTCACTCACTTGGGGCACCTGAAGTGGTTTCCAGGGGCAATCCAGATCTGCCAAGATAGTTGTTATGTTTCTTTCTCCTTGAGCCAATAATCATCGAGTTGATATTTTGGGTTCTTGTGGACATGTGTGTTACTATAATATGTTGAGCGTGTGATCAAATTTTCCTCAAATTGGATACTGAACTTTACTGTTCTCCGGTAATCTCCAGCAAATGGTTAAAAAGCTTGTATGATTTTCTTTTCCCCAATGAAAGAAAAGCCGAGACCCGTTTGGAAGGCTCATTCAACAGCAAACGGCATCTCTTTGAGAAGATTGCATATCATCAGCATATCATCAGCAAATGGCATCTCTTGGAGAAGTTTGCGCATCAGCATATCAGTCTTGTTTCTTTCTGTCAAAAAAAAAAAAGGAAAAAAGCAAAAAAAACAGCTCGCTAAGTTGAAAACCCGAAAGGGCGGCTTAGGCAAAAATGAGCGTCCCGGTGGATTGAAAACCCGAAAGGGCGGTCCAGGCAAAAATTAGGGGCAAAACAAAAGAAGAAATATATTCCCGGTGGATTGAAAACCTGAAAGGGCGATCCAGGCAAAAGTTAGGGATTTCAAAAAAAAAAAAAGAAAGAAAAGAAGAAAAGAAAGAAGAAAGAAGAAAAAAAGAAAGCAAAAACATGACTGTTGAAACAAGACCATGAGGAAATATTCGGTTCAGTGTACAAAATGGCGACTTCTGCCAAACTTCTGACCAATGGGCTTTACCCCCAAAGAGGACAATCATTCTTACCATGGATTGACATATCATACCGGGTTTTAACCCGAGAATCTGATTTTATTCCACCGATAAGAGTGCGGTCCCCAGTGGAGAACTATTGAGTGGTTGTACGGATACGTCGGCCCAGTGCTCATTTCACCTGATCAAATTTTTTGTCTTATCCAGTCATGTACAAATACCATTCAATCATACAAATACAAGCTTCATAACATACATTCATACATACATACAATCAATCACACATTCATACTTACATACATACATACATACCTACATACATACATACAATCATTCACATGTCCATACATATATTCATATTCGCATGCAACATGTAAACAAAATCATTCATACATACTGCATTGACCATCATGTGTCTTGCTTCAATACATCACCAAAAAGAGTCATCCCCAGTGTATCTGGTCCAGAGATGTCTCCATCATACATATTTCACAAAAAGAGTCATCCCCAGTAAGTCTGGTCCAGAGATGTCTCCATCAAACATATTTCAAGTGTCAGGTTTTGCAAACAATCAACTGCAAATTTCCCCAAAAGAAGTCATCTCCAGTGTGTCTGGTCCAGACAAATACATATTCTAGTCATGTCTCGCTCTCCCACAATGATAGCAGACAATTCATTTCCTCGTTGTGTCCTTACTATCCCACAATGTTGGTAGACACTGTCTTTACTTGTCCTCACCATCCCACAATGTTGGTGGACAATGTCTTTACTTCTGTCCGCACACAGGACTTTATTGCTTTCAGTCTTTACTTATGTCCATACACAGGAGTTTACTGTTTTCTGTCCGCATACAGGACTTTATCGCTTTCTGTCTTCATCACCTCTGTCAAATAATCTTCATTACATTCAAACACTTTGTAAATATAGCACTCATAAACATAGCACTCATAAGCATTACATTCATAACATAACATCATATCATAGAATTTTATAGTTCAATCCGGTCAAAAAATGGTATACTCTGTATTTAAGTCTCTTCCATCATCGAACCAAAACAAAAATATCATCAAAAAATCATCTTTTTCTTTTTATCTCCGATGGAAGAAACTTAAATAGGGGCATCTGTCATACCCCATTTTTTGACCAATCGCTTTAATGCGTCTTTTTACGACGGATTTTTCTTTGTTCGTTTCTGACGAAATTTCGGAAGAGAGGTATTTTAAAATACCTCATTTATTTGATTTGATTTTCTTTTCTTTTTATTATTATTATTATTATTTTTATTTTCTTTAATTTTTATTCTATTATTATTATTATTCTTTTTTTCGTTTTTATTATTATTATTAATATATATATATATATTATTTTTTTATTTTAATTGTTTATTTGTGTATTTTCCTTTTTTGGTGTTTTTGTCAATTTTTTATAGAAGTCCAGATGTGTTTTTTTGTCTAGGCCCAAAGGGGCAATTTTGTCCAAATGGGGTATTTTTCATCTGCCAAACCCTAAGTCTGACACAGTACAAATACAGTATTAATTGCACATTTCCCTAGGTCAGCAATCTCATCATCAGCCGCAAAACAGAAAATCACTTTCCAATTTCCAGATCAAAAAATCAAAGAAAGCAAAAAAACGGAAAAGATAAAAAAAAATCAGAACATTCATCCTTGTTCATCACCATTACTAATACAAACCCAGCAACCACCAAACCACAAAACAAATTCAGAAACAAAAAACCACATCATCACGATTCATCATCATCAACCAAAATCTAAAATCCTCCATCACCAATAAACCAGATCGAAATCAAAATCAAACCCAGAAATACAATTCAAACCTTCATCCGTAATCAAATCCAAAACCGTCGAATCCGGATTCAAAACCATCCAACCCGAATTGAAATCAGAACTCAAATCCAAGATCAAATCCTTTTTCCAAATCGAAAACCAAAATGAAATAAGAAGAAAAAAAGGGAATCGGAACTGGATCAATAATCACCAAGGTTTCTCTTCACTCTGTTTTTTTTAACGTTTTTTTCTTTGAGTTTGAGGATTGAAGTTTAGAGATCGAGAAAGGAAAGAGAGTTTGAGATCGAGAGATCGAGGGAGAAGAGCAACCGGCCGAGAGAGGGTTGAGAGAAAGTATCGGCGGCGAGAGATTGGTAGAGAATAAGGAAATCTGTTTTAGTTTTAGGTTTTTTTGCATTTATACTCTGTTTGGATCCTGTGCGCGCAGGTGCACATCCTTACGGTGCACCTGCGCGCCTTTGTCCATTTGTTTGTGATCATACGCGCTTGATTCATTATCTCTGTGATCAGATCAGAGCTGTCTGATCAATCAGACGGCTTCTGTCTGAACGTTTTACTTCACAAACCCCCCTCTGGGCCACGCCCCCAGCTGGGCTTGGGCCCATTTTGCACCCCCTTTCTGTTTTAATTGCTATTTGCACCCTCTTCTGTTTTTTTTAATTTTATTTTTGCCTAATTATTTAATTATTTATTTTATTGTAAAGACATTAGATTGTATTTTTAGGATTTGATGTAAATTTAAGAATTGCATAGCATACTCTTGCATTCATTTCATATTTATTTTTCCTTGCAAATACTCTAGAATGTAATTAGGAATAAGTGTACACTATAAATGAAAAAATTGCATCTCATGCATATTTATTTATCGCTTTCCGCAAAAATCGTTAGAATATTAATTCCGAGGAAAAAGACGCCGTTTTGATCAAAATATCATTACGTATCGTCTTCGCGCTTATTTTGCATATTGCGACGTTTGTATCATTTTTCGCGCGCTACCTTTTAATTTTAACCCAATATCCCAACCAAAATAATTAGTCACTTATATTCTCAAAAAACGAGGTCTTCACCTCTTTCAAAAATATGCAAATAATTTAGTTTCAAATATCGTCAAGCATCAAAATCATTTTTATCATCAAACATTTTCAAACTTTGGACTTTAAACCAAACGTTTCCTTTTATCGTGAAAACCTTGGATTTTAACCCAAGAGTCTTTTTACCGCGAACTTGGATTTTAAACCAAGTGCCTTGGAATTTAAACCAACGGCGTCTTTTATCGTGAAAACCTTGGATTTTAACCCAAGAGTCTTTTTACCGCGAACTTGGATTTTAAACCAAGTGCCTTGGAATTTAAACTAACGGCGTCTTTTATCGTGAAAACCTTGGATTTTAACCCAAGAGTCTTTTTACCGCGAACTTGGATTTTAAACCAAGTGCCTTGGAATTTAAACCAACGGCGTCTTTTATCGTGAAAACCTTGGATTTTAACCCAAGAGTCTTTTTATCGTCGAAACTTGGATTTTAAACCAAGTGCCTTGGAATTTAAACCAACGGCGTCTTTTATCGTGAAAACCTTGGATTTTAACCCAAGAGCCTTTTTTTATCGCGAACTTGGAATTTAAACCAAGTGCCTTGGACTTTAAACCAATGGCTTCTTTTATCGCTAAAACCTTGGACTTTAACCCAAGTGTCCCTTTTTCTCGTCTAAAACCTTGGATTTTAAACCAAGTGCATTTTCTTCATTCATACATTTTTAATCATGCATAAACCTTGGATTTTAAACCAAGTGTCTTTTATCACTCAAACCATTTTCTCAACAAACCTTGGATTTTAAACCAAGTGTCCGCGTCTTATTTTAATAATCAAATCTAAATCAATTTAACCATATAGACTTTATTCACAAATTAACATCAATCAAACTCACATTTTGCCACTTTTGGCTTTTGGTATTTTAAAACCATTTTCAAAATCAAATAAACAAATTTACTCGTCTTTTTACCCCGAACTACGGTGGTTTGATCCCTCGGGTACGTAGGCATGAGACTTGTCTCTCCAATCAATAAAATCAACAAAAACATTTTTTTTTCTTTTTAGTCACTTTAAGCATTCTTTATCATCACTTTAAATTACTATACTTATACATTTTTACAAGCAAATAAAATAAAGCGCATAGATAGAATAAAAACAAGAGGTTCCTATAGAGTACTATAGATAGTTAGGGTGCTAATACCTTCCCTTCGTATAACCAACCCCCGAACCTTGTTCTCTTAAAAATAGGGTTTTTTCGAACTTTTTCCCTTTCCCTCGGATAAATTAAAGATCGGTGGTGGAATATTAAATTGTGATTCGAAGTTAATTAATAACTCGATATCCAAAAATCACCGCGACATCATTCTTTTATCTCTGGTTGATTTCCTCTAAATTTTGGAGTGTGGCCTACTAAATTGGGCCATATCACTTCATTTTTTATTCAAAATTAAACTCCCAACCAAAATTAGGTTTTTGCATTTGTCCGATCACGTGTTTTGTCCATAGAAAAAGAAGTAAAATATGTTATTTCCTCTATCTATAAATTTTTTTTCTCCATACAATCACATAAGAGGTTATAAATTTCATTATTTTCACATGATTGTCGCATCTTCACGTTATAATATTAATTTCATTTATGATAAGAATTGTTATAACCATCTTATACATTTTTAAATTGAAGAACTAACATGCACATCATGCATATTTAAATTCCTAACATAATTAAAGGAATTCACCTTGAATTGAAGGTTGGAAGATGCTAATTGCATGCAATTTTATTTCGAATCTTAGCTTTCTTTTATGGTCTTATCTTTAAGTCATCACTTTTATTAGTAATTAAAAAATTTATCTTAGTTAACTTTTAAGACATTTTGTGGTCCTTGATTTTAAATTGTACAAACTTTACCAACTATAAGACATTTGATTTTCTTTGGTACAAATTCTATAAATGAAACACTCAACTATCAGTTATCCACAATCTTTTAAGGTTTACTGCTTGAATTATTCATAAATGTATAAGATAGATTTTATTGAAACTTGCTATTTTGGTTGTACTTCCTTTTTTTATAAGTTTCAAGTGTTGCGGAATTTCTCATGTAACATATGTGATGTCTTGCTTTCAATAAATCAATCAGCAAATCCTGTTTTGGTGACTTACATCACCTACTGCGCGAGGTGAGGGTGAGATGTTCATCTATTTATTTGTGGGTTGAGTTCCTTTATGGCCAGACAACAAGGTTGTCCCTTTGGGATGAACATATCATGTCAATCAGTTGAGTGAAACAAGGTGATCCGTTGGGGCTACTCCTTTTTGCTCTTTTGTTATACCCTTTTATTCATAAGATCATGGATAATTTCAAGTGTCACCTGCATTCTTGGTATCTCGATGATGGGAGTTTTGTTGAGAATTCAAGGGTGGTGGCTAAATCACTTGATATCATTTGGGAGACGGGCCAAACACTGGACCTTGATTTGAATATTCGTAAGATTGAGATCGTTTGTCCTACATGTGACGAAAATAAATTTCGTGATGAGTTGTTTTCTTCAAACATTGGGAGGTCGGAGTTGGGAATGAAATTGCTCGAAAGTGTTGTTAGTCGAGATACAGGTTTTATCGAAAGGGTGGCTATAAATAGAGCTGTCAGGGCTATTGAGCTTCTTGTAATTCGATCATGCATGGGTGTTGATAAACTAGTTTTAAGCTAGTATTTTTTTGTATTGAAAAAAATATAAATATTTTTCATCTTTATTTCTTCTTTAAAATACAAGAAAAATATGCGACCATATAATTTATTTATATATATAATTTGAATAGAAAAGGTGGAAGATAATATGAAAATACTACATAACTACACGTTAAATAATGGGTAAAAACCATTTCCATGTTTTTAAATTTGTAATTTGATTGATTTTTAATTTTTTTTAGGCAACTTGAGCATATTAAGAGATACAAAAATTTCAATTATAATTTTGTAATAATGATAATAATATTTATAATAGTAATATTACTAAAATAGAAGACCGAATAAGGTAATAATAATATTTAAAATATTTAATATTTTCGTATATTGACCATTTACTTTTTTCTCTTGTCATATTCCCATTATAAGATATTTTCCATGCATGTAATATTCTATTTAACCCCCACAGACAACCATAACAAATCACAAATCGTCATTGTAACTCTTAATTATTCTTTCACGAGTTTAATTTCATTTTAGTCAGCATGCAACAACTCTTTTATTTTGTCATTATTCTTAGTTTTATTTCTCCCTATCTATGTACGAGGTTGAATGTTGGTATAAAAAATGGTATTTATAACGTGATGGATTTTGGTGCACGTGGTGATGGCAAATCTGATGATACACAAGTATATATATCTCAATTTAATTATAATTTTTTAATAGATTAGGCACATGTCACTAATTTAGTGACCCTTAACGATATTTTTAATTATATATATAAGTTGAATTGCAGGCATTTGCAAGTGCATGGAATAATAAATGCAAAGCAGGAGGGATGTCAACAGTCGTTATCCCAGCAGAAAAATTATTTATGGTGACAAAAGTTCATTTTAACGATCCTTGTAATGCCAAATTTCACATTCAGGTATAACTATCACAATCAACATAAACATGACACCTTTTATTAAAAAAAATAACAATTATTAGTTTTATGTTTACGGATAAAACTAATATATTATAATTATAATGTTAAAAATTTAAAAATATGGTGTGTATTAAAAAAATAAATATGCGTAATTTTATTCTTTGGAACTATATATTCATATTCAAAAAACATTGTATTGAATTTAATAATTATGTACCGAGAGTATAAAAAAAGTTTAGGAATCTAATTAATTAACATTTGATGTTATCCATGATGTCTATAATGATTTTTCGTTTTATTAAAGAGGTAAGAGTTAGATTTTGTAAACTCAAAGTTCAAATCCCTTTATATATATATTTGACAATCTACATTGCAGTTTGAAGGGAAAATAGTTGCACCGCCAAAAGAAGCCTGGAAAGGTGGGGAAAGTTTGATTTCCATTGAATATTTAGACGGACTCACGATTGTTGGCAATGATCAAGGAGGAGCAGATGGAGATGGTTCAACTTGGTGGAATTGTCCTGGTGGTTGTGAACATGAACGACCTGGGGTATATATATGATCATTTTTATCTTTTCTCTTTCATTATTTACCTTTTCTCTGGTACAATTAATTTCTAACAGGTATACTTTACATCATTAATCGGGTTGATCGTGTACATATGCATTTATTAATGAAAAATAACACTTTCACACATGACAATTATATTTGATAGCATATTATTATTAATATTATATTTATTAACACATGGAACTATTAAATTCAATGAAAAACTTATTTATTTAATATTTTAAAGTGAGTGTGGGCATATTGTGACATATTTTTTCTAATGATACAGGTCTTTCATTTTCACTCATGCAATGATCTTAGTGTTAGAAACATAAAGATCACTAATAGCCCAAAATATCATGTATCAGTTAATAATTGCGTTGGTGCAACATTTTCTCATATAACCATTGATTCTCCTGCTACAAGCCCCAACACTGATGGCTTTGACATTTCTTTTTCTAAGAATATTTTAGTAGAAGATTCCAACATAAAATATGGTAATTAAACGTTGTATTATCTTATGATTTTTGTTATTTTTTATTATATTATTTTGTAAAAGAGAGTCAAACAAAAATTGTTATAAGAAAATTGAGGAAAAATTAATAAAAAAAAGTCGATCAATAGTAACGAAACATTATATTATTACTCTAATTAGTATAAATAAATGTTAAAAAATTACAATATTTTATTTTTATTTTTATTAGATATAGTCATAATCCTAAAAATGATTAATAGTTTTTATGTAAATTTAATCCATCTTTCTTCTTTTTAATAGGTGATGATTGTATTGCAATCAATGGTGGCTCATTTTTTATCAACGCCACAGGAATTACTTGTGGACCAGGCCATGGGATAAGGTTTATAAATTTTTATCTCAATCTAAAGTTCAATTTCACACACACGTGCGCGCGCGCGCACATGCGCACACACACATTATATATATATTGTAACGTAGATAAAAATGAGTCAAATAATTATTAAGAATAATTGATTACATCCTAAGAGTATACTCCCTGTAATTAATCAAGTGATCACAATTACTATACGAAAATTAGACAACTAAAATCCTAAATTAATTTTTTAAATCTTATATATTGGTTGTTAGTATGATATACTATTAGTTTAGAGTCTGAATTGTTGACATCCACATACTTATCTTTTATGTGGCAGAATTGTAAATTTTATATTGTACATGTATTCATATTTTACACAAATCTGATAAAAATGTGTACTTTTATGAAATAATCAGTGTTGGCAGCCTTGGTAAAGTAAGAGATAATGATCAAGTTTCTGATGTTTATGTACGAAATTGCACCTTCATCGGGACTTCTAATGGGGGAAGAATCAAAACAGTGTCGGTGAGTATTACAAATAAGGTTAAATATTTTTATGTTTTCCACAAAAATACTGATCTTTTAAATGACATCCTCATTAAAATTTATTCAATTTTAGTTCTTCTCTTTTATTGAACAATTTTTAGTACTTACTTTTAAGCAAATCTCCAACAATATGACAATACGTTCATTGTCCAATTTTTTGCAGGGTGGTTCGGGTTATGCAAAACGTATTACTTTCGAGGAAATCAATCTAGTTAATGTTAAGAATCCAATAATTATAGATCAACATTATCATAAAAATTTGGAGCTGGTACGCATTTCATTCTACATGTTCATACCATTATATATCTTGTCATTTGAACAATTCATATACATAATATTATACTAATTCAATAGTTATATGTGTTGAATTTGTTGAAATTATTAGGATGCAGATGTTTCAGTTAGTGATGTAACATATAGAGGATTTACTGGAACTTGTGATGGCAACATAGCTGTTAATTTCGATTGCAGTCCCACTGGTTGTCAAAACATTATTATGGATAGCATCAACATTAATTCAAATCAAGGAAAGAATCTTTCAACGGTTTGCCACAATGCCCAAGGAACTGCTACAAATACTATTCCAAGTGTCTCTTGCCTACATCAATAAGTTTTTATCGGCCTCCATTATGTGGTGGAAATACTATTTAAAGGGTGTATCATTAATCATGTTGCAATGAAATATGAAAACGTTTTTATAGGATTTTTTAGGATAAAATAATAATGGCTCAGCTAGTTTATTTTAGAAGTGATATTTTAGGCAAAATTTGTTAGTTACAAAAGTGATTATTAGACACGTAATTGTGTAGTTGGTGTAGTTTTTCTACTATCAGTATGCATTAGATTATATAAACAGTATGTAGTCCTATTATTGTAATCAATGAAAAATACAAAATAAATCTCATTCTTTTATCTCTGGTTTATTTCCTCTATATTTTGGAGTGTGGCCTACTAAATTGGGCCATAACACTTCATTTTTTATTCAAAATTAAACTCCCAATCCAATATTAGGTTTTTGCATTTGTCCGATCACGTGTTTTGTCCATAGACAAATAAGTAAAATATGTTATTTCCTCTATCTATAATTTTTTTTTCTCCATACAATCACATAAGAGGTTATAAATTTCATTATTTTCACATGATTGTCGCATCTTCACGTTATAATATTAATTTCACTTATGATAAGAATTGTTATAACCATCTTATACATTTTTAAATTGAAGAACTAACATGCACATCATGCATATTTAAATTCCTAACATAATTAAAGGAATTCACCTTGAATTCAAGGTTGGAAGATGCTAATTGCATGCAATTTTATTTCGAATCTTAGCTTTCTTTTATGGTCTTTTATTAGTAATTAAAAAATTTATCTTAGTTAACTTTTAAGACATTTTGTGGTCCTTGATTTTAAATTGTACAAACTTTACCAACTATAAGACATTTGATTTTCTTTGGTACAAATTCTATAAATGAAACACTCAACTATCAGTTATCCACAATCTTTTAAGGTTTACTGCTTGAATTATTCATAAATGTATAAGATAGATTTTTATTGAAACTTGCTATTTTGGTTGTACTTCCTTTTTTTATAAGTTTCAAGTGTTGCGGAATTTCTCATGTAACATATGTGATGTCTTGCTTTCAATAAATCAATCTGCAAATCCTGTTTTGGTGACTTACATCACCTACTGCGCGAGATGAGGGTGAAATGTCCATCTATTTATTTGTGGGTTGAGTTCCTTTATGGCCAGACAACAAGGTTGTTGTCCCTTTGGGATGAACATATCATGTCAATCAGTTGAGTGAAACAAGGTGATCCGTTGGGGCTACTCCTTTTTGCTCTTTTGTTATACCCTTTTATTCATAAGATCATGGATAATTTCAAGTGTCACCTGCATTCTTGGTATCTCGATGATGGTAGTTTTGTTGAGAATTCAAGGGTGGTGGCTAAATCACTTGATATCATTTGGGAGACGGGCCAAACACTGGACCTTGATTTGAATATTCGTAAGATTGAGATCGTTTGTCCTACATGTGACGAAAATAAATTTCGTGATGAGTTGTTTTCTTCAAACATTGGGAGGTCGGAGTTGGTAATGAAATTTCTCGAAAGTGTTGTTATTCGAGATACAGGTTTTATCGAAAGGGTGGCTATAAATAGAGCTGTCAGGGCTATTGAGCTTCTTGTAATTCGATCATGCATGGGTGTTGATAAACTAGTTTTAAGCTAGTATTTTTTTGTATTGAGAAAAATATAAATATTTTTCATCTTTATTTCTTCTTTAAAATACAAGAAAAATATGCGACCATATAATTTATTTATATATATAATTTGAATAGAAAAGGTGGAAGATAATATGAAAATACTACATAACTACACGTTAAATAATGGGTAAAAACCATTTCCATGTTTTTAAATTTGTAATTTGATTGATTTTTAATTTTTTTTAGGCAACTTGAGCATATTAAGACATACAAAAATTTCAATTATAATTTTGTAATAATGATAATAATAATTATAATAGTAATATTACTAAAATAGAAAACCGAATAAGAAAATAATTGTCATACCCCATTTTTGACCTAAGATTCCACTTCATATTTTCTTCCTTGCATTTTATGCATCAATGACAAAAATACAAAAAAATATGTCAGTTTATTTAATTTTGTTTTTTGTTAGTATCATTGTTAAAAATCCAAAAAAATATGTTAAGAATCTATTTTATTTTTCAAGATATCTTCGTTTTATATTTTGATAAAAAATCTATAAAAAAAAAAACTATAAATTAGGAGTCAAATCTTTTTATTACTATTATTATTTTCTTTCCTTTATTATTATTATTGTCATACTCGTTTATTTTGACCATATTATTTTTGCATTTTTATCGAGTCATATTTTTTTGTCATGAATAATCGCTACATTTTTCGAGAAATTTCGATATATGAATTTTTGAAAAAATTGATTCGTTTGTTAGGAGATTCGAGAAAAATTTCGGCAGAGAGGTATTTTAAAATACCTCATTTTTATTCTTTTGTATTTATCTTATTATTAGTATTATTATAAAAAAAAACAAAAAAAATAAACAAATTGGAAAGAAGCAGCACGTGCTGCATCTTTCAATTCCTTCTTCTTTTTTTTTATTTTTGTTTTTATTATTATTATTAATTATTTATTTAATTCTGTCCTTTTTTTATTATTAATTAAAAAAAATCAAAAATGTCCAACCAAAGAACCAAAAACAGCATCCAAAAAACACATCCTTTTTTTTCCAGAACCATTAACCAAAAAAAAGCAACACGAAAAATCCTTTTTTTAAAACCAGAAAATCAAAAATCAGAGTATAAAACCCTCCGTTTTCTATTTTAAAAAAAAAAAACAGAATCAAAAGATCAAGGGAAATACAAACCTTTTTTTCTTCTTCTAAAAAACGCAAGGAACAAGAACAAAAACAAAGGTTTTTTTTTTTTCACTTTCTTTTTTCCGATCTAGAACATTTGGTTAGGATTTTGGGATTTTTGGGTTTAGATTCGGGTTTAGAATAAGGGATAGAAGGGTTTGATTGAAAAAAATTTGATTTTTGGAATTTTTTTAGTTTCTGGCCGGCGGAGCCGCCGCCGGAATCGCTCCGGCGTGGCGGCGTCTCGCCGGAAGGGATGAATATTCATCCCTGGTTCTTCATATGAAGAACCCTAGCAGAGCCCGTGAGAAGAGAGGGAGGAAGGAGAAAGAATGAGGGTACGGCGGGTAGAGAGAGAAGGAGATGGAAAAATGACAAATTTTTTAGGGTTTGGGGTATATATACCCTGACCCAATCCTGTGTGCGCTGGTGCATGGCCTTACGGTGCACCAGCGCGCTTGAACCTTTCAGATCTTGATCAGATGTCCCAGATCTCATCTGGTTATGATCAAATCGTGGTTGTTTGATTTAATCAGACGTCCCTGATTAAATCTGGAACTTTCTCACATATCCTTTGGGCCTTCCCCCCACAGTCCAGGCCCAAATCTCAGGGTTGCTTTCTGCACCCCCTTTTTCATTTCGTTTTACTATTCACGCCCCCCTCTGTTTTAATTTTTTTTTTAGCTTATGAAATAAGTGCTTTTGGCACAAGCTTATTTTTAAGCTATTTTAGCCAATCAAGCATGATGTCGAGGCTTATTTTACTTTCCTATTTATTTGATATTTAAAAGTTGTTAATATTACTTTATGTCTTTATTTATTTTTAGCTAATTTTATATTAAGCTTATGAGATAAGTGCTTTTGGCATAAGCTATTTTAGCTTTTTTAGCCTTGTAAAGCATGATGTCGAGGTTTATTTTCATTGTCTTAGTTTCGTAATTATTTATTTATGCTATTTATCCATTGCATATCATATTCATTTCATTACATCGATTTATTCACCATTTTTTTATCTTTATTTTATTATCGTAACATTGAGTATTTATCGCTTATTAATTGCCATTTACTTTTGTTTTTGAATTTAGGATGTAAATAGGCCAAGTGTAAATTCTAAATAAAAGTGCATAGCATACCCCGTCTCTTGCATCATTTCATATTTATTTTCTTGCATAGATTTTAGAGTGTGATTAGGCCAATGTACCCTAAATGAAAAATTGCATCTCATGCATATTTATTTTTTATCGCTTTCCGCCAATATGCATAACGTTAAATTCTGAGGGAAAATGCGTCGCTTTGATCAAAATATCATTGCGAATTGTCTTCGCGTTTAATTTATTTGTTATGACGTTTTAGGTGAGTGTCAATTTGCGCGCGTAACCATTACCTATTTTCTTCTCAAAAAAGAATGAGGTCAAAACCTCTTTCAAAAAATACATAATTATTTTCTTTTCGAAATATCATGGAAACACAAAATTTTTCATCAAACATTTCTATCAAAAACCTTGGAATTCAAACCAAGTGTCTTTTATCACTCAAAACATTTTCTCAACAAACCTTGGATTTTAAACCAAGTGTCCGCGTCTTATTTTCATAATCAAACTTCAATCAATTTAACCATATAGACTTTCTTTACAAATTAACATCAATCAAACTCACATTTTGCCACTTTTGGCTTTTTACCTTTAAAACCATTTTCAAAACATTAAAATCAAACAAACAAATTTACTCGTCTTTTTACCCCGAACTACGGTGGTTTGATCCTTCGGGTACGTAGGCATGAGACTTGTCTCTCCGATCAATAAAATCAACAAAAACATTTTTCTTCTTTTTCATCACTTTAAACTTTTTTCCATCACTTTAATTCCTACACTTATACATTTTTTTTACAAGCAATTAAAAATAAAGCGCATAGATAGAATAAAAACAAGAGGTTCCTATAGAGTACTATAGATACTTAGGGTGCTAATACCTTCCCTTCGTATAACCAACCCCCGAACCTTGTTCTCTAAAAATAGGTTTTTTTCGAACTTTTTCCCTTTCCCTCGGATAAATTAAAGATCGGTGGTGGAATATTAAATTGCGATTCTAAGTTAATTAATAACTCGATATCCAAAAATCACCGCGACAGAAATGGCGACTTCACTGGGGACAACCAAGCGGGTTGAACCTAACTTGTTTTAAATTACTATCTTCGTGCTTTCATTCTTTTAAATGTTTGTATATATTTGGGTTTAATTTTGAGTGGTGAGATAAGTCCTAACCCGGGCTTGAGAGACACAATAAGATAGGATGGGATGAAATCATAGTGACATGTCTTTAGATTATGAAGCACATGTGATATGATCCCGCTCGGTGGAGGCCTCACGACGGTGGTACTCGTCGTCATGATAAGTCATGATGGTGTTATTACTTTCAATGTGAGTGTCCAGAGAAGCCGAGGACCTTTAGATTACCTTTAACCCATCTTGGCCTTTTTAGGGTGTAGTGCGGTGACTAACCAAGAGTAAGTCTTGGACTTAGTTGTTACGCGAGACTACACTCAAACGAGATCATTTTGTGAATATTATTGGAACGAGAGTAGTCACGTAATCCAGTGGTGTTCATGAGGCGGTTGATGACTTTGGGAACTTTGTAGAACCCGTCAAATAACCCTAGTACTCATCATATGGGATTGCTTTTACCCTTAACTCCATCATTACGTATCCCAACCTTCCAGTTGTGTTATGAATCATTGTAACATAATCATGCATCCATGCATTCATTTCATCATAAGAAAATCTTTTTCGAAGGACCTAAGAGAATTATTTTGTAAACATCGCAGATTATGGACCTAAAGAAAAGGAACACTAAGAAGTACAGTTTCAAGGAACCGGACCTTTCCCGACTAAGAGAGCTAGGATCTCTAGTCCCTTTCCCCGAAGATTTCCAAAAGCAATATGGGAAGCTTTTGAGCATCCTCAATACAAATGTCGAAGAAGGGGCTCTTAACACACTTGTCCAGTTCTACGACCCAATTTATCATTGCTTCACTTTTGTTGACTATCAGTTGGTTCCTACTCTAGAGGAATATTCTTATTGGGTTGGTTTGCCGATCTCGGAAAAAGTACCTTATACCGGCTTGGAAGAATTTCCCGCGCCTTCAGCTATTGCACAGGCTCTCCATTTGAATAGTTCTGACATAGCCTCTAATATCACTAAAAAGGGGGGATCTCAAGGATTGACTGCCAATTTCTTATTCGGAAGGGCATTTATGTTTGCTGAAAAGGGGAGTGTGGACGCTTTCGAAGCTATCCTCGCTCTACTCATCTATGGGTTGGTGTTATTCCCCAACGTCGACTACTTTGTTGATAGTAGTGCTATCCAAATCTTTTTGGGAGGAAACCATGTTCCTACCTTACTTGCGGATGCCTATCATGCCATTCACTATAGGACTCAAAAGGGTAACGGACTTATTATTTGTTGTGCACCATTGCTATATAGGTGGTTTATTTCACACCTACCTCAGATTAGTCGCTTCAAAGAGAATCCAGAAAAGCTCCGGTGGTCCCAAAGGGTTATGCCTCTTACTTCGGCCGATATAGTTTGGTATAATGCCGCTTTTGATGTAGGAGCAATCATTGACAGTTGTGGAGATTTCCCCAACGTGCCTCTTCTTGGCATACGAGGAGGAATCAGTTATAACCCTACTCTTGCTAGACGACAGTTCGGATATCCCATGAGGGATCGGCCTGAGAGTGTCCTTTTGACTGGCATATTTTATTCCAATGAAGAAGGGAGCCAATACATGAGGAAAGAGTTTGCTCGGGCTTGGTACAATGTCCATAGGGAAGGAAAGAATCAGTTAGGAAGGAAGCTTGGTATTGTCTCCGAAGATTACACAAAGTGGGTAATAAGTAGGGCTATAGAACGCGGGATGCCTTATAGTTTTGAAAAATCATCTTCTGCTGATGCATCTTCTTCTACCACACCACCTTCAATTATCCCATTTGAGACTATAGATGAGTTCCAGGAACTTTTGACTAAATTGAAACTTGAGAAAGAAGCGTGGGAGAGAAAGTTCCGAGAGTCTGAGATTGAGAACAAAGAGTTGAAGGAGAAGTTGAAAGAACAAGAGAAGATGCTCTCTCTACAAAGTGGTCTGTTGGCCGAGAAGGAAGATATGATTAGGGTCAAGGATGCCTTATTGAGACAAGATAGCAAGAGGAAGAAGAGGCAAGGGGATTTATTTTCCTCTGGCTTCGATTCACATTTTGATGGCTAGTTGGCTTCATGGAAATTGGATTTAGTTTTGTTTTATGTTTTTATTTTGTTTGAAAAATGGTTGTAACCTTTGAATTATTAATGCATTTTTTATTTACTTTTCCTTTTCTTATAAAATGTTTAAAAAATTATTGTCTTAAAGTCCTTCGAAAAAATCTCGCATATTTTAACATAACATATTCATGCATCATATCACATTCATAAGTTTCAAAAAATCAAGTCTCATATTCTTTCTCTCCTCTCTGTCCTAGTTAAAGTGGCCCGACGACCATGCCCACAGCCATCTCGCACGTACAACACTCGAGCAAACAGGAAAAAGAGAATGGACCAAGTTGAACAAGAGAATGTTGAGCTCCATGGGGAAGTAACAACGCTCCGGGCTGAAGTAGAGAAGCTAACCGCCATGGTGACATCGTTGGTGGCTGCGCAGAATCGGCCACTAACCCCTCCTCCTCAAGCTACAGTCATCTCTGAAATCGCCTCTGCCCCGGTTCCAGTGGTACCTGTCAACACACATCAGCATGTCATGCCCGAAGGTTATCCTTGGGGCATGCCTATGAATTTCAATGAAGGGCTTCGACCCCAAGTTCCCGAGGTCCCCACTCCTACTTTGCCACATGCTACTGTTGTTCCTCAACCTGGGACGACTCTTCCTCAAGTTACTATGTGTGTCCCTCAGTCAACAATGACCATTCCAGCTTCCGTAGCTCACACCGTTCCTTATGTGAGCGAACCAGTCTATCATGCGGAGGATCCAGAGACTTATGGCCGTATAGATAATCTTCAGGATCAGTTTGATAAGATGCAGCTCGAGATTAAGGCCCTTCGTGGGAAGGATTTGTTCGGCAAAAACGCCCATGACCTTTGCTTGGTACCAAACGTTAGGATCCCACCTAAGTTTAAGGTCCCCGAGTTTGAGAAGTACAAAGGAAATTCCTGCCCTCAGAGCCACTTCGTAATGTACGCCCGAAAGATGTCCACTCAAACAGACAACCACCAGTTACTAGTCCACTACTTTCAGGATAGCTTGACAGGTGCCGCTTTGAAGTGGTACATGGGCTTAGATAGTGCCAAGATCCAAACATTCAATGATTTGGGCGAAGCTTTTGTCCGTCAATACAAATACAATCTAGACATGGCTCCAGATAGAGATCAACTTCGAGGTATGTCTCAAAAAGATAAAGAGAGTTTCAAAGAATACGCTCAGCGATGGAGAGAGATTGCCGCTCCGATTTGTCCACCACTAGAAGAAAAAGAAATGACCAAGATTTTCCTGAATACTCTTGATTCATTTTACTATGAACGAATGATTGCTAGTGCACCAAGTGATTTCACTGAGATGGTAAACATGGGGATGCGACTTGAAGAAGGGGTCCGACAAGGACGATTGGTCAGAGAAAGTGTTCCGGTCAACAGTACGAAAAGGTTTGGGAGTAACTTTGCAAGGAGAAAGGAGTCAGAAGTAAGTATGGTGGCCCATGGACAGCATCAACGGCCGTATATGGGCTACCAACACGTTGCAGCTGTCTCACCAGTGCCTCAAAACCCGCCTTACCAGCCACAAATGACCCAAAGACCACCTTCGCACTATCCACCACTTTATCAACAAACATATCCTCAACAACCATACCCACAGCAACCACAAATTCGACCACAAACTCCCCAACAACCCTACAATTATCCCAATCGCACCCAGAGAAATCCATCATTTGACCCCATACCCATGAAATATGCCGACCTACTCCCCGCCTTACTCGCCAAAATTTTTGTCCAGACGAGACCACCTCCACCTGCGCCAGCAGTACTACCTACTTGGTACTGTAGTGACCTAACTTGCGCCTTCCATCAAGGGGCCCCTGGCCATGATGTAGAACGTTGCTACGCCTTCAAAAAAGCTGTTCAAGAATTAATCCATAATAAGGTGTTATCCTTCAAGGATGAAAATCCCAACGTCCGAAACAATCCGCTGCCCAATCACGGGTCCTCTGTCCATTTTATCCAAAGTTGCCAAGAAACAAGCACCATTCTCAGTATAAAGGATATCAAAACCCCGTTGGTGCCCATTCATAGTAAAATGTGTGAAGCAAAGTTGTTTAGCCATGATCATGCAACTTGTGAGGAATGTTTGAAGAATCCTCAAGGTTGTTCCCGAGTTCAAGAGGACATACAAAGGTTGATGGATAAAGGAGAATTGGTAGTTACAAAGAAGAGCGAGGATGTTTGCGACATAGTACCAGAATTCAATGTCTCTGACCGTCTCGAGATGATATATAATAGTGGAGAGCCCACAGTTACCCCGCTGGTGATCTGCTTGCCAGGGCCTATGCCATATACGTCCCTGAGAGCTGTGCCATATAGATATGATGCCACCATGTTGCAGGATGGGGTGGAAACACCTATTCCTCCTTTGATATCCGTGGACAATATTGCAGATAATAGCAAAATACTGAGGAGTGGGCGTATTCTTCCGGGAGTTGTTCAAGAAAAGACCGGTAGTCCTGTTGAAAAAACACAAACTCCTGACTCTAGTAGAACTGGTGAAAGGGTGTATGAAGACTCAGATGAAATTTTGAAAATGATCAAGAGAAGTGAGTATAAGATCGTGGATCAATTACTACAAACCCCTTCCAAGATTTCAATTTTATCACTCCTAATGAATTCTGATGCGCACAGAGATGCACTAATGAAGGTCTTGGACCAGGCATATGTCGACCATGACGTAACCTTGGGCCAATTTGGTAGCATAGTGGGGAATGTCACAGCCTGCAATAACTTGAGTTTCAGCGACGAGGAACTCCCTGAAAAAGGAAAGGATCATAACTTAGCATTACATATCTCGGTAATTTGTAAATCTGATGCCTTATCAAATGTGTTGGTGGATACCGGGTCATCTTTGAATGTAATGTCCAAGTTTACTCTCGACAAGCTCGCATACTGTGGTGCGCCTTTAAGGCCGAGTGCATTAATCGTGAAAGCCTTCGATGGGTCAAGAAAATCAGTAATCGGTGAAATAGACCTACCAACTTCAGTTGGTCCCTATGAGTTCCAAATTACCTTTCAAGTCATGGATATTCAAGCTTCTTATAGTTGTTTGTTGGGACGACCATGGATTCACGAAGCGGGGGCGGTGACTTCCACACTTCACCAAAAGCTGAAATTTGTGCGGGAAGGAAAATTGGTGATTGTGAATGGAGAGGAAGCTTTATTGGTGAGTCATTTGTCGGCTTTTTCTTATATCAGTGCTGATGTTAAGGACGGTACGTCTTTCCAGGGGCTTTCTATTGAAGAGAAAAGGTCGAAAATGGGGAAAACATTTATGTCTTCTGCAAAAGATGCGCAAAGGGAAGTACAACAAAGGTCACATCTGAAATGGGGGAAGTTATTACAAATGCCAGAAAGAAGACACATGGAGGGTCTGGGTTCTGCTCCGTCTACAGGAATGGCCAATTCAAATAAGGGTACTTTCGTCAGTGCCGAACCGATTCACACTCGACCATAAACTAATGCTATCATTGAAGACAAAGTTGAAGAAGAGCAGCCTTCTTTCGTGATTCCAGGAGGAATTTGCCGCAATTGGGTCGTTGTTGATGTCCCTTCTGTCACTCCTCTATCTAAGTAATATGTTTGTCAATTTTTGTTTTCCAAAAAAAATCCTTTTGTCCTGCCCAAGGCAAAAGCGAACGCATGTGGGGCTTTGTTTTGAGCTTCAAGTATTTTAATGAAATTGTCGTTTTTATCATGACTTTTGTTTTTGTTTTTTATTCTGGAAAATGGTAACACAAAAAACCAAAGTATATATTTTATTTTCCTTCTACTTCCTAGCTTTTAATCATTTTCCGAAAAGGTTTGCATTCTTTTATTTAATAAAATCAATCATAAATCACATGCAGATTAAGCATCAATGAACCCGTTGAACACAATGTTCCTAGGCCCTCTCCCAACTTTGAGTTCCCTGTTTACGAGGCTGAAGAGGAAGAGGATGAAGGGATCCCTGATGTGATCAAACGACTATTAGATCAAGAGAAGAAAGTCATTCAGCCTCATGAGGAAGATGTGGAGTTAATTGATTTAAGTTCCGGCGAAGGAAAGAAAGAAATCAAGATTGGGGCATCCTTAGAAGCATCTGTCAAGGAAAGGGTGATCGTTTTACTCAGAGAATATGTTGACATCTTCGCCTGGTCATATCAGGATATGCCCGGTTTAGATCCCGAAATTGTGGAACATCATTTGCCTCTGAAGCCAGAATGTCCTCCGGTAAAGCAAAAGTTAAGAAGAACTCATCCGGATATGGCCCTCAAGATCAAAGAAGAAGTGCAAAAACAAATTGACGCTGGTTTTCTTATTACATCAGAATATCCTCAGTGGTTGGCTAACATAGTACCGGTTCCAAAGAAGGACGGCAAAGTCAGAATGTGTGTTGATTACAGAGATTTGAACAAAGCTAGTCCGAAAGATGATTTTCCTTTGCCTCACATTGATGTATTGGTTGATAACACGGCTAAATCCAAGGTTTTCTCCTTCATGGATGGTTTCTCCGGGTACAATCAGATCAAGATGGCAGTTGAAGATAGAGAGAAGACAGCTTTTATTACACCTTGGGGCACTTTCTGTTACAAAGTAATGCCTTTTGGTCTAACAAATGCGGGTGCTACTTATCAAAGGGGCATGACCACCCTTTTTCATGACATGATGCACAAAGAGATTGAGGTATATGTAGATGATATGATTGTCAAATCGGGTACTGAAGAAGAGCACGTGGAGTATTTATCGAAAATGTTTCAAAGGTTGAGGAAATATCGTCTCCGTTTAAATCCCAATAAATGTACTTTCGGTGTTAGATCCGGAAAGCTCCTGGGATTCATTGTTAGTCAAAAGGGTATCGAGGTAGATCCAGACAAAGTCAGAGCCATCAGAGAAATGCCAGCTCCACAAACAGAAAAGCAAGTTAGAGGTTTCCTGGGTCGACTAAATTACATCTCTAGATTCATCTCCCATATGACTGCCACATGTGGCCGATTTTCAAATTGCTTCGCAAAAATCAAGGGATTGTTTGGACAGAGGACTGTCAGAAAGCTTTTGACAGTATCAAAGAGTATTTAATGGAACCTCCGATCCTTATCCCTCCAGTTGAAGGAAGACCGCTCATCATGTATTTAACCGTGCTAGAGGAATCTATGGGTTGTGTGCTGGGGCAACAGGATGAGACCGGTAGAAAAGAGCACGCAATCTATTATTTGAGTAAGAAATTCACAGATTGTGAATCTCGATACTCCATGATTGAGAAGACTTGTTGTGCTTTGGCTTGGGCTGCCAAACGTCTCCGGCATTACTTGATTAATCATACTACTTGGTTGATATCCAAAATGGATCCAATTAAGTACATTTTTGAGAAGGCAGCTCTAACCGGAAGAATTGCCCGTTAGCAGATGTTGTTATCCGAATACGATATTGAGTACCGTACCCAAAAGGCAATCAAGGGTAGTAATCTTGCTGACCATTTGGCTCACCAACCAGTTGAAGATTACCAGCCAATCAAGTTTGATTTTCCAGATGAAGAGATCATGTATTTGAAGATGAAGGATTGCGATGAACCGGTGTTTGGCGAGGGACCAGATCCTGAATCCCAGTGGGGTTTGATATTTGATGGGGCCGTTAACCTCTACGGTAGTGGAATTGGGGCAATCATTGTTACCCCTAAAGGTGCTCACATTCCTTTCACTGCGAGATTAAAATTTGAATGTACTAACAATATTGCAGAATATGAAGCTTGCATCATGGGCATTGAAGAAGCTATTGACTTAAGGATCAAAAACATCGACATTTATGGAGACTCAACTCTTGTGATTAATCAGATCAAAGAAGAATGGGAGACTCGCCATGCTGGTTTGATTCCTTACAGAGATTATGCAAGACGGTTGTTAACTTTCTTCAATAAAGTGGAGCTACATCACATTCCTCGTGACGAGAATCAAATGGCCGATGCTTTGGCCACTCTATCTTCAATGTACCGAGTTAATCGCCGGAACGAGATACCAACCATCAGTATCCGGTGCCTTGAGAGACCAGCATATGTGTTTGCAACCGAGGAAGTGGTGGATGACAAGCCTTGGTTTCATGATATCAAGATGTTCATTCAGAAGCAAGAATATCCCCCTGGGGCATCTAGCAAAGACAAAAAGACTCTGAGAAGGCTGTCCAGTAGTTTCTTCCTGAATGATGAGGTGTTATACAAAAGGAATTTTGATATGGTCCTGCTGCGGTATGTGGACAACCAGGAGGCTGATCTATTGATGCATGAAGTACATGAAGGTTCATTCGGAACCCATCCTAATGGACACACAATGGCCAAGAAAATGTTAAGAGCCGGCTACTATTGGTTGACGATGGAGTCTGATTGTTACAAACATGCCAGGAAATGCCATAAATGTCAGATTTATGCGGATAAGATACATCTACCGCCAACTTCTCTGAATGTTCTCTCTTCTCCTTGGCCGTTCTCCATGTGGGGTATCGACATGATTGGTCGGATTTAACCAAAGGCTTCCAACGGACATCGTTTCATCTTAGTGGCTATTGATTACTTCACCAAGTGGGTTGAGGCGGCGTCTTATGCCAATGTGACCAAGCAGGTGGTCGTACGTTTTATCAAGAACCATATTATCTGCCGTTATGGTGTTCCTAACAAGATTATTACAGATAATGGGACAAATTTGAATAACAAAATGATGAAAGATCTGTGTGACGAGTTCAAGATTGAGCATCATAATTCATCTCCTTACCGGCCTCAGATGAATGGCGCAGTTGAGGCTGCAAATAAGAACATCAAGAAGATCGTGCAGAAAATGGTGGTCACTTACAAAGATTGGCATGAAATGTTACCTTTTGCTTTACATGGATACCGTACTTCAGTTCGTACTTCGACAGGGGCAACCCCTTTCTCTTTAGTATACGGCATGGAAGCAGTACTCCCCGTAGAGGTTGAAATCCCATCAATGAGAGTCTTAATGGAAACTGAGTTGGCCGAGGCCGAATGGTGTCAAAATAGATATGACCAATTGAATTTAATTGAGGAGAAACGCATGACGGCTTTATGTCATGGACAGTTATATCAGAGAAGAATGAAACAGGCTTTTGACAGGAAGGTTTGGCCTCGTGAGTTCCGTGAAGGTGACCTTGTGCTCAAAAAGATTTTGTCCTTTCAGCCGGATTCTAGGGGCAAGTGGACGCCTAATTATGAAGGCCCGTATGTTGTCAAAAGAGCTTTTTCTGGTGGTGCTATGACTCTTGCAACCATGAATGGTGATGAGCTCCCTCGTCCTGTGAATGCCGATGCAGTCAAGAAATACTTTGTCTAAAAAATAAAAGAACAGCTCGCTAAGTTGAAAACCCGAAAGGGCGGCTTAGGCAAAAATGAGCGTCTCGGTGGGCTGAAAACCCGAAAGGGCGGTCCAGGCAAAAATTAGAGACATAAACAGAAAATAATATCCTGATAGGTCGAAAACCTGAAAAGGCGATCTATGCAAAAGTTAAGGAATAAGACAAGTAACTGCATCGGATCAGGCATCACTTGCTCAGAGTACCTCGATTGACAGAATATCTTTGGCTTACAGCATTTTAGACTGCAAATTCAAAGTTGTTAGGGAGAATAGCGATCATTGTGTTTAACGTACCTTTCCCACCCAATTACCATTTTTCATCTTTGTAACGATCTGTGGGGTTGTGCTTTTCGCCAATCGCCACTCTTTTAATCAAATTCGAGCCTGTGCCCTCTATGTGGAATTCAAATTTATTTGCAATTTTGTTTCTCCCTCCTTCAATTTAAAGTACTTGAAGCAAAAACTCAAAAAATAATTTAAAGTTTTTTTAGTAGTTCTTTTTTTTTTTGAAAAAATAAATGACAAACATATTTCTTAGATTCATGAGTCATACAAGCATATATCAACATTGTTCTGAAAGCAGACAGATTCAACAAGGCAAATACAGTCATTGCTAAAATAAAAAAAAACAAAGCTCGATAAGTCGAAAACCTGAAAAGGCGGCTTAGGCAAAAATGAGCGTCCCGGTGGATTGAAAACCCGAAAGGGCGGTCCAGGCAAAAATTAGGGGCAAAACAAAAAAAAAGAAATATATTCCCGGTGGATTGAAAACCCGAAAGGGCGGTCCAGGCAATAATTATAATAGTAATATTACTAAAATAGAAAACCGAATAAGAAAATAATTGTCATACCCCATTTTTGACCTAAGATTCCACTTCATATTTTCTTCCTTGCATTTTATGCATCAATGACAAAAATACAAAAAAATATGTTAGTTTATTTAATTTTGTTTTTTGTTAGTATCTTTGTTATAAATCCAAAAAAATATGTTAAGAATCTATTTTATTTTTCAAGATATCTTCGTTTTATATTTTGATAAAAAATCTACAAAAAAAAAACGATAAATTAGGAGTCAAATCTTTTTATTACTATTATTATTTTCTTTCCTTTATTATTATTATTGTCATACTCGTTTATTTTGACCATATTATTTTTGCATTTTTATCGAGTCATATTTTTTTGTCCAGAATAATCGCTACATTTTTCGAGAAATTTCGATATATGAATTTTTGAAAAAATTGATTCGTTTGTTAGGAGATTCGAGAAAAATTTCGGCAGAGAGGTATTTTAAAATACCTCATTTTTATTCTTTTGTATTTATCTTATTATTAGTATTATTATTATTATTATTATAAAAAAAAACAAAAAAAATAAACAAATTGGAAAGAAGCAGCACGTGCTGCATCTTTCAATTCCTTCTTTTTTTTTTTTTTTTTGTTTTTATTATTATTATTAATTATTAATTTAATTCTGTCCTTTTTTTATTATTAATTAAAAAAAATCAAAAATGTCCAAAGTCAACTTCTTCCTCTTCCATACACAAGGGAGCAGTTTCTGCAGAAACACAGTGTACTTTCTTGTCCAATTTCAGATTTTTGTTCCCCCAACATTGTCCTTGTCCAGTTTCAAGCCAAATCCTTTGGATCTTAGAAACCCAAGATTTGTGTATATAGTGAACCGAGCAAATGAACAGAAGGACGAATTTTTTTTTTGCCTGAGCAAAAAAGCCAAAAAAACACAGATACAACAAACAACAAAAACCTGATACTTCTTGTCCAAATTTCTTTCCAGAACCGAAATTCCTCCAACCAAAGAACCAAAAACAGCATCCAAAAAACACATCCTTTTTTTAAAACCAGAAAATCAAAAATCAAGAGTATAAAACCCTCCGTTTTCTATTTTAAAAAAAAAACAGAATCAAAAGATCAAGGGAAATACAAACCTTTTTTTCTTCTTCTCAAAAACGCAAGGAACAAGAACAAAAACAAAGGTTGTTTTTTTTTTTTCACTTTTTTTTTTCCGATCTAGAACATTTGGTTAGGATTTTGGGATTTTTGGGTTTAGATTCGGGTTTAGAATAAGGGATAGAAGGGTTTGGTTGAAAAAAATTTGATTTTTGGAATTTTTTTAGTTTCTGGCCGGCGGAGCCGCCGCCGGAATCGCTCCGGCGTGGCGGCGTCTCGCCGGAAGGGATGAATATTCATCCCTGGTTCTTCATATGAAGAACCCTAGCAGAGCCCGTGAGAAGAGAGGGAGGAAGGAGAAAGAATGAGGGTACGGCGGGTAGAGAGAGAAGGAGATGGAAAAATGACAAATTTTTTAGGGTTTGGGGTATATATACCCTGACCCAATCCTGTGTGCACTGGTGCATGGCCTTACGGTGCACCAGCGCGCTTAAACCTTTCAGATCTTGATCAGACGTCCCAGATCTCATCTGGTTATGATCAAATCGTGGCTGTTTGATTTAATCAGACGTCCTTGATTAAATCTGGAACTTTCTCACATATCCTTTGGGCCTTCCCCCCACAGTCCAGGCCCAAATCTCAGGGTTGCTTTCTGCACCCCCTTTTTCATTTCGTTTTACTATTCACGCCCCCCTCTGTTTTAATTTTTTTTTTAGCTTATGAAATAAGTGCTTTTGGCACAAGCTTATTTTTAAGCTATTTTAGCCAATCAAGCATGATGTCGAGGCTTATTTTACTTTCCTATTTATTTGATATTTAAAAGTTGTTAATATTACTTTATGTCTTTATTTATTTTTAGCTAATTTTATTTTAAGCTTATGAGATAAGTGCTTTTGGCATAAGCTATTTTAGCTTTTTTAGCCTTGTAAAGCATGATGTCGAGGTTTATTTTCATTGTCTTAGTTTCGTATTTATTTATTTATGCTATTTATCCATTGCATATCATATTCATTTCATTACATCGATTTATTCACCATTTTTTTATCTTTATTTTATTATCGTAACATTGAGTATTTATCGCTTATTAATTGCTATTTACTTTTGTTTTTGAATTTAGGATGTAAATAGGCCAAGTGTAAATTCTAAATAAAAGTGCATAGCATACCCCGTCTCTTGCATCATTTCATATTTATTTTCTTGAATAGATTTTAGAGTGTGATTAGGCCAATGTACCCTAAATGAAAAATTGCATCTCATGCATATTTATTTTTTATCGCTTTCCGCCAATATGCGTAACGTTAAATTCTGAGGGAAAAGGCGTCGCTTTGATCAAAATATCATTGCGAATTGTCTTCGCGTTTAATTTATTTGTTATGACGTTTTAGGTTAGTGTCATTTTGCGCGCGTAACCATTACCTATTTTCTTCTCAAAAAAAAATGAGGTCAAAACCTCTTTCAAAAAATACATAATTATTTTCATTTCGAAATATCATGGAAACACAAAATTTTTCATCAAACATTTCTATCAAAAACCTTGGAATTCAAACCAAGTGTTCTTTTTCTTACAAAAACCTTGGAATTCAAACCAAGTGTCTTTTATCACTCAAAACATTTTCTCAACAAACCTTGGATTTTAAACCAAGTGTCCGCGTCTTATTTTCATAATCAAACTTCAATCAATTTAACCATATAGACTTTCTTTACAAATTAACATCAATCAAACTCACATTTTGCCACTTTTGGCTTTTTACCTTTAAAACCATTTTCAAAACCTTAAAATCAAACAAACAAATTTACTCGTCTTTTTACCCCGAACTACGGTGGTTTGATCCTTCGGGTACGTAGGCATGAGACTTGTCTCTCTGATCAATAAAATCAACAAAAACATTTTTCTTCTTTTTCATCACTTTAAACTTTTTTCCATCACTTTAATTCCTACACTTATACATTTTTTTTACAAGCAATTAAAAATAAAGCGCATAGACAGAATAAAAACAAGAGGTTCCTATAGAGTACTATAGATACTCAGGGTGCTAATACCTTCCCTTCGTATAACCAACCCCCGAACCTTGTTCTCTAAAAATAGGTTTTTTTCGAACTTTTTCCCTTTCCCTCGGATAAATTAAAGATCGGTGGTGGAATATTAAATTGCGATTCGAAGTTAATTAATAACTCGATATCCAAAAATCACCGCGACAATAATAATATTTTAAATATTTAATATTTTCGTATATTGACCGTTTACTTTTTTCTCTAGTCATATTCCCATTATAAGATATTTTCCATGCATGTAATATTCTATTTAACCCCCACAGACAACCATAACAAATCACAAATCGTCATTGTAACTCTTAATTATTCTTTCACGGGTTTAATTTCATTGTAGTCAGCATGCAACAACTCTTTACTTTTGTCATTATTCTTAGTTTTATTTCTCCCTATCTATGTACAAGGTTGAATGTTGGTATTTATAATGTGATGGATTTTGGTGCACGTGGTGATGGCAAATCTGATGATACACAAGTATATATATCTCAATTTAATTATAATTTTTTCATAGATTAGGCACATGTCACTAATTTAGTGACCCTTAACGATATTTTTAATTATATATATAAGTTGAATTGCAGGCATTTTCAAGTGCATGGAATATTACATGCAAAGCAGGAGGGATGTCAACACTCATTATCCCAGCAGAAAAATTATTTATGGTGACAAAAGTTCATTTTAACGGTCCTTGTAATGCCAAAATTCACATTCAGGTATAACTATCACAATCAACATAAACATGACACCTTTTATTAAAAAAAATAACAATTATTAGTTTTATGTTTATGGATATAACTAATATATTATAATTATAATGTTAAAAATTTAAAAATATGGTGTGTATTAAAAAAATAAATATGCGTAATTTTATTCTTTGGAACTATATATTCATATTCAAAAAACATTGTATTGAATTTAATAATTATGTACCGAGAGTATAAAAAAAGTTTAGGAATCTAATTAATTAACATTTGTGTTATCCATGATGTCTATAATGATTTTTCGTTTTATTAAAGAGGTAAGAGTTAGATTTTGTAAACTCAAAGTTCAAATCCCTTTATATATATATTTGACAATCTATATTGCAGTTTGAAGGGAAAATAGTTGCACCGCCAAAAGAAGCCTGGAAAGGTGGGGAAAGTTTGATTTCCATTGAATATTTAGACGGACTCACGATTGTTGGCAATGATCAAGGAGGAGCAGATGGAGATGGTTCAACTTGGTGGAATTGTCCTGGTGGTTGTGAACATGAACGACCTGGGGTATATATATGACCATTTTTATCTTTTCTCTTTCATTATTTACCTTTTCTCTGTCACAATTAATTTCTAACTGGTATACTTTACATCATTAATCGGGTTGATCGTGTACATATGCATTTATTAATGAAAAATAACACTTTCACATATGACAATTATATTTGATAGCATATTATTATTAATATTATATTTATTAACACATGGAACTATTAAATTCAATGAAAAACTCATTTATTTAATATTTTTTCTAATGATACAAGTCTTTCATTTTCACTCATGCAATGATCTTAGTGTTAGAAACATAAAGATCACTAATAGCCCAAAATATCATGTATCAGTTAATAAATGCGTTGGTGCAACATTTTCTCATATAAGCATTGATTCTCCTGCTACAAGCCCCAACACTGATGGCTTTGACATTTCTTTTTCTAAGAATATTTTAGTAGAAGATTCCAACATAAAATCTGGTAATTAAACGTTGTATTATCTTATGATTTTTGTTATTTTTTATTATATTATTTTGTAAAAGAGAGTCAAACAAAAATTGTTATAAGAAAATTGAGGAAAAATTAATAAAAAAAAGTCGATCAATAGTAACGAAACATTATATTATTACTCTAATTAGTATAAATAAATGTTAAAAAATTACAATATTTTATTTTTATTTTTATTAGATATAGTCATAATCCTAAAAATGATTAATAGTTTTTATGTAAATTTAATCCATCTTTCTTCTTTTTAATAGGTGATGATTGTATTGCAATCAATGGTGGCTCATTTTTTATCAACGCCACAGGAATTACTTGTGGACCAGGCCATGGGATAAGGTTTATAAATTTTTATCTCAATCTAAAGTTCAATTTCACACACACGCGCGCACGCGCGCACATGCACGCACACACATTATATATATATATTGTAACGTAGATAAAAATGAGTCAAATAATTATTAAGAATAATTGATTACATCCTATGAGTATACTCCCTGTAATTAATCAAGTGATCACAATTACTATACGAAAATTAGACAACTAAAATCCTAAATTAATTTTTTAAATCTTATATATTGGTTGTTAGTATGATATACTATTAGTTTATAGTCTGAATTGTTGACATCCACATACTTATTTTTTATGTGGCAGAATTGTAAATTTTATATTGTACATGTATTCATATTTTACACAAATCTCATAAAAATGTGTACTTTTATGAAATAATCAGTGTTGGCAGCCTTGGTAAAGTAAGAGATAATGATCAAGTTTCTGATGTTTATGTACGAAATTGCACCTTCATCGGGAGTTCTAATGGGGGAAGAATCAAAACAGTGTCGGTGAGTATTACAAATAAGGTTAAATATTTTTATGTTTTCCACAAAAATACTTATCTTTTAAATGACATCCTCATTAAAATTTATTCAATTTTAGTTCTTCTCTTTTATTGAACAATTTTTAGTACTTACTTTTAAGCAAATCTCCAACAATATGACAATACGTTCATTGTCCAATTTTTTGCAGGGTGGTTCGGGTTATGCAAAACGTATTACTTTCGAGGAAATCAATCTAGTTAATGTTAAGAATCCAATAATTATAGATCAACATTATCATAAAAATTTGGAGCTGGTACGCATTTCATTCTACATGTTCATAGCATTATATATCTTGTCATTTGAACAATTCATATACATAATATTATACTAATTCAATAGTTATATGTGTTGAATTTGTTGAAATTATTAGGATGCAGATGTTTCAGTTAGTGATGTAACATATAGAGGATTTACTGGAACTTGTTATGGCAACATAGCTGTTAATTTCGATTGCAGTCCCACTGGTTGTCAAAACATTATTATGGATAGCATCAACATTAATTCAAATCAAGGAAAGAATCTTTCAACGGTTTTCCACAATGCCCAAGGAACTGCTACAAATACTATTCCAAGTGTCTCTTGCCTACATCAATAAGTTTTTATCGGCCTCCATTATGTGGTGGAAATACTATTTAAAGGGTGTATGATTAATCATGTTGCAATGAAATATGAAAACCTTTTTATAGGATTTTTTAGGATAAAATAATAATGGCTCAGCTAGTTTATTTTAGAAGTGATATTTTAGGCAAAATTTGTTAGTTACAAAAGTGATTATTAGACACGTAATTGTGTAGTTGGTGTAGTTTTTCTACTATCAGTATGCATTAGATTATATAAACAGTATGTAGTCCTATTATTGTAATCAAAATAAATCTTATTCTTTTATCTCTGGTTTATTTCCTCTAAATTTTGGAGTGTGGCCTACTAAATTGGGCCATATCACTTCATTTTTTATTCAAAATTAAACTCCCAATCCAAAATTAGGTTTTTGCATTTGTCCGATCACGTGTTTGTCCATAGACAAATAAGTAAAATATGTTATTTCCTCTATCTATAAATTTTTTTTTCTCCATACAATCACATAAGAGGTTATAAATTTCATTATTTTCACATGATTGTCGCATCTTCACGTTATAATATTAATTTCACTTATGATAAGAATTGTTATAACCATCTTATACATTTTTAAATTGAAGAACTAACATGCACATCATGCATATTTAAATTCCTAACGTAATTGAAGGAATTCACCTTGAATTGAAGGTTGGATGATGCTAATTGCATGCAATTTTATTTCGAATCTTAGCTTTCTTTTATGGTTTTATCTTTAAGTCATCACTTTTATTAGTAATTAAAAAATTTATCTTAGTTAACTTTTAAGACATTTTGTGGTCCTTGATTTTAAATTGTACAAACTTTACCAACTATAAGACATTTGATTTTTTTTGGTACAAATTCTATAAATGAAACACTCAACTATCAGTTATCCACAATCTTTTAAGGTTTACTGCTTGAATTATTCATAAATGTATAAGATAGATTTTTATTGAAACTTGCTATTTTGGTTGTACTTGCTTTTTTTATAAGTTTCAAGTGTTGCGGAATTTCTCATGTAGCATATGTGATGTTTTGCTTTCAATAAATCAATCTGTAAATCCTGTTTTGGTGACTTACATCACCTACTGCGCGAGGTGAGGTGAGATGTCCATCTATTAATTTGTGGGTTGAGTTCCTTTATGGCCAGACTACAAGGTTGTCCCTTTGGGATGAACATATCATGTCAATCAGTTGAGTGAAACAAGGTGATCCGTTGGGGCTACTCCTTTTTGCTCTTTTGTTATACCCTTTTATTCATAAGATCATGGATAATTTCAATTGTCACCTGCATTCTTGGTATCTCGATGATGGGAGTTTTGTTGAGAATTCAAGGGTGGTGGCTAAATCACTTGATATCATTTGGGAGACGGGCCAAACACTGGACCTTGATTTGATTATTCGTAAGATTGAGATCGTTTGTCCTACATGTGACGAAAATAAATTTCGTGATGAGTTGTTTTCTTCAAACATTTGGAGGTCGGAGTTGGGAATGAAATTGCTCGAAAGTGTTGTTAGTCGAGATAGAGGTTTTATCGAAAGGGTGGCTATAAATAGAGCTGTCAGGGCTATTGAGCTTCTTGTAATTCGATCATGCATGGGTGTTGATAAACTAGTTTTAAGCTAGTATATTTTTGTATTGGAAAAAATATAAATATTTTTCATCTTTAAAACACAAGAAAAATATGCGACCATATAATTTATTTATATATATAATTTGAATAGAAAAGGTGGAAGATAATATGAAAATACTACATAACTAGACGTTAAATAATGGGTAAAAACCATTTCCATGTTTTTAAATTTGTAATTTGATTGATTTTTAATTTTTCTTAGGCAACTTGAGCATATTAAGACATACAAAAATTTCAATTATAATTTTGTAATAATGATAATAATAATTATAATAGTAATATTACTAAAATAGAAGACCGTATAAGAAAATAATAATATTTTAAATATTTAATATTTTCGTATATTGACCGTTTACTTTTTTCTCTTGTCATATTCCCATTATAAGATATTTTGCATGCATGTAATATTCTATTTAACCCCCACAGACAACCATAGCAAATCACAAATCGTCATTGTAACTCTTAATTATTCTTTCACGAGTTTAATTTCATTGTAGTCAGCATGCAACAACTCTTTACTTTTGTCATTATTCTTAGTTTTATTTCTCCCTATCTATGTACGAGGTTGAATGTTGGTATTTATAATGTGATGGATTTTGGTGCACGTGGTGATGGCAAATCTGATGATACACAAGTATATATATCTCAATTTAATTATATTTTTTTCATAGATTAGGCATATGTCACTAATTTAGTGACCCTTAACGATATTTTTAATTATATATATAAGTTGAATTGCAGGCATTTGCAAGTGCATGGAATAATACATGCAAAGCAGGAGGGATTGTAACATTCCCAATTTCTTTTACTTGTATTATATACTAATAAGGGTATTTCCTAAAATCATCACATGTCTAGAGCTAGTATTAAGTTATGAGTCATATGAGATGTAGTAGTCATATAGTGTGAGTGTGTGAGTATGTTGTCACAAGAAGGAAGACCAATTTCCAACTATAGACATGTGTCCCACCTTATAGTCATGATTCACCAAAACACTATGACCTTCACCTTGCCATTCCTGATGAAAACAAAACACAATACTCTCCTTGTTGCTCTCTTTTCTCTCTCGTGAAAACAAACAAACAAACCAAGAACACCATCACTTTCTTGTCTCACCATTTCATCTAAATTCAGCCCAACTAAGCATGCAAATGGAGATTGTTGTTCCTTAGATTGTGTTAACTCATTGGTAAGTTCAAAGTTTCTAAATTCCTTCCCTTGATCCACTCAAATTCGTGCTCTAAATTCCCAATTTCTAAGCTCAAATTTTGTTCTTCAAATGCATGTGTTGGAAGCATGCTTACATTGGGTTTTGGATGATTTAGGGAGTGGAATTGGAAATTGCAGCTCAAGGAGGAGTTGAAGTTAGCAATTCAAACCTGCAATCAAGTTTTAGCCAAAGAATTCAAGCTCATTGAGGTGGGTTCTTAGGATTTAGAATAGTTAGAATTTCCCCAAATTAAACATTGCATGATAACATAGGATTTAGGGATTGAAATGTGCATGAAAAATGATTTAACTCCCAAAACTCTTCTCCTTTATAATTATTATGATGTTCATGATGTTAATGGCTTGAAAATATGGCAATTGTAGTGTAGAAAACTCTGTTTTGAACTGGTTCTGCAGGTCTTCGCGCCGACGCGCAGGCAAAATGACACAGAGACAGAATCTGGGTGCAGGTTCGCGCCTACGCACAAGGCACCCGCAATCCCAGATTTTTGCCTTCTGTTTTCTGCTTCCGAAATTCCTACACATTTTGGATTGTTATCTTTTAAGTCTTGTTTTTCCATTAACATTACGAATACCTTATAATTATGATGTCATTGTACGTATAGGATTGATTACGACCTAGGCTAGTAGCTAGGGTATTTCCCGGGATTGGGATATATTGGTAGTATGTTGACACATTAGAACTAAGTGTAGTATCAGTCCATAGGGAATGGATGCGTGGCACCATTGATCGGATTCGAGGGATCCAAATTTAAAAAGGTTTAATAATAGTTGTGATGCCACAGTTATTCCGTACCATAGTGCGCTATGATCACGAAGATTGGTACGGAAAAGCGTAAGGCTCTCTGAGACCGGCTCACCTCAGATTGTCCTTGCATAGCTAAAACGAACTCAGATAATCTTTGTGTTACACCCTATTATTTGTTTATATATATATGTACATACATGTATTGCGCTTGAGATTGCGTGAGGACTGATTACAGGTTTCCCCATGGTGTAGTCACCACTAGGTGGATAGTAGAATCCACAAGACTTAGTAGTCTTACCCCCTCCATTCCCATTTCAGGTTCACAGGACAATCGTGGTAAGCAGGCTACGGAGTAGGTAGCATGCTTGTGATCGTGATCAAGTTTTAGTAGTTGTTTTCTTTATGTTTCTTCTATTTTCTTCTGTTGTTGTGTCTCTTGTTATATTTAGCACCTGCGTGTGCAAGATATTATAACTCTATGTGATGTAAACTTATTGTACTCGGTACTTAATTATGTGCAATGTAATATATTCTAGACTAAATTCACATTCAGGTAAAACTATCACAATCAACATAAACATGACACCTTTTATTAAAAAAATAACAATTATTAGTTTTATGTTTATGGATAAAACTATTATATTATAATTATAATGTTAAAAATTTAAAATAATGGTGTGTATTAAAAAAATAAATATGCGTAATTTTATTCTTTGAAACTATTCATATTCAAAAAACATTGTATTGAATTTAATAATTATGTACCGAGAGTATAAAAAAAGTTTAGGAATCTAATTAATTAACATTTGATGTTATCCATGATGTCTATAATGATTTTTCATTTTATTAAAGGGGTAAGAGTTAGATTTTGTAAACTCGAAGTTCAAATCCCTTTATATATATATTTGACAATCTATATTGCAGTTTGAAGGGAAAATAGTTGTACCGCCAAAAGAAGCCTGGAAAGGTGGGGAAAGTTTGATTTCCATTGAATATTTAGACGGACTCACGATTGTTGGCAATGATCAAGGAGGAGCAGATGGAGATGGTTCAACTTGGTGGAATTGTCCTGGTGGTTGTGAACATGAACGACCTGGGGTATATATATGATCATTTTTATCTTTTCTCTTTCATTATTTACCTTTTCTCTGTCACAATTAATTTCTAACAGGTATATTCTACATCATTAATCGGGTTGATCGTGTACATATGTATTTATTAATGAAAAATAACACTTTCACATATGACAATTATATTTTATAGCATATTATTATTAATATTATATTTATTAACACATGGAACTATTAAATTCAATGAAAAACTCATTTATTTAATATTTTAAAGTGAGTGTGGGCATATTGTGACATATTTTTTCTAATGATACAGGTCTTTCATTTTCACTCATGCAATGATCTTAGTGTTAGAAACATAAAGATCACTAATAGCCCAAAATATCATGTATCAGTTAATAATTGCGTTGGTGCAACATTTTCTCATATAACCATTGATTCTCCTGCTACAAGCCCTAACACTGATGGCTTTGAAATTTCTTTTTCTAAGAATATTTTAGTAGAAGATTCCAACATAAAATCTGGTAATTAAATGTTGTATTATCTTATGATTTTTGTTATTTTTTATTATATTATTTTGTAAAAGAGAGTCAAACAAAAATTGTTATAAGAAAATTGAGGAAAAATTAATAAAAAAAGTCGATCAATAGTAACGAAACATTATATTATTACTCTAATTAGTATAAATAAATGTTAAAAAATTGCAATATTTTATTTTTATTTTTATTAGATAAAGTCATAATCCTAAAAATGATTAATAGTTTTTATGTAAATTTAATCCATCTTTCTTCTTTTTAATAGGTGATGATTGTATTGCAATCAATGGTGGCTCATTCGTTATCAACGCCACTGGAATTACTTGTGGACCAGGCCATGGGATAAGGTTTATAAATTTTTATCTCAATCTAAAGTTCAATTTCACACACACGCGCGCGCGCGCACACGCACACACACATTATATATATATTGTAACGTAGATAAAAAGGAGTCAAATAATTATTAAGAATAAGTGATTACATCCTAAGAGTATACTCCCTGTAATTAATCAAGTGATCACAATTATTATACGAAAATTAGACAACGAAAATCCTAAATTAATTTTTTAAATCTTATATATTGGTTGTTAGTATGATATACTATTAGTTTAGAGTCTGAATTGTTGACATCCACATACTTATTTTTGGGCTGAAGCCATAAACATTGCTTGTTATATTTTAAATAGAGTGTCTATTAGAAATTTTTTGAACAAAACTCCATATGAACTTTGGAGAGATAGAAAACCAAACATTTCCTATTTTCATATCTTTGGTTGCTATTGCTATATATTAAATATCAAAGACAATTTAGGAAAGTTTGATTCCAAATCAGATAAAGGAATTTTCTTAGGATACTCTCTAACCTCAAAAGCTTTTAGAGTTTACAATCTAACTTCAAAAAATTTAGAAGAAAGCATGCATGTTAAATTTGATGAATTTGAGGATATAACCTCAACAAAAGAAAGAGATGATGACGATGAGGAAAGCTCATCAAAAGAAAAAGAAATAGAAGATTCACCAACTTCTCAAGAACCTCCAAAATCTTGGAGATTAGTGGATTATCACCCTCAAGATCAGATCATAGGAGATACCACTTATGGTATAAGAACCAGAAGATCATTTCAAGTTGATGAAAATAACTTAGCAATGATCTCTCAAATTGAACCAAAATCCATTGAAGAAGCTATCATTGATGAATCATGGATTATAGCCATGAAAGAAGAACTTTCCCAATTTGAAAGAAATGAAGTTTGGAAACTAGTACCAATGCCACAAGATCATTCTATCATTGGAACCAGATGGGTTTTTAGAAATAAAATGGATGAAGATGACAAGGTAACTCGAAACAAAGCAAGACTTGTAGCTCAAGGATACAACCAACAAGAAGGTATAGACTACGATGAGACATTTGCACCAGTGGCAAGGTTAGAAGCTATAAGAATATTGCTTGCATACGCATCACATAAATGTTTTAAACTTTTTCAAATGGATGTCAAAAGTGCCTTTTTAAATGGTTTTTTAAATGAAGAAGTTTATGTACATCAACCTCCTGGTTTCAAAGATGAACATAAACCTAACCATGTGTTTAAACTTACCAAAGCACTTTATGGACTAAAACAAGCTCCAAGAGCTTGGTATGAAAGATTGAGCACCTTTTTACTTGAAAATGGTTTTTCTAGAGGAAAAATTGATACAACACTTTTTAGAAAAACAAACAATCAAAATCTCTTGATAGTTCAAGTATATGTTGATGATATCATATTTGGTGCTACTAATGAACAAATGTGTGAAGATTTTTCAAAGTTAATGCAAAGTGAATTTGAGATGAGCATGATGGGAGAACTTAGATTCTTTCTTGGATTACAAATCAAGCAACAAGAAAATGGAATCTTTATTTGTCAAGAAAAATATATCAAAGATCTTCTCAAAAAATATAACATGAATGAAGCAAAAATTATGACCACTCCGATGCATCCTTCAACAAATTTAGATAAAGATGAAGGAGGTAAAAATGTGTCTGAAAAGGAATATAGAGGAATGATTGGATCACTCCTATACTTGACTGCAAGCAGACCAGACATTGTCTTCTCAGTAGGTCTTTGTGCAAGATTTCAAACCTCTCCAAGAGAATCTCATCTTACAGCAGTCAAAAGAATCTTCAGATATTTAGTAGGAACACCAGATGTTGGTCTTTGGTACAAAAAGGGAACACATTTTGACCTAAAAGCTTATTGTGATGCTGATTATGCTGGTGATAAGCTTGAAAGAAAAAGCACAAGTGGTGCTTGTCAATTTCTTGGTGAAGCTCTTGTAAGTTGGTGTTGTAGAAAGCAAAATACCATAACACTCTCAACAACTGAAGCAGAATATGTGTCAGCTGCAAATTGTTGTTCTCAAGTGATTTGGATCAAAAATCAACTTGAAGATTTTTCTCTAAGGTACACAAATATTAAAATTCTTTGTGATAATACTGTTGGATATTTGAATTGGCCTCATTTTGCTAAAACAAATATACAAGCAAGATGTTGGACCAAATGTTTCAACATTGGTACAACCTGTGTACAAATGAGTTGTGCGCGTGTTTAAATAAGGAAAGCGCGTTTTTAAAAGGAATCCACGTTTTTATTCTTGTGCGCCAAGGAGTATACTTTTGTAAAGAATCAGCGATGAGATACTTTCCTAAAGATGTTCTGACATTTTAGGAAACTTTATGTATGGTTCTGATTCTTGAATAATGGGTGATCTAAGCCCAAATTGGAGTTCAGCCCGTTTTTGCTTGGAGTATATATATGAAGAACGAAAAACCCAGTAGGGTTATCAAAGCCGTCGTTGAAGAATAGTATTCTAGGGTTTTGAGTTTTGTGTTATTTTGTGAGCCTTTCTTGTATCTCATTGATGCAAGTTTAGGACTTTGTTTTGTATTGAGTTGTAAGTGTGTTAGTTACTCCTAAGCTTCTAAGTACGGAGGTAACTTTGTGTTTTGAAGTGTGTCTTCGCAAATATTGTTGTTTTACTGTAATCACTGTGTGTGATAGTTAGAGGTGAGATGGGATCTCATACTTAGGAGTTCCTAGGTAGAAGTTACACAAGTAGGTGTCTAGGATATAAGTTGTAAACGGGGCGTTTACTGAGGGCTTAGATCTAGCACTACATTAGTGGATTTCCTTCCTTGATTGGTATCCCCCAGAGTAGGTTCGTTTATGCCGAACTGGGTTAACAAATCATTTGTGTTCTTTATTGTTTTCTATCATTTAAATTATATTTCCTGCTGCTTCGTATAAGGTTGGAACATTGTATTCAACATTAGTTCCTGGACGTGCCAGATTTCAATTGGCATCAGAGCAGGCACTGTGTTCTGGATTGGGTGAGATTCATGGCGTATACATCTAGTAGAAATGGAGAAAGAAGGAGGGTTCGTGAATAGACCTCCTCTGTTGGATGAAACTAATTATGACTACTGGAAGTCTCGTATAGAAGCTTTCAGAAGAGAAAATGGTGAGGAAAATGCTAAGATCTTTACCAAAGAAGTTTGATATGAAAGTCACATGCATTGAAGAGTTTAGAGAACTTGACACTATTAAACTTGATGACTTAGTAGGTTCGCTTCAAACATTTGAAATGTCAGCTAATGAGCGTTCTGGAAGTAATGGTAGCAAGAACAAGAGCATAGCACTTGTGTCAAATACTGATAATGAAGATCATCAAGATGACATTGACACTGATGAAAGTATCTCAGATGCCATGGTACTGTTGGGAAAGCAATTCAACAAGGTTATGAGACGCATGGATAGAAATACAAAAGGAAATGTTCCAAACATCAGATTCGACATCAGCAAACGTAGAAACAACTTCAGAAGGACACAAATTGATGACAAAGTGGGACAATCCAAGGGAGTTAAATGTCATGAATGTGAAGGTTTTGGGCACATTAGAACTGAGTGTGGCACGTTTCTCAAAAGACAGAAAAAGAGCATGACTGCTACATGGTCTGAAGAGGATGAATCTGAAGAAGAAGCTGAAATGAAGCAACCAAACATGTAACTGCCTTAACTGGAGTGGTTGAATCTGATTTTGATTCAATTGATGAGGAAGTGTCATATGATGAGCTAGCTGGATCTTTTAAGTCTTTGTGCATCAGAAGTGAAGAGGTATGTGAGCAACTTGAAGCTGAAAGAAAATTGGTCATTCAACTGAAGACTGAAAGAAAATGTCATCTTGCCAAAATAGGAACTTTGAATGATGAGGTAACTCAATTAAACTCTCAACTCGAGCACTTAAAGAAGCAAGTTGTAATGATGCACCATAGTACACATGCTTTAGATGAGATTCTGGAAAAACAGGTTGTCAAGCCACAACCCATTGGGTTTGACTATGAAGCTCTCAACAAGAAGCAGATGTATGATCCAGATACGAAGTTTATGACTGCTGAAGGTAATCATCACTTTACAGTGCCCAGGCAGATGTTTCAACTTCCTAGGCGACATCAGAAGACTCACATCAACAGACCACGTTCATGGATATGTCATCACTGTGGTTAGAAGGGACATATCAGACCTTACTATTACGAACTCTATGGGTATCCCAAACACTTCAGGGAGTTTCCTCCTGAACCCCCTATTCTGAAAACTAAAAGTGAATGGAAACCTAAAGGAGAAAGTGTTGCTCTCATTGGTCATACTTCAATTAGAGCTTCATCAAGGGAAGACTGGTACTTTGATAGTGGATGCTCTCGTCACATGACAGGAGTTAGCAGGTTTCTTGAAAATATTGAACCTTATGCCACCAGCTTTGTTACGTTTGGAGATGGAGTCAAAGGTGAAATCATGGGTACAGGGAAGCTAATCAATCATGGCTTACCAAAGCTTGATAATGTCTTATTGGTCAAAGGCCTTACAGCTAATCTGATCAGTATTAGTCAACTCTGTGATCAAGGATACAAAGTAAATTTCACACAAGCTGAATGTATTGTCACAAATGAAGAGGGAGTGGTGATAATGAAGGGGGAAAGGTCCAAAGACAACTGCTACTTATGGACATCTCAAAAGGAAGCTAATTCTTTCACATGTTTATTAAGCAAGGAAGAAGAAGTAAAGTTGTGGCACCAGAAACTTGGTCATCTCCATCTTAGAGGAATGAAGAAAGCCATTTCTGAAGAAGCTATCAGGGGATTACCTAAGTTACATATTAAAGAGAAACACATTTGTGGTGAATGTCAGATTGGTAAGCAAGTCAAGATGTCGCATCCAAGGCTCCAACATTCTGTTACTTCCTGTGTACTCGAACTATTGCACATGGATTTAATGGAACCTATGTATGTAGAAAGTCTTGGTGGAAAAAGGTACGTCTTTGTAATGGTTGATGATTATTCAAGGTTTACTTGGGTGAGCTTTATTAGAGAAAAGTCCGACACTTTTGAAGTATTTCAAGAATTGTGTAAACAATTACAAAGAGAGAAAAGTAGTGGAATTGTAAGAATTAGAAGTGATCATGGAAGAGAGTTTGAGAATGCTAAGTTTCTCGAATTCTGTTCATCAGAAGGAATTAAGCATGAGTTTTCATCTCTCATCACACCTCAACAAAATGGTGTTGTTGAGAGAAAGAATAGAACATTGCAAGAATCTGCTAGAGTGATGATTCATGCAAAGAATCTTCCTTTAAATTTCTGGGCTGAGGCAATAAACACTGCATGCTATATTCATAATAGAGTCACACTAAAAACAGGAACCATTATGACTCTTTATGAACTGTGGAAAGGAAGAAAGCCCACAGTAAAACATTTCCATGTGTTTGGAAGCAAGTGTTATATTCTGGCTGATAGAGAACAAAGAAGGAAGCTCGACCCTAAAAGTGATGAAGGAATATTCCTTGGTTACTTAAGAACCAAAGTTATGATGGAATCAATCAACGTGGTAGTGGATGACTCACCATCAGAAAAGGCAAAGGATGTTGAACAAGGTGCTGCAACATTTGAACCATCAGAAGAAGCTGACAGCAGTAATAAGAACTCAAATGAGCAGGCTGATGAACCTATAGGTGGGTCACAAAATGATCCAACTAACAAGGGACCATCTGTAAGGGTTCAGAAAAATCATCCGAAGGAGCTTATCATAGGTAATCCTGATCAGGGAATTACCACAAGAAGATCGAATGATGTGGTTTCTAATTTGTGTTTTGTTTCAAAATTTGAACCTAAGAACATAAAAGAAGCTCTTACTGATGAATTCTGGATATGTGCTATGCAAGATGAGTTGAATCAGTTCAAGCGTAGTGAGGTATGGGACCTTGTGCCTAGACCTAATGGATTGAATGTGATTGGTACCAAGTCGGTGTACAAGAATAAATCTGATGAGAATGGAGTTGTGACAAGAAATAAAGCCTGGTTAGTTGCTCAAGGATACACTCAAGTGGAAGGTCTTGACTTTGATGAAACTTTTACTCCTGTGGCTAGATTAGAGTCTATAAGATTACTCTTGGGAGTAGCTTGCATTCTTAAATTTAAGCTATTCCAAATGGATGTAAAAAGTGCCTTCCTTAATGGGTACTTACATGAAGAAGTCTATGTTGAACAACCTAAGGGGTTTATTGATCCAACTCATCCAGATCATGTTTACAAGTTGAAGAAAGCTCTATATGGATTAAAGCAAGCTCCAAGGGCTTGGTATGAACGACTCGCTGATTTTCTTATTGGTCAAGGATACAGAAAAGGAGGGAATGACAAAACTTTGTTTGTTAAGGACGAAAATGGTAAATTGATGATTGCACAAATATATGTGGATGACATTGTTTTTGGTGGAATGTCGGATCAGATGGTTCAACATTTCGTTATGCAGATGCAGTCTGAATTTGAAATGAGTCTTGTAGGTGAACTAACTTACTTTCTGGGCCTTCAAGTGAAGCAAATGGAAGAAACCATCTTCATATCTCAAAGCAAGTATGCCAAGAACATTGTGAAGAAATTTGGAATGGAAAATGCTGCACACAAAAGGACACCTGCACCTACACATCTAAAGCTTACTAAGGATGAAAGTGGTACAAGTGTTGATCAAAGTCTCTATAGGAGTATGATTGGCAGTTTGTTGTATCTTACTGCAAGCAGGCCTGATATCACGTTTGCTGTAGGAGTTTGTGCAAGATACCAGGCAGAGCCCAAGATTAGTCATATCACTCAAGTCAAGAGGATTCTGAAATATGTGAATGGGACAAGTGACTATGGTATTCTGTTCTCAAATGATAATGATTCTAGACTAATTGGCTATTGTGATGCTGATTGGGCTGGAAGTGCTGATGATAGGAAAAGCACATCAGGTGCTTGTTTCTTTCTTGGAAGTAATTTGATCTCATGGTTCAGTAAAAAGCAAAACAGTGTCTCTCTATCAACTGCTGAAGCTGAATACATAGCAGCTGGAAGTAGCTGTTCTCAATTGTTGTGGATGAAGCAGATGTTGAAAGAATACAATGTTGAGCAGGATGTTCTAACATTGTACTGTGACAATTTGAGCGCCATAAATATTTCAAAAAATCCAGTTCAACATAGTAGAACCAAACACATTGATATTCGTCATCACTTCATCAGAGATTTGGTTGAAGATAAAATTGTTACTCTTGAGCATGTGTCTACAGAAGAACAGTTGGCAGACATTTTTACTAAGGCATTGGATGCAAATCAGTTTGAGAAATTAAGGGGCAAATTAGTAATTTGCCTATTTGAAGAACTGTAGCAATTACAGTTATTGGAGGACGTAGCAGTTATAACCAACTTCCTCCCTTTAGTGCTGCACGCCATTCTAGGAAAACAATCATATACTCTCCTAAACTTTTCCATATCCCACTATTCTCTCTCTCTAACCTCCATTCACGGCAAAAACCTCTACAACTTCACTCAATCTACTTCTCAAAACTTCTTCACTCCCATCTTCTTCACAAACCGCAAAAACCTCTCCAACTACCAAAATAAAAAATTCTATTCCACCATGTCTACTTCGCAAAAATCCTCCCCTGTCAAAGATCAACCTACTGTTTCGCCTACAAAAAGTTCTTCCGATCACTCCAAATCAAAGGTTGAAGCATCTCCATTGATCGCTCTTGTAGAACCTTTGGCGTCTGTGCATGCAAGTGAAGTAGAGAACCGACCGACTCGAAGCAAATCTGTCGCGAAGAAGGAGAAATCAAAGAAAGTAAGTAATTCTCCAACTTCTGTCTCTAGTAAAATCGGAAGCAAAAAGAAAACTAGATCGAAATCTATACCGAAGCGTGCTTTTACCATGAGAGATTTGTACCTAAATCCAAATCCTTTTGCGTCTGATAATGTTGAAGGTGTTGTTGATTCTGGAAAATCAAATGTTGAAACATCTAGGATTGTTGATGAGTCTGTTACCCTAGATTCGGAGAAATCCAAAACCCTAGGTTCTAATGATCCCAAATCAAATGAAACAAGTTCTGATTCTCAGGCTACTACTGAGAAAACTGTGACTGCTGACATAGGAAGATCAGAAGACATTGAGAAGACTGTTGAAGTCAATACAGAGGATTCGTCCGAGGATACTGTTAATGACAATCATGTCATTATAGATGTGGATGATGTAACTTTTCCTAAAGAGCCCCTTGCCAAGGTCTTGAAAAATACTATCAAGGCTAGGTTGAGAGGGAGTACAAGCAAGATTGCTCCTGTCACCAAGACTGTGACTGCTGTAAAGAAGAAGGATCCATCTTGTAAACCTGTACTGTTTGGACCAGGTCGAGGGTGTAGAAAAGGAACCCCTATTAAATCAAGTAAGAACAAGTCCCAGAAGAGAAGGCTAGCTTATTCTGATAACTCTGAGTACGATGTTGAGAAGGATGTTGAAGACAGTCCTCCTCCTGCCAAGAAACCCAAGTCCAGTGCTAAGAAAACTACTCATGAGGTTGATGATGCCCCCATGGATAATGTTTCCTTCCACTCTATTGCTAATGCTCAAAGATGGAATTCTGTTTATCGTAGGAGGTTGGCTTTGGAAAGAGAGCTGGGAAAGAAAGCTCTAAATTGTAATGAAGTTATGGAACTTATTGAAGCTGCTGGATTGAAAAGAACAGTCACTGAGTTTGGTGATTGTTTTGAAAAATTAGTCAAAGAATTTTTGGTGAACATCCCTGAAGGATGTGATGATCCCCTGAGCAAGAATTTTCAGAAGGTGCATGTGTTAGGAAAGGTAGTGATCTTCTCTCCTCATGTGATTAACAGGTATTTGGATAGAGATGAAAGACCCCAGGCTGAAGTGGAAGTGACTGACAATGCATTGTGTAAAGCAATTACTGGTGGACAAGTAACAGTGTGGCCTAGAAGGGCTAAAGTTCCTGCTGGGAGGCTGACTGTGAGGTATGCTCTGCTGAATCGTGTGGGTTCAGTTAACTGGGTTCCTACCCTGTATACATCTGATATATCAACAGGTTTGGCAAAATTTATTTACATTGTTGCTAATAGGATTCCCTATGATTTTGGTAAATATATTTTTGAACAAACCATGAGACATGGCAAGTCTGATGCCATGAGTTTGCCCATTGCTTTTCCATCTTTAATCTGTGGTATTATAATAACTCAACACCCTGGTATTGTACCGTCTGATGATGTGGCAAAGAAGAGGGAATCTCCTCTACTTTTTCATTACAAGTTGTTCAGTAAACAATATGTTCCAGATATTGTTGGAACATCCTCCCAATCTGCCCCTGTGCAAATGACAAGGAAGGATGTTATAGTTGGTTTGAGGGATGCTTGTAGGGAATTTGATGAGAAAAAACAGGAGCTTGACAGGATGTTTGATGCTAAGAAGAAGATATTTGAGGATATGATTGCTGCTCTGGAACGTGAGGAAGAGGCTGTGGCTGTGGATACCAATGTTGGTAAAGATGCTGATGATGTTCAAACCAGTACTGGAACATCTGGTGGTAATACAGATGAGGGAGAAGGGACTGCTAGCAGCTCTGCTGAATGATTCTGTTGCTTTGATCTAAGTTCCTGTGTTCATTTTTTTTATGTTTTGCTTATGACTTTCTTATCATGGGCGCTGCCCTGAATATTTGAGCACTCTTGTGCTATGTTGGTCTGTAATAATCTACTCTTATGTCCTTATGGTACTGTTTGATATTCTGCCTAAAGATAATTTGTCAACTTTTGTGGCTAAAAGGGGGAGTAGTATTGTTAGTATGTTAGTATGTGCATGTTCCCTGCTCTATGTGTGATGTGGAATCAGATGTTGAAGCATTCTGCTAATATGTGTAGTAGTAGTTTATAATGCATGTATGAGTAGTTATGAGTGATGTATGTTTGAGGGGGAGTAGTATGATAACATGTTCAGGGGAGCAAAATTATTTTTGAAAAAGATCTTGTTCATGTTTTGCTCTGATTCAGATGTTGAGGGGGAGCAAGTCTGCTATGACCCATACATCTGCTATTGTTCTGATAAATGTTGAAATATCCAGTTACTGGGAATTTATTTTTCCTAAGTGGCTGAGTTTTTGTGAGAGTCCATTTCTCTCTTATGGCTTATCCTGTGAGGCTAGTCGTGTTCACTATTCCGCTGTTGTATGCCTCTGATATTTCTGAGCGATACTGTATTTTCTTATCTGCAATTTTTCTTGAGGAGCTCAAATGACTAATTTGCTTTGAAGAAATGATGTTCTGTTTCATATGTTGTGTGTTCATGTTGATTTGTGGAAATTACATCACTGTGTATCTCTCTGAAATGGTTGAAGTAATCTCAGATTGTTTTAGCCAAAAATTTGCCAAAGGGGGAGATTGTTGGATATTTGAATTGGCCTCATTTTGCTAAAACAAATATACAAGCAAGATGTTGGACCAAATGTTTCAACATTGGTACAACCTGTGTACAAATGAGTTGCGCGCGTGTTTAAATAAGGAAAGCGCGTTTTTAAAAGGAATCCACGTTTTTATTCTTGTGCGCCAAGGAGTATACTTTTGTAAAGAATCAGCGATGAGATACTTTCCTAAAGATGTTCTGACATTTTAGGAAACTTTATGTATGGTTCTGATTCTTGAATAATGGGTGATCTAAGCCCAAATTGGAGTTCAACCCGTTTCTGCTTGGAGTATATATATGAAGAACGAAAAACCCAGTAGGGTTATCAAAGCCGTCATTGAAGAATAGTATTCTAGGGTTTTGAGTTTTGTGTTATTTTGTGAGCCTTTCTTGTATCTCATTGATGCAAGTTTAGGACTTTGTTTTATATTGAGTTGTAAGTGTGTTAGTTACTCCTAAGCTTCTAAGTACGGAGGTAGCTTTGTGTTTTGAAGTGTGTCTTCGCAAACATTGTTGTTTTACTATAATCACTGTGCGTGATAGTTGGAGGTGAGATGGGATCTCATACTTAGGAGTTCCAAGGTAGAAGTTACACAAGTAGGAGTCTAGGATATAAGTTGTAAGCGGGGCGTTTACTGAGGGCTTAGATCTAGCACTACATTAGTGGATTTCCTTCCTGGATTGGTATCCCCCTGAGTAGGTTCGTTTATGCCGAACTGGGTTAACAAATCATTTGTGTTCTTTATTGTTTTCTGTCATTTAAATTATATTTCATGCTGCTTCGTATAAGGTTGGAACATTGTATTCAACATTAGTTCCTGGATGTGCCAGATTTCAAATACAAGTGCTATAAATTTATCAAAGAATCCCATTCAACATTCTAGATCAAAGCATATAGAAATTAAGTATCATTTCATTCGTGATCATGTTTGCAAGAAGGATGTTGAATTATTATTTGTTGATACTGAATATCAATTAGCTGATATTTTTACAAAACCTTTAGTTGAGGATCGTTTTAACTATATAAAAGAACAATTGAAAATTATCAAAAATCCCAACTAGGCATTGTTGAGCAAAATATTATGCTCAGAGACCGTCAAGAGAATGTTCTCTCTCTCTGCTCCAAAAGGGAACATAAAATGTTCATATATTTAGTTATCATGTGTTTTTACTTAAAATTATGTTTTATTTTTAAAAAAAAATGAAAACTCTTCCTCTTTCTAAACCACTCCTCTTCTCTCTCTCGCTGATAGCTTTCTCTCTCTCTCTTTGTAATAATTTAATTGTTTAGTTTTCCTAAGTACACTCCATACACTATTCAATGAGTGCTAGCTACCTAATCCTATCACCACATCTTTTCCTATTCTCTATACACTCTCTGTAATATTCCCAATTTCTTTTGCTAGTATTATGCACTACTAAGAGTAATTGTTAAATCATCACATGTCTAGAGTTAATCATAGAGTTTTGATGCAAATAGGGTGTAGTAGTCATTAGTGTATATGTGTGTGTAATGAGGAGGAAGGACATGTGTCCCATTATGAATTAAAAACCTTGACTCAACCATTACACCAAAACTCTACACCATTTACATTCATTTACTGATACCACTAAACAGCAAATTCTTCTCTCCTTGTTCTCTCCCATCGTGTAAACAACACCATCACCATCTCCATTTTTACTTCAAATTCCTCTTCTAAATTCTTCAATCAACCACATGCAATTGAAGAGTCTTAATCCCTAGGTTGTGTTCTTCCTTGTGGTAAGTTTCAATTGTTAAATTCCTTCTTGATTCCTTCCAAATTCGTGACCTAAATTCCCTCTCATTAAAACTCAAAATTCTGTTCATGAACTGCATGTGTTGGAAAAACATGCTTATCTTGGTTTTGGATGATTAGGAGCTGGAATTCAAGACTCTAGCTCAAAGAGGAATTAAAGCTTGCCATCTAGACCTGCATTCAAGTTGTAGCAAAGAATCAAGCTTCAATTTGAGGTGGGTTCTTAGGATTTAGAATAGTTAGAAATTCCCCTCAATTTAAACAATGCATGATAACATAGGATTTAGGGATTGAAATGTGCATGAGGAGGGTTTAATTCCCAAAACTCTTCTCCTTTATAATTATTAGGAAGTTCATGATGTTAATGGCTTGAAAGAATGGCAATTGTAGTGTAGAAAACTCTGTTTTGTACTGATTCTGCAGGTCTTCGCGCCTAGGCGCAGCAGTTTCGCGCCTACGCGCAGGCAAGAAGACCCAGAGGCAGAATCTGGGTGCAGGTTCGCGCCTAGGCGCAGGAGGTTCGCGCCTGGGCGCAAGTCACCAACATTTCCAGATTTTTGTCCTCTGTTTCCTGCTTTTGAAATCCATACGCATTTTGGATTGTCATCTTTTAAGTCTTGTTTTCCATTAACATTAAGAATACCTTATAATTATGATGTCGTTGTACGTATAGGATTGATTATAACCTAGGCTAGTAGCTAGGTTAGTTTCCCGGGATTGGGATATATTGGTAGTTGTTGAACTATAGCTGTATACATGTCAGTCGGAGAGTAAGTGGTTGTCTTCTGTACACCACTATAGGGATTCGAGGAATCCGGAGTAAAATGTGTAATAATAATTGTGATGCCGGAGGCTCCGTACCATAGTGCTTATGTCCACGAGGATTGGTGCGGAGGAGTGCGAGGCTCTCTGAGACGGCTCACCTCAGAGTGTCCTTGCGGAGTTAAAACGAATTCAGATAATTATTTGTGATACGTCAATATATGATATTGAATCACTGTCATCATGAAAAGAAAAGGATGGAAGTCAACTGCTTGCAGAATCACTCAATACAAAGTACTTATCATGTTGCACAAAGGTTGTTGTGCCTGAAATATTCCAATCAAGATGAGGATACAATCTGACAAGCTTTGCGGAATCTCAAGGAACACTGCATCAAGCAAAGGCTTTAAAAATGGCATACGGACAATATTTTCAATGGGTTGATTCGTGTCGATATAGGCAACTGTCTTTAGATTGAATAATTTTGGAAAAAACTGGACTCCATTACATCACTATTAGAACCTAGAAGTTTACTAGAGTTTAAGGATAACGTTCTTTTTTCGGGACAAAAAAAAGATTGATCTAATTTCTAAACATTAAAATGTAAAATAACTACTAGAATGGAACAGTTGAAGGAAATCACCATACAAACTTTCATGTGACTCTTCCTTTCCTTTCTTTTTTTTTTTTTTTTTAAATTATAAGTCACAAAAAAAAAACTGACGTGACAGCTGAGTCACTTAAATGACTTGCCACATCAGCATTGGTTTGTCAAAATTGACCTTTTACAAAAAGGGGTAAACATAGGGACCAAAAGTGCTATTTTGAAACATAGAAGGCCAAAATTGCAACTTTATGAAATTTAGGGGGCCAAAAGTGCAATTTAGCCAATAAAAAATTATAAATCAATAAAAGTTGGAATAAATTTTCACCAAGTGAATTTGTAAGAGGAAACTCTAAAAGAAGTCAATATTTTCATTTTTCATTAAGTATAAGAGACCTTAAATTGCATATAGGAGAGTAACCATTTACACTATTTCAAAAAACAGGATCAAGTGATGAATAAGGCGAAACCATTGTATATGAATGTTTCTCATGATATGTTGAATATTAAATTCTTCTAAGATGATAAATTTTCTTGATAACCTAGGCCAATAACTGAAGTTAAACTCAAATATTTTGAAAATGTGAACTTTGGTTAAAAAAAAGGGGGCTTAAAATTTTGAGGAGCCAACGTTCCAAGATTTTTTACAGAAACTAAAAATAAAAGTTGATATATTTATAGGAAACTTCAAAAGAATTAATAGGAAGCTTAAAGAGAGTCAATATCTATATACCAAAAAAAAATAAAAAGAGTCAATATCTCAGCACAAGAATTGCATGTAAATTAAATACAAGACAATTTAAATTGCATAGAGGAGAATAACCAGTTACGCTATTTCTTATGAAATTTTCAACAAATGATATCAAATTATAAAAAATACAATATCAATGCGTATGCATCACATTTTGTAACGAAAACTTATTGAAAAGAGTAAGAGATGCACCAAAATAACTCAATAAGCATCGATTAATTTGTGAGTCTGGATAATGTGTTAATGACTGATTAATTTGTAATCTACCATTGATATAGCATAGTTTTGGGGAGTCCTACCTGTTCTAATGATTTTAATTTTTAATGAGACTTCTGTTTAAGGTTCAATTCGTTGTTGCCTACAAATGCATAACAACTGACATAGATTTTAGGGTTAAATATGTTTTTAGTCCCTACTTTTTGCGAAATTGTCAAGAATGGTCCCTATTTTTTCAAAATGGTCCAAAAAAACCCCAGAAAATATTCCGTTATCCAAAATAGTCCCTGCCGTCTATTTTATCCTAGTCAGCAAACGGATTGATGACGTGGCATATGGTGGGACCCACTATTTTATTTGAGTTGTCACCTACATGGCAATTGTTATAAAAAATGGGGACTATTCTTGACAATTTCGTAAAAAGTAGGGACTATTCTTGACAATTTCGTAAAAATTAAGGACTATTCTTGACAATTTCGTAAAAAGTAGGGACTAAAAATTTATTTATCCCAAAATTAAATAAAATCAAACAAAACTTAAGTTTTGTAAAAATAAAATAAGATTAAACTGAGTTACTTTATAAATTTCGTTGATTATAATTTACTTCCTCCATCCCATAATATAAGCAAATTTTTTTTTCACACTTATTAAGAAAAGTAATATGTGATAGTTTGAAGTATGACTTTTTGTGTTTTTCTTGAAATAAGTTTTATTGGAAGATGTAAAAGAAATTTTAATTGATTACTCCCTCCGTCCCAAATTGATTGACACAGTTGACTGTTTCACGCATGCCGATTCATAACTTTAACGATTAATATTTTTAATTGTATTATAATAAAAATTATAAAAATTTGATATTTTAAAAATATTCATCGAGACGAATTCAACAACATCTTATATGCTAATATTTATTTTTATTTATTAGTAGAAAAATATGCTCACAACATGTATAATATAATCAACGAAATTTATAAAGTAACTCAGTTTAATCTTATTTTATTTTTACAAAACTTAAGTTTTGTTTGATTTTATTTAATTTTGGGATAAATAAATTTTTAGTCCCTACTTTTTACGAAATTGTCAAGAATAGTCCTTAATTTTTACGAAATTGTCAAGAATAGTCCCTACTTTTTACGAAATTGTCAAGAATAGTCCCCATTTTTTATAACAATTGCCATGTAGGTGACAACTCAAATAAAATAGTGGGTCCCACCATATGCCACGTCATCAATCCGTTTGCTGACTAGGAAAAAATAGACGGCAGGGACTATTTTGGATAACGGAATATTTTCTGGGGTTTTTTTGGACCATTTTTAAAAAGTAGGGACCATTCTTGATAATTTCGCAAAAAGTAGGGACTAAAAACATATTTAACCCTAGATTTTACTCCCCTGATGACATTTATGTTTTTATATGAAATGAAATTTTCACTTATAATAGAAAAAAAATATCCCCTTGTTTTCTATTTTCATAGTTTTTTGGATATGAAACCACTTCAACGTTCAAAGTTGTGAATTATATTTATTGATATATTTATATTATATATTTTATTTTCAGGTGCATGACATAGGATCACCATTTGAAATACGACGATCTTTCGAGTTAGGTCGTCAGTAAAATAAGCTATAAACTTTATACAAAAAAAAAAAACTATAAACTCGTGATGAAAAAATGTTACCAAATAGGTCTTTTAACTTATAAGTTATAAGCCACAACCTATAAGTCTGTTTTGTGGTAATGCCAAACAAATCCTTAGTTCATTACTAAAAAGACCTCATTGTTATTGGAATAGTTGAGATATTATTGTATTTGGTAAAATATATATTCTTTTGTCATCCTAACGCTTACTCGCGCGCCCTATGCCTTTACCTTTTTACTTTTCCGCTACTTAAGTAGTGGACATTAGAAAATTTGCATTTCTAAAAAAGTCATCCATTATAAAGGTAGGGTGTTTTTTGGGGTGCCCGTTACTTAAGTAGTAGACAAGTGTATTTTGGTAAATCCGTAGAGCGTGCAAAAAATAGGTAGGGTGGGAAAAATAAACCTCTTGGTAAAAAGAATTCTAGAAAAGGAAAAAAAAAGTGAAACGGGTTAAACACAACCCAACTCATAAAAGCCCAACAATTCACTCATAAAATGAAAGGCCGGCCCATGATGTGAATTAGGGTTTGAGATTTTCTTAATCTTAAAAGCAGAAACCTAACATTTCATAGCTTCTTCAGCTGCAAAAACCTAACAGAGACCGGCGAGAGAGAGAGAGAGAGGCAGAGAACACCGGCGGCAGCAGCCATGGTTCACGTTTCATATTATCGAAACTGTAAGTATTTCCTCTATAACCGATTCTCTCTATTTCATCTATCATTTCTTTCATTTTTTCTTCCGATTGAACAGATGGGAAAACCTTCAAGAAACCACGTCGTCCATACGAGAAGGAGCGTTTGGATGCTGAGTTGAAGCTGGTCGGAGAGTACGGTCTTCGTTGCAAAAGGGAGCTATGGAGAGTTCAATATGCTCTTAGCCGTATCCGTAACAATGCAAGGAATCTGTTGACACTGGATGAGAAGAACCCTCGTCGGATCTTTGAGGGTGAAGCACTTCTAAGGAGAATGTTTAAACATGGTCTTCTTGATGAAAATCAGAACAAACTCGATTATGTTTTGGCACTCACTGTTGAGAACTTTCTTGAACGCCGTCTTCAGACTCTTGTTTTCAAATCTGGCATGGCTAAGTCTATTCATCATGCTAGAGTTCTTATCAGACAAAGACACATCAGGTACTTTTCTCATTTGTTAAGATGATCAGTATCATCTCTCTTTTAATTTTGTTTTATGATATGTGTTTGTGTATGAATTGTTATATTTTCCTTTTTTTTTTGCATATTTAATGTATTTATTTTAAAAAATTTATGATTGTTTGAACCTCTGCTGATTGTAACTTGCTTATTGTATGATTTAATGTTGGGTTTGCATTGTGGTTTACATTCTGAATTTTTTATTTGTAACCAATTTACTATTGTTAAAGTGTGCGTTACTTGTCCAATTCTTATGTTTTTATGGCCTGGAATCCATGTCCTTGATATAATAATCATAACAATGTTTGTTGATCTGTTAGTAGGGGATTTTTGATTGAATATTTTTGATAATGCATTTGCTATTTGGACATACTCTAACAATATATATTTCATTTTGAAAATTTCTCCTTTGTCAATGATATCTGGTAGAATTTGCCTAGTCTGCCATGTTTCAGTTTTGATGACTAACAAAAAATGTTGGCTGGTATGGATTCTGATGACTATAATGACAATTTTGGTTTTGCTCTGTCATGTTTTCTAGGCTCTGGAAGAGTGTTTAGAGTCATAACAAGTCTTTATTTGGTCTCTGCAGTTCCGTGCATGTTTTGTGGCTACTGCCTTAACTTGCTTGTAACCTTAACCTTTGATGTTCTGATCCTAAAGCTAGTTTAGTTCTGCTTTTGTTTGTTTTTTCTTAGATAAATCCTCATTTTATAGGATTATTCAGTGCTCCCATTTTGTTTTATTCTGATGAAAATGTATGGAATGGGTGATAATGTCATTTTTGGTATGACACAGGGTTGGGAGGCAAGTCGTGAACATTCCATCCTTCATGGTGAGGGTTGACTCACAGAAGCACATTGACTTTTCACTCACAAGTCCCTTTGGTGGTGGCCTTCCTGGCCGCGTGAAGCGAAAGAACTCTAAGGCTGCAGCTAAGAAGGCTTCTGGTGGAGATGGAGATGAAGAGGATGAAGATTAAATTATGATTTTCTTGTGTTTCGATCTAGGGATGAAGATTAAATCATGGTGGCCTTTTTTATCTGTCATAGACTTTTTAGATATTTTATTATGCATTTTCTATATCTTGTTGTGTGAGGAAATCTTTGCTTGAGATATGTTGTTTCTGAATTTTTCTTTTCCAAGTATTAAGTTTTGCTCTTATACCTTTAATGTTGCTTCATCGTGTTTCTAATACAATATTACATGGCATTTTGAATTTGGATATTTTGATGCTTGTATTTAGTAGCTATGCTTAATACGGTGTTTGTCCTCGTGTCTTCTGAGAACATAGTATTGTTAAACTTGATTCAAGACTTAATTGTTCTCTGGATAAGTTATAGTTGAAAGATATATAGTTTATGATTTGCAGACAAACACCTGACATTTTAGACAATACAAACAATTAGTAAATGAAAGTATTCTTTTTCTTCTTAAAATGGTGAGTCTTTTAGTAGAGAGTTGAATGATGTTCTAGTTTGCTTAATAGTTTGGAATGAAAAGCATATTCAATTAGCCTCTAATATATGCATCCTGAAATGAGTCATTCACTTACCAATTACACCAATCTTTTCACTGGCTTTTAAACAAAAATAAAAGAATGTTTCAAATGTAAGGAGAATGAGTTTCGAATGCAGAGCTAATTAATACTTCTATGAAACTACCAATTTTTAATTTTTTTTTTCAGAGTATGCGCGTGGTATGCTAAACATAAAAAATGCGTTTATTTTCTTTGGTTTTTTTATCAATAGAGTAAAACTTATAATTAATAATCAATAAAAATGTAGGATATTGGTGAAGATGAACAAGATCTATTTAATGAAGCTGATATTCTTGAAATTGCTACTCTTTTTCTCGATAAACTTGAACTAAAGCCCGCTCTTTTTGAGCAAATTGCTTTTTAGTTTTGTTGTTATTTGAACAATTTGAATTACTTTTAAAATATGAGTGGTGAATACGTACGTCCTCTAATTGTCTACCAAAATTGACATTCTCTTGTTTGAATTTGTTGCACTGTTATAGTAACGAGAGGATCCAAATCCCTATAACCAGGGGTCTAGAGCCACATAATTTTTAATTTAAAATTCCCAATAAATTAGAGTAACTTATAAGAGTATCCACAATGGAGCTCCTCAAGTTTGAGTTTTTAACTGTGTCTCACGTGTATATATCACACATTTAAGGCCTTTTAATGGTTTGTAAGACAACTGTGGTCTCAAAATTCAAGGCCTTTTAATGGTAGATGGCTTGAAGTTAGTATTCTTTTTTTTTTCATCCGTTGTGTAAAATATGTTTTGTATTATGAAAATGTTCATGGTTTGATCTGAATTAAATAGTGTTATTTAGACAAATCTTGTGTGACAAACTTGTGCGGATAATGTTTTAATACTTGTACTTGAATAAAAGATGCATTATTATTCGATCATATGTATGCATTTTTATTTGATGATGCTTATGTTGCTTTACGTAACTAGATGATATTTCTTCACTTGTTTAGATGATGTCTTCGCTACCAGAGGCATAATAATAGTCTACGAAAATTTGTGTGTTGTTTCAAAGTGGGTATTGATACAAGAAATAGTTAGAAGAGAGAAGAATTAAAAAATTATTATGAATATAAACAGTTATATTGAATTTTGTTCACCACAACTCTAATCTTTTTTGGGTAGTTGTGAGCACGAGTGTGCATAGACACGACATAGTCACGCATCATACTCAAATCAACTACAAATGCCACTCAACATATTGATTTGGCCTCATCAAGACACAAATTCTTGGCCTCGTTTTCAGTGTAAGATCTTGGGATCAAATCTTAGCTTTTCCATCTTTTTGTATTTTATTCAAAAATTCCAAAATTGTAGTTTTTATTTTAATTTTCGTTTTTATTTTAGAGTTTCTTAAAAATATTTTTATTCATTATTTTATGCACTTTTTTTTACCAAAAAAGAATCCAAAAATCATAAAAATAATAAGAAAGTCAAAAGAACAAAAGGGAAGGTGAATCAAGGAGTTAAAGTGAATCAATCCCAAAAGAAAAAAATACTCATTTGCTCATAAAATTCATTCAAATCACATAACTCCTTTCCAAATTCAAGCAATCAGATTTCTAAACCTAAATCTTATTCATATAAGAGCTGGAGCATTACACTATCAAAGGGGGGCAATAGAGATAACAACACTTTACGTACCAAACTTTCGTAGGTAGTGTATTTCATATTAAAAAAAATAAAAAAAGCTATTTTCAACAAAATTAGTTTTTAAAAATTGCCCCAAAACGAAAATTCAAATTTTTTAAAAACAATTTGAGTTTTGCGCCAAAAAATTCAAATTTTCAATAAGAAAATTGAATTTTGCGCCAAAAAAATTCAAATTTTTTCCAAAACATTTCCAATATATTAAAAAGGAGCTGCATTATAAAAATTTAAAATTTAAATGTCGATATATTGATGATCCACTAAACCAAAACATAAGACATGATGAGTCATAAAACATTACAAATTTACAACCAAAACAATTGCATCTCCTAAACACCTAAACACCCAAAACAAAACCAAACACACAAGGTAGCATTAGGCAACTTTGACTTTTCCAATACTCATCGGAAATTGAACCACAAAGCTTGTATCTTATGCAGTTGTTCCACCTGTGTAAAATATAGAAAAATATAGTTAGAAAGTATCCGATGGAGATTTCAAATAACCAGAAAATGTCCTTAATGCAGCAAAAATCTCCTCAAGCTATGTAAGATAAACATAAGATTATTGCTTAAAAAGAGTAACTAGTGAAACAGACCTAGAAGTGAAAATGAGGATTCATATTAGATGCAGTAGAGGCTTGTAGATTTTTTTTTTAAAAAAGGCTAAATTCAATTTATTAAAAGAGCTAAAAAGTACAAGCGGTACTTAGTAGATAATTACACAATAAACAAAGCCCCAAGGCTTGAACAATACGCCAAAAACTACCAAAAGAGAAAAAACAGCACCCTGAGGCCAAAGAAAACGCCCAACAGCAGCCTAATGGTGCCAAGCAAAAACTAGAGCATACCACCCATCAGCTAATCCCCACAACCCCGAGATTAACGTTGGCATTCTTTGTAGATGCAACTCTAAAGCCTTACAAATGCAATATTTCTAAACCAAGAAAACGCCCATCAATATTTCTAAAACAGCACCCTGAGGCCCAAAGAAAACGCCCAACAACAACCTAATATGTGCAGTTTTTCTAAACCAAGAAATTATACAGCATGCACAAGTGTCCTAAATCAAGAAATTATCCACAATAATCAGAGACTAAAGAAAGTAACAAGCAGTTACAACCTCTTCAATTACTAGCTTATACATTTTATGAGTACAATTCAATTCATTCTATTTTTGCTAATAAACTTTAAAACTCAATAGACACATGCAAAATGACAGCAGCAGAGGCCAACAACCAAAAGAAGAGACCAAAACGGCAACAACATTTCAATATTAAAAAAATATGATTACTTACCTAATTTGCATTTGTGGCCTCATTATTAGAATTAGTTGAGTCCTCATGAGGATCAGTTTTGCCAATTGGGGCATTCCTGGACGAAGCTAACATTTCCCTTAACGTGCTCAATTCTCTTCTTTATTCCTCCATTGCTCTTCTAATTTCTTGCTGCATCATTTGTTGCATCATTTGCTACCTCTCTTGATCTTGTTGCTGCATCATTTGCTGCCTCTCTGGATCTTGTTGGGCCAGCCTGTTTATCTCCTCTCTTTGTGTCTGCAACTCCTGAGTCAATCTTTGAATTTCTGCTTGCGCTGCAGGGGGCAATGCTACAGGACGAGACCTTTCTCCAGGTGTAGGAATATGAACAAGGTTTTCATGTCTCGCGTTGGGGGCTAACTTCCCAAAACCATATTTGAGGCTTACCTCCTGCCAAATATCTCTTCGCATGGTACCTGGTATATCATCATGGTTGGAATACTCATGATGTTTTTCCAAAAATTTCGCAATGTGGTCATCATATAACCTTTGTATACATACATAATAAATAATTAATAAAGTCAAATAAAAATTAGTGGATAAAATTATTAGAAAATAATTCAAAAAATATCAAATTACAAGTTCACCTGAGTAGTCTCAGACCGCTGATCTACATAGGCACCCGTGCTCTTCTTTATGTGAGTTTCTTTGTGGATGTCAGGGATGTCTGTGTTGGGACCCTTCTCTTTTATCTAATTTTACACACACAGTAAAATATTCAATTATAAATCCTACTAGCAATAAACACAACATTTGTCCATCATACTAACAAAACAAAACTACATGCACCTGGACAAAGCTTAAGATATAAAATAAATCCTAGACAGCCCATTTCACCACAAAAGCAAAAAACACTACTGCAATCCAAGGCAAAATACAAAGCATTCTCCAATACAAAAGCTAAAGAAGCTAATTACATCTAAATCCATCAAAATCTAATACAACAAGCTAATAAAATACCATATGTTAAACTGCCACTATATCAGCACCTAATCTCAAAGGAACCATGATACATTTTACAAATGGACGGCCAATACATCAAAGATTAGTGCTAAAAAGACCATACATATATTAAGATTAATGAAATATATACATATATATTAAAAAAATATACGAATTATATATGTTTTACCAGTTGTTAAGCATGGCAGATGAGGCTGACAGATCCCTGGGTATGCAAAATGCCCCCTTTGCCTAAATTTTTCTTACCTTTGTTTGCCTGAGAGCGTTTTTTAAAAGTTGGGTCATTTTCCCAATAATCCAACAGTCCAATTAGGCCGATATGGATTTAGAGGGGGATCATGTTTTACTTTGTAGGCCTCTCTTGTGTCATATAACATGTCTTTCAATCGAAGAGCGGCCGTATGATAAAAATTCTTTTGAACGTCTTCGAGATGATGAGGCTCCCATGTGCAATGCTTTGAAAGCACCTCAAACATTTCTTCCTTGACCCTTTCTACATTAATCAAATCTTCAAAAGTCGGATAAATACCTTTGTAGACAGCTTTGATAGCTTTCGTTATAAAAAAAGCCACCTCCATACATGGCTCCAACCTAAACATTTAAATTGTTAATTAAACTATGCGTTTTTAAAGGAAAAAAAAAATCAAAGTGCGTAGCAATTTTTTTAATACTTACACTTTAGCCACAGGATAGATTAAGATTTTTTTCCAAGTATTTAACTTCTGAATTGTATTTTCGTCGTGAACGATGCACGATGTGATATTGTTCCTCGTCTTGATCTTGTTGGGTGGATTATTGTGTCGATGATTGTTGTTGTGTGGATTGTTGTGGCGATGAGTGAGTTGAGAGAGATTGGGGTTCAATTTTGCAAAATCACCTCACAAACCAATGCTTCGATTTACGCCGAGAGAGAGAGAGAGAGAGAGAGAGAGAGAGAGAGAGAGAGAGAGAGAGAGAGAGAGAGAGAGAGAGAGAGAGAGAGAGAGAGTTGAGAGAGAGATCAAGTGAGTTGAGAGAGATTGGAGTGTGTTGAGAGAGCGAGTGAGTTGAGAGTGATTGGAGTGTGGTTAGGGTTTTTTTGTTCCTTTTGGGATTACGGTGGAGTGAGAGAGATTAAAGTAATTTTTTTAAGTCAAAGTGAGGGAAATTGGAAAATTAAAGTGGGAAAAAAAAATGGGATAAAGATTTTAGCTTCATAACTAATAGACTCCATTTAAAAAATTAAAATAGAATTTCATTAAAATTGTAGTGAATAAAATTGTTATATTAAGCTTGAATATTTCATTGTCACAAAGAAAAATACCTTAAGTATTTCATTAAAATAGTTACATGAAGTCTTATTCATCACTACAATATGCATCATCTTCACTATTTTCTTCAACTATATGTCTATCTTCTTCATTGTCTTCAGAGTTATTTGCATCCTCCTCATTGTTGTTTATCAATTCTATCAACACTTAAGCATCAATTTGAGGACCATCAACATCTTCACCAACCAAATTTGTAATCGGATCGACTTCAATCACATTCGGAACATGTGACATTTCATCATCTTGGTAAGGCACTTCTATATCCGGAACTTCTGTTTCAATTTGACCTCTTGATTTTGTCTTGATAGCAGAACACCACCCTCGTTTAGCTCGATGATGAGAAGGATATGGTACATAATACACTTGAGAACATTTACTTGCCAAGATAAACCAGTCAAATGGGTTATATCATCTATCCATTCGTATATCAACAGTTTTGTGCTTTGGATCAATTTTTGTTCCATTATTAGATGGGTCAAACCACTCACAATAAAATAACGCAACGTTGTTATCATATCGGTAACTCAATTAAAAAAATGTGTTTAATCACACCATAGAAGTCATCTTCACCTCCATCACCGACTCCTTTGACATAAACACCACTATTGATTGTTTTCTTGCCTATCGTCCATGAATGAGTATGAAATTTATATCCGTTGACAAAATATGTGTGCCATTGTTTGACATCCCTACGGGGACCATTAGCTAATTCTCTCAAATGTTCAATTTGTGGAGACGATAAAACTTTTTCCAATTGACCCTTAAACCATTCTGGAAAATAGGTAGATATGTCACCAACAATATAGTCATGTTCTCGAACCGGATCTTAGGTTCTTGCGATCCTACGAGCTCGAGAAGGCCAAACGAGCTTAGAACCCATGAGGTTCCTTGTTTGACCTGTCTGTAGTCAGGTTCTCGCACCGGGTCATAGGTTCTTACGATCCTAGAGGGTTTTTTACCTGAGTTCTAGATGGCGTCGTCGCCGTGTGAACCTTGCCAGCGATTAGTGTATGTTTGTTCTCGCTCCTTTCTCACTTTCGTTCACTCCTCTCTCACTTTCAACCCTCTCTTTCACTCAAACCTCTGTCCTCACTGAAACCTTTTGAAATCGTCTCTTTCACTCTCAAGTTTCAACCCTCAGTTTTCATTTTGTTTTTTTTTAACCCTACTGTTGCTTCTTCTAACCCATCTGTTATGAATCTATGAACATTTGGAATGATGTCTATGAAATATTAATTAATTAAGTTTCTTTTGTTCATGTATTATATTTTTTTGTGTCTATGTGTATATGTATATATGTGAAGTTACAATTTTACCCTTGAGTAGGATCTTACGAATCGAGCTACGATCCCAATCATACGATTCTCAACCAGCCTATCGATCCTACGTAGGATTGCGAAACTGACTACGTTGGTCACCAACATTTAATCTTCGAAAATACTTAAGGTATGGTCCGACTTCACTGCAATTAATCATCACATGAACTGCAACTGACTACATCTCTGCATCGTTCATCCAATATTCTTTTTTTTGCCCCAGAAGGACGAAAAACTGATAAGATCCACATGCTCCTTTCACATTCATCAATAAATTCATTTCGCATACTTTTTGGGGTCAACTTCAAGTGGTTGAAATAATGAGAGCAAAAATGAGACGTTTCCCGATGCAAGTAAGATGCACATATTGAGCCCTCAACCCTTGCTTTATTTTTCACTGTCCGCTTCGAATCACCCATGAATATTTCAAAAGGATACATCCACCTATATTGAACAGGTCCACCAAGCATAGCTTCATACGCGAGATGCACCGACACAAGTTCCATTGAGTCAAAGAACCCGGGGGGGGGGGGGGAATTTGCTCCAATTTACAGAGAATTATAGGAATATTGTGATCCATTTTAAAAAGTTCATCCATCCTCAAGGTTGAAGCACATAAATCTTTAAAAAATTGACTCACTACAAGAAAATAAGCATTTTGCAACACTTCCATTGCAACCATTTTAAATAACCGTTGCAATGTTAAAAATTTAATACATTTGCAACAGTTTATGCCATGGTTTTTTTTTTGTTACAATTTTGTTCTTTATGCTGCTATTGTTTGCTGCTGCTGCAATATAGTTCAATAACTGAACCAAAATTGTTAAATGAAACTGCAAGCTGAAAACTGAACCAAAATTGTTTGAATGAAATTCATTTTCATAATCAGGACCAATTGTAAGCCGAAATTGCAAAGACTCATTCAGATAATGAAGCATTTGTGAATGTCTTGGAAAAGAACATGGTGGATTTGCTCGTAGCATGGGACTTGGGGTAACACCATCTCAACTCACTACCACTTGTGCTGCAAGATTGACATCTTCCTCTGAGGCTAATGAAAAGATGGAGGAAATGCAAGCTGAAATTGATAGACTTAAGGACAAGGCTTCACAAGTTGATATCTTGAAGGAGCAGGTTGCATTGTTAATGCAAATGCATAATTCTAAGGAAAATCAGGTAAATTGTTTGAGACTGTTGTTGACTGAAAAATATTGAGTTGTGTTACATGTGTATGATAGTAAGATTAGTAGATGCCCTTTTAAGAGGCTAATGATAGTAAGATGGATGTAGTTTAGGCGGATTAGACTGTTGGATGTAGTTCTCTTTTGTTGTTTTGTGCGGGCTGGAAGTTTAGGCTTTCACCAAACTTATTCTTCAAGTCATGTATCTTTGCTTAGGGGTGGGCAGAATTCTTTATAGATAATTGAATAAGCATTATTCGTTCATTTATTTGATGTTTTTTCAGGTAACTGAATAAACAAGTCAAGAGATGGTAGATGTTTTGAGTAGAGCTAACACTAATTATAAGGATCATCAAGCAACATCACATATTAGATAGAATATTTAGATATTTTGTGGGCTTATTTTGATGTAATGTTTTGCATATGTTTAGGACTCCACAAATATTTATGTTTGAATTACATTAGTTTTTCCCTTTTGGAGTTTCAAGTACATTGGTTTGTCACTATTTGAATGAATTAATGAAGATTAAGTAATTTATATTTATATATTTTGTGCATTTTAATTTTTTTTACTCTTGTTAGATATTGTAAATCGCAACGCTTATTTAATAAGCCACAACAGTAAATAAAATATATTTTTAATTAATATTAAAAAAATGTTTGCGATGGTTTTGTAACCGTTGCAACCTCTAGTGTCAAATTTAGTGATTTGTAGGTAAAGACATAGCAACGGTTGGAAACTGTTGCAACTACAACTGCAACGGTTGTTGCAACGGTTTACAAAACCGTTGCAAAGTTCTCTTGCAACACACAAATTTGCCACAGTTTGCGAAGCGTTGCAGTTGTACAATTGCGACAGTTTTAACCGTTGCAAATTGCAATTTTAACTGTTGCAAAGTTCATATATTCTTGTAGTGACTAACTTCAGTCAACGGATTCAAGACATGGTTTGGCAATGAACAAAACACAATTGGAAGTAAGCGTTCCATTAAAACATGTGAATCGTGACTTTTCATTCCTCGCAGTTTTCATGTGTTGACGTCGGCACACCTTGCTATGTTCAAAGAATATCCATATGGCATTCTCAATTATTTTAACCACTGACAAATAGAATTCGCTTCATCAGAAGTTAGACTATAAACAGCCTTGGGTTTTAGATATTTGCCATTCGGAAGCAGTTTTAGCTCCATTTCTGGTCTCTTGCAATACAATGACAGATCACATCTAGCCTTCTCAAGATCTTTTGTTTTACCAGTCACATCCATGATTGTGTGTAGTATATTGTCACAAAAAATTCTTTTCAATATGCATGACATCAAGATTATGTCTCAGTAAATTGTCTTTCCAATAAGGGAGGTCCCAAAAAATACTTCTTTTGGTCCAATTGTGTGATTCCCCGTATCCATCATATCTGATTCTTTTGCCAACATCTGGAAATTTGCATAGTCCACTGACTTTGTCAACTACATCGTACGATGTTATCTTAGGAGGCGGACCATCTGTATCTATTGTATCCTTTTTAAACAAATTCTTTTTCTTCCGAAATTGATGATTTGCTGGTAAGAACCTACGACGACAATCAAACCACGAAGCCTTTCCACCCCTTTTTCAAGGTAAAAGACTTTGTGTGTTTCATGCAATGAGGACAAGCTAATTTACCATGAGTCGACCAACCAGACAACATGCCATATGCAGGAAAGTCATTAATTGTCCACATCAAAGCTGCCCTCATTGTGAAAATCTCCTTTCTTGCAATATCATACGGCAATTCACCAATCCACAACCTCTTCAAATCATCAATTAATGGTTGTAAATATACATCAATTCCATTTGTTGGGTTTGACGGTCCTGGTATAATACAACTCAAGAACATGTAAGGTTTTGTATGCACGTATCAGGCGGAAAATTATACGGTGTAACAATAACCGGCCAACAAGAATAAGGTGTTGCTGACGCTGTGATATACGGAGTAAATCCATTAGAGCACAATCAAAGTCTCACATTACGAGTATCTTCTGAAAAATCAGGATGCATTGCATCAAAATGCTTCCATGCCAACCCATCACAAGGATGCCGCATGATGTTTGAATTTGTTTTATTGTAATAATGCCACGTCAATTGGCTGGCGGTCTTCATCGATGCAAACAATCTTTGCAGTCTGGGTATTATTGGCAGATAAAGCATTGACTTGACGGAGACCCTTTTTTGTTTGCGATGAACGTCACTATTGCGGACTTGATACCTCGGTGCATTGCAAAATTTACACTCCTCTAGTGCGCCATAATTTGTACCAAACTCGTTGTCATAAAACAACATGCACCCTTGAATGCAACAATCAATCTTTTTCACTTGCAATCCCATCTTCGACACCAACCTCTTCGCATCGTAATAACTTGTCAGCATGTTGTCTTTCACAGGAGTCGCGTCCAACATCATTTTTTAGAAGAACTCCAAACAATTTTCAGGTACGTTCCAATTTGACTTGGCAGCTAAGAGCCTCACACACATGGATAACTTCGAGTCAGACGCCCCTTCAAACAATGGTTTTTTTACTTCCTCCATCATTGCATAAAACTTCAGCGCTTTGTCGTTCGGGATTATTTCCTCTTCACTGCCCCCTTCATACAGCATGTTCACCCCGAGAGCGTCACCGGCCATTTCTTGCATCCGACCAAAGTTTGCACACTCCGCTTGCGCTCCACTGCTTGAAGCGTCAGTATTAATATTCGCCGACACTCGTTCACCATGATGTATCCACACATAATAATCATTCATAAATCCGAACTTCTCTAAATGATAGATGACATCTTTTGGGCTTTCAACTGACCCACACATACATTTAGCACACGGACATCTTATCCCTCCCTCGCGTTTAACAATATCTTGCGACATCGCGTAAGTAATAAATTCTTCAACTCCATCCTTAAAACGCGCTTTAACTATTCTACCATCCGGATATTTTCTATCATACATCCAACTTCGATGAGACATATATTGATCCATTTGCTGCATATATCGTTGACATTAATTCAAATGAGTTAGTTTCTATTTTTTATTTGTTACTGTGTAAAAATAAGTTTTTTACTAACTAATTTTTTTTTTATCAAAAACTATATATAATATAATGGACAAAACTTACATGCATTTCCCTATATGCATTTCTTACTTTTCCACTCACAAAGATGTGGTTATTTGTGTTTTTTCATTTTGAAAAAATAAAAGAAAATTACTTTTTGATAAAAAAAAACTACATCTTTGTGAGAGGAAAAGTAAGAAATGCATGTATGGAAATACATGTAAGTTTTATCCTAATATAATAACATTTATTTAAAAAAAAATTATCTACACTTCTTTATCAACTAACATTTTATGAATAATGATAATATTTTTTTTATACTAACAATTTCAAATAAATTAGACAAACTAATATGCAACATTATATATATTAAGAAATTAATAAAATAAGTTCACAAAACTAACCATGTAATAATCTGATTGTAAAATTAGAGAATGGTGGATCGATAAATATAAAATTTAGAGAAGAAAAAGATGAGATTGAAAGGGAATGGAGAAGAAAAAATATATGAAGATTGAATGAATCTGGAGAGAAACTCGTGTATGAAAGGGCAAGTTAAGCTAGCATTGATTTGATTTGGTAAGGAAGTTGCATCATTGATGATATGTGTCCGTTGCAATTTTTTTTAAAAAATAAACCAGTTCCTACAAACATATTTGTAGGAAATGATCCTAGAAATACACACCCACGTGACCGTCTCACAATTTTTTTTTATTTTTAAATAAAGTGTTTCCTGCGAATATGTTTGTAGGAACCGTTCGTGGACCCTTCAAAGCTGCACATAACCAGAAGTCCAAAATGCAGTACCTACGAAATTGTTCGTAGGAAACGTCCCTACAAAGCTTCCACACAACCAGAATTCACGATGGTCCGCCACAAATCCAATATTGGTAGGAAATGTTGGTCGAAAATGCAAAACATTCTTGTAGTGTGAGATGCTAAACTCCAAACAAAAAGCCAAGACATACTTCTTTCTAACAAAGAAACCTATGCAATACATCCAGGATACAAAAACTCTGTCATAGCAGAGAAAAAACCATCATATATTAATATTGTAGGTGTAGTACATTTACAACGTCTACCATCAATTTCTTGAAAATGAGCTAACCATAGCATCACCTCCACCTTCAATCATCTCCACTCTCATCACAACCACCACTTCAATTTTACAACCACCATTCCCACTCACAAACTCTACAAAACACAACCTCCAAAACCTTAAGCATCACCATATTCATACAAAACCACCATCACCATATTCACATAAAACTAATCTTCAATCCATCCATTTATAAACCACAAACAAAGAACCATAACACACAAATCAAAAACTAGAAGCAGAGGAAATAGAATCGAAGAAGAGATTTTGCCACCGTTGTGACACCACCATGTTGTTTTCATCGCCGCCGTGCAGAATTGCTCCGACGAGTCCAAAAGAGAATATTCGCGATTGATAGAGGCACACCGAGAGAGGGAGTTTGCATTCGGCGAGAGAGAGAGAGAGAGAGGAATGACCGGCGACGACGTTGGTCATTGTCGGAGCCTCCGCCGCCGGTGAAAAGTTTGGAAACGCGCGCGCAAGAGACAGGTAGTTATTATTATTATTTTTATTATTTTTACATATATATTGCCACATGGCAGCATCAGGTTAATCATGATCATGATTAAATCTGAACCACTTGATCTTTGATTAAGAGAGTATGTAGATCAAATAGCTCTGATTAAATCTTGGGTTTTTTGTTTGACTGTTGATTTTTGTTGGAATATTTTGGGCCCTTCTCTGCTGGGCCTGACTCCCTTGCTATCTGCCCCCTTTTGTGTACCATCCACACCCTCTTGGTTTACAAATAACCACTAAAAAAGAAATAAAACAATATTTTTTTTTAAATAAATAAATGAATGAGAAAGAAGTGGGTTGACATTATCTGGATACTTGACGTACGACTCGTGGTTCAAATAATCGTCATTCACTTAAAAAGACATTAAAATCAATTTCAACACACCAAATGTTATTCTTTTCGCGCCCCCGTGCACTTGCTTATTTTTTTTATTAAACGGATATCATCTCCCAAACATGAATCTGTCGATTTTTAAATCAAACCAACTTTTTCGCCAAAGCGCGACCAAAACGTTTCCACAAATAAAATCAATCAACCAACAAATATTTTCTACCCAGAACTACGTGTAGCTTTGAGTTTCCCATCGCACCGGATAATACGTAGGAGCAAGATTCGACATTTTGTCAAGTACACCAATAAAAAAACTAACTTTTTTCCCTCTTGTAAGTATTTTAATAATAAAAAGGCTGCAAGCAAACTCTAATTGAAAACGCTCTTTTAACCCTAAAATTAACGAGGGGTGCTACTACATTCCCCTCGCATAATCGACTCACAAACCTGGAAATGGTTGCGATGACCATCTTTCCATTGCTTTCAAGGTTTTATCGATATTTTTCTTTTTCCTTCGGGAATAAATAAGGTTCAGTGGCGACTTTACTGTCTAGCGAGCACTTTTCCATCCGCTTCATAACCCTCAGGCTTATATTCTTGGCCTAGGAACCTATTGGGGTGCACATGCGCCTATCCATAGTCGTAAGGTGTCTCCACATATACATTAACACATATGTTTGATATGCATTTTTCATATTTATAGAAGAATTGTCCTTTTCTCTCTGTAGACCAAGCAATGACAAGAATTTATATTATATTTTTATCTATTATGTAGGTTAGATTTTAGTACTTTTATTCAACTTTGAAGACCAAATCCAAGCAAAAGTCTAAAGTTACGAAGTTATTTGACCAAGAAGCAAGTGGAAATTGCATCAAAAGCAGCAAAAACTAAAGAAAAGAGCAGTGCATATAAAATGACATAACTAGAGCTACGAGTATCGCATTGAGGCCCATGACCATGCGTTGGAAAGCTAAGATAAAGAGCTACAACTTTCATGTTGAAGCCAAAATTCAATTTAGAAGTTATCATCGTGCCACGATGACACTTGGAGCCCAAGTCCAAAAACACTATATTAATAGCTCTCTTCCTTCACAATTATTCATAATGAGGAATGTCATACCTTTTCTGGATAAACAACAGTCCTAAAGGATCTGATCATGTGATCCTTAACCTCATATCTCATCAAACTACAAAAAAATCAAATAAAGATCAATTGGTAAAATGGTTTCAATTTAGACAAAAAAAGTCCAATTGGATAAACAACAATATCATCAAATCCAACAAAGAAAAATATAGAATAAAAACAGTCATAAGTTCTGTGAAATATTCGATTGGTTTAAACTAAAAAATTTAATTGAGAATATTAGGGGAATTGAAATATTCATTATCATCAAAAACAAAGATGCATAGAGTTGATATTTGGCAAACAATAAGCAAATTTAATAAACAACATAGGAGATTACGACATAATAACAAAAAGGATAACAAATAAAATACTATTATGAGATTATCACATAACAACATAAAAGGAAAAGGAAATCATGGAAACAACATTCAATCGTACGATGAAGAAATCCATTAACTAAATAAACACTAAAAACAGGCAAAAATATGCAGATAAAGTAATACAATTTTCATAAACATTAAGATACGATGAAGAATAAACAATAAGCCACAGATTTCAGACAATCTTCAATCGATGGTTCTGACACACAAGCAATGGGTAAAAACAAAGTAAAGATAATACTAAAATTACCTCTTTGAAGAAGAAACCATCGATGCAATTGAAAAATTGGGATCCTCGGTTTTTTATTTTGAAATTAGGGATTTGTTAAAGTATGTGATGATAAAATAAGAACAATTAAGAATATTGGGTTGGACTACCAGATTTGGACATGGGCCAAAAGAAAATTTTGTTTCACCTTTACCCAAATGAGATCAACATATATTATTTTATACTTAGATCTAATATGAGATAACCTAATGACAAGTGATTTCAGGACCATTCCATCGCAATTGTGGGAAAAGAACTATAGTCCTCCCTTGAAGTAAGGAGACTAAATATAAAAAAATCTTCCACCAACAGAGATGACTAGGCACTCTTAATTGTAATCTACAGTAGCATTTTCCTATTTCTTATTTGTCATTATCGAATCAACTATTACCTAATGTGTGTATATTGGTGACAAATAAATTAGACACTATAATTATATTGCACTGTTATAATATTAATATATTGTTTCATTTGATAGACTGATACACAATCTAAGTTGTTAAAAATCCGGTCCTTCCCTATTAATCGCATAAATCCACCATTATTTCCCTCAAACATGCAGTACTGCACAAACTTCAAGGTTTTTTCTGTACTAATTTTTTTATGCCTGCTTTCACTTCAATTTATATCTTTCTTTTGTGGTTGTACTCACGTCATTCGCCTCATTCTCTGGGTGTATTTTATATCTTTTTTTTTCAGTTAAATTGAATTTATTTTAATTCAACACTAAGCAAAATAAACATTAAAAATATAAACGACAAATTGTGTGTCTAAGAGGACCTCTAAAATAAATTGTGTGACCATTAAAAATAATACCATCAAAATATTTCATCAATCAAAAGTACATGACATCAACCTTTGATGGGGTATAATATGGACCTTGTGAACAAAATTCATCAACAATTTAAGGATCTATGCAAGTTCTTTTAACTCTATAAGAAGAATCAGAAAGCACCGACTGTTTTAAAGATCTGTCAATAGCAAACAACATCTTCTTTCCAACCAAACCATCAAATTCAATTTGATGTGGCCCAACATCCCTAGCCTACAACATCAACAAATATACTCAACATGACTTAGTTGATATATAAACATTGATTAATAAAATACAATAAAACAGTAACTACCTTGGACTGAGAAACATAAGGCACATGATTTTTCCATAATGTAACTCATTTCATAATCAAATATATCAAAAATAGCAGATGGTTTTGAAGGTGTGAAAAATACAAGAAGGGGGGGTTGAATTGTCTTTTGACAAGTTAAAACTTATTCTTAAAAACAGTTTGCAGCGAAATAAAGATAAAATAAAACACAATCAACTAAGGTAGTTAGAGAGAAGGAGACACAAGCAACTTTAACTGGTTCCTCCCACAAACGAGAGTAGTCCAGTCCTCTTGTACTTCCAAGAGATTTGACTATAATCATACAAGATTATACAAATGCTCAAGCACACAAGCAAGAGACTTCAACAAATTTTCTCAAGCACACAAGCAAGAGACTTCAAATCTTATATAAGAATAAGATAGAATGAAAACAATATGCACCTAAGACTAGAACTCTTTCAGACTTAAACAAATACAGAGTATTAGGATTTCTCAAAGGTAAGGCTTTCTAAGTAAGAGTCTTGTGCGTGTGTTTTGCGTTGATAGCTTTGAATATGTTTGTATGCAATAGTGTGTTCGTTGTGATTCAATTTCGTCGTTTTTTCAGTCAAAAATTCCTCTTGTATTTATAAGCAAATGAATTGTAGACGTTGAGAATGACCGTTGTAGAAGATAAAGATGTCAGCGCAATCTTTGCTGATATGGTAGTGGACTTTTAACCTGCTTATTCCAAAAGAGGTAAAGAGCTACCACTATAAGCTTCTTGGAGACAACAATGATTGCATAAAAGAAGTAAACCTTCACACTTGTCTAGACGTTCTTTCTTCAAATTCATTGACTTGAAACTCTGTCACATTTAAATTTGAACGTTGAGGAGCACATTTCTTGACATGAGTAAATTCTAAGAGAATGGGATCAACTTCTTGAAGCACTTATGAGTACCAACTCTAGGTGCCTCTGATAACGCAGTTCTGGGCCTCTGAGAGTTCTTGCGCTTCTGACTCCAGTCAGATTCTATCTTCATGCTTCTGCATACTTATAACATGAAATTTTTAGTATTCCAATTATGCATTACGAACAATACGAACAACCTCAACACAAACAACAAAAACACCATCCTCATGCAAGTCAGCCAACTGAGCAACAATTTTTTTTGGGATGCATACGAAGAAACTCTTCATCAAGAGATGGCTTAGCGCAGGTTAACCAATCAATGGAATAGTGACATCATGATCTATGTCATGCACAACAACACTACTTTATAGAACACAGACAAGATTTTTTTATATACCAATAACAATTTAGCCAACATAATGACTAACAAAAAACAATTAAGACCTATTTTTAAATACTTCAACTTCTAGAATATCTAGATTGATCAATATCCTGGTTGTATTAATAACATTCTGAAGAGATGTTTTGTCTGCAAAACAGAGTAAAAATATATGTTAATAACAATTATTTTTAAACCATAACAAATGCATACTACAAATTCCAAGTAAAATAAAACATTACCTCTAAATATTTTAACTTTGGCAAATTGCACAACAACAATAGGCAAACCACCAGAAAATTTGCTCATTTTCTTGTTCAGATCATTAACATAATCTCCAAACAAAGCACACACAGACTTACCAGTATAAATTAAAATATACAATAAGACAATCAACAATGACTTCAAATAGATATACATAAACTACATTCGTTGGTAATTCAAGTAGAAATAAGAACAACATTTACCAATGATCAGTTAACTCAACAATAACCATTTTAGTTAACTTCCCATCACGAACAATCAACAATTACATCTATAAAACAAACTACATCTATAATCAAACTACATCTATAATTAAGATTATAAATCAACAATTACATGACATATAGATATGTTAATCATTTAAAAAAAAAAGAAAACCAAAAGATTATTACTTACCAACCAAGAACTCATAATCATGAGTGTGAGCACAAATTTCAGCAATGTTTGTGAGACTTAAACCATATTGGGTTATATCAGAACTTTCATAAAGTTTAACTTTTGTCTTCACCTGGAATAGAAGCTTGTATGGGTGTATGATAGAAACCACTTTGAGGAAAACACAGAGAAATATGACATCTGATATACTTGTCCCTCTTCAAGCTTAGATTCAAACATATAAATCAATTGCTTCCTAATAGTGGCATGGATTCGCCCCCCCAAAAAAAATGAACAAATCAACAAACAAATAGAATGGTATAACACCCAAGAAGTTAAATCAACAAATGTATCCAATAACTTATATAAATCTTACATTCTCATCGACCAAAACCATCTCAATAGAGCTAAATTCAGATGGATTAAGGAAGGCAAGAACCTTCCACAAACGAAGAATCCTAACATTTATACACAAATTTTCTTTACCAGACAATATGTTAGCAATGTCATCAAACTTGCTATCAAGCGCACCCTTTTCATTAAAATATTGTCAATGAGAAAAATTTCTATCATCGCCCAAATTTATAGAAACTCCAACAAAGAAACATTCGAAATTCAAAAACCTTGGATTGGGAAGGAAAATTGATATACGAGAAGGTGTTATCCAGAAAAGGTGTATTGCAAATTTCAGAAAGAGGAACAAATTCAATGTATAACCTGAACCCTGACCTAGCTAAAGAAAAAAAAAGCAAGAAAAATCCAATTCATAGCTTTTTTAGTTCACGCCAAGAATTATAGCTTCAATCCTAGACGAGAAGGTTTTAACTGGAAAGACTGTATCAAGAAATTGAGAAAGAAGACCAAATGCATTATCAAGTCAAAAATTGTGTTGTTATCTCCCTATAACAAAGATTTTTAGCAGGAATGAAACAAAGAATAAACACGACAAAAAGCCAAAAAGCAAACAAGAATTAAAAAAATTTTAAAAATAAATACAGTAGCAAATTATCGTTTCTTATTTGTCAAGGTTATAGATTCCTGGCCTTTGAAACTAATTAAACAGAAAATAATACTATTGAAAAACAAAATTGATTTCTATGGCGGTATATATATAATCATTGATCCATTATTAAAACCCAACAACAAATCTCATGATAAATCAGACATGCATGTTTCACTTCAATTGAAATAAAATGGGTCGACACAGGGGAGGAAGAATTGTCGGCGACTTGCAGTATTTTAGTTTTATGGGAGTTCGATTATTTTTCCTGATTGGGAGGCACATGATTATGGCCCCGTTTGGATTGACTTATTTTTTAGCTTATGCAAAACAACTTGTGCAATGAAATAAGCTTTTGTGCATTATTATAAATTTGTCAAGGTACTTTATGAGAAAACAATTTATAAAAATACATTTTTTGTTAATGAAAACTTGTAAATTAACATAAAGTTTTATTTATTTGCATAAGCTTAAAAATAAGTCGAATCCAAGCAGACCCTTTGTTAGTAACTAAATTCTAGCTGTTCGATGTAAACTAAATCAATGGATTAAATTGAGTGTAACACTTTTAAAGTTACATTGGTACAATTTGATCGCTCATCATATATATATATATATATATAGACACACACATACACACACACACTAGACGCCTTGCCCATGCGTTCGCACGGGTCATATATGTAACATCAATAAATTGTGAATCTATAATCTATAATAATATTATTTGAGAGCCTTTTTTCAAAAGAGGTTGTACACATGACATTCTCGTAATGATTCTTCTTCCATATTGTTTTAGCAATAAATGAATTAAATTCTTTAAATGATTTTTCTATTTTATTTTTTTTGCATTAATTCCTCACGTTTTTTCCTATTTTGACCCATTCCGGAATGATTGCTATTAAATTTATATTTGACCCATAAAAATTATTAAATAAGCATTTCTTAAATAGGCATTAATAGACCTATATTATGACTTCCGCATTTGTTAAATTTGTTAATTGTTATATATATATATATATATATATATATATATATATATAATATAATATAATTTTCTTCATCAATTATTTTTCTTCTTATAAAAATCTATCATTTTTTTCTATATATTATTTTTTTTATGATTTGTTTAACATACTAAATGCATTTTTAAGACAAAATATTAACTGTTGCTTATTTAAAGAATAATGAATTTTAAAATGTTTTTTATACTTTTTTAATTAGTAATACGGACATTATAAAAAAAATAGTAATACGGCATATTCCATTTGACCAATGATAGTTTCCTTTTATAATTGCAATGGTTAAGACAATATATATATGGTTTTGGAAACAAAAGATTCTTAATAAAAATGTGTGCGTTTTTTTTTACAATAAAAATGTGTGCGTTTTTTTTTACAATAAAAATGTGTGCCTTAAGCAAGTCTATATATATATCATCATAATCATCATAAAGTAACCTATTTTTTGTTTCAATAATTACATCCTTAAATTAAGAGAGTAATTGAATCATACTTGCATTTTTCCCTATAAATATTGTTTTAGAGTCTCACAGTTTTCACACCATTACAAAATTTTGAAATTCTTCTCAAAATCTATGTTTTCTTTTATTGAATCAATTTTCTTATTCTCATTTTTATTTTTTCATTTTTTTTGGATCAAACTCTATGTTTTTCCTTTGGATACATTTATTTCAATATATTTTAATTATACATTTCTGTTAGTATGATATTATTAGTTTGATTTAATCATCTACTTTTTTGTGTGCAAACATATGAGAATGTTTAGTGCAGGAAAAATATAAAACGAATGATGTTGAGACAGTGATAAGCAATTGATGTTGATTTTGATGGATTATTGGTACATTACTTTTAGTTTTTAAAATTAATATGCATTATCTAATTGTATTCATCAATTTAGTTTATATTAATTTTATGTAGAAGAAATAGCGTATAAGAAAGAGGTTGGTAAGCATGGACTTCACGTTCACGGCCAAAGAAAATAGAAGGTCAGAATCAAGTTTGCCTCCTGAACCACCTGACAGAGGAGGGGATGGAAACCAACAACAGGGTACTAAAAAAACGATTGAAAAAGTGTCTTTTAGAGATAAGGTGCTTGGATCTCAAGCAGTGATGGTAAGAGAAAGAACCGATTTGTTAGCAGCAAAACTAGCACATGTGGAATTGGTTCGGGGAAATCGTCTGATGCCGATGCTACATGTAGAGAAAAAGGTTATTGAAGATCTAAGCATTCCATGGAAGGATGCCCTTGTGGTTAAATTACTTGGAAAAAATCTGGGCTACAACCTTATGAAGAAGAAATTGGAAAATATTTGGAACCTAATCGGAGGTTTTGAACTAATGGACGTGAGTAATGCATTTTATATGGTCAAGTTTGATTGTGCAGAAGATAAAAATAAAGTGATTAATGGAGGTCCTTGGATGACCTATGATCATTATTTAGCTGTTCGACATTGGACCGCGACGTTCAAAGCAGCAACCGCAAAGATAGATAAAACCATGGTGTGGATAAGGATTCCTAGTTTGAACCTTGTCTACTACGACGAAAGTCTTCTGTGGACTTTGGCTTCCTTAGTTGGCACCCCGGTCAAAGTTGATATGCATACGCTGACAGTGGCGCGAGGGAGATTTGCCAGAATGTGTGTCGAAGTCGATCTCACAAAACCAGTAGTTCGACGCGTGGGAATTAATGGTGAATGGTATCAAGTACAGTATGAAGGCCTACATATCATATGCACTCAATGTGGCTGCTATGGACACGTTCTAATGGATTGCGCGCTGAGAAATGATAAAGCGGCCATGGAAGACTTGAAGAATGACGACGGCACTGCAACAAAGAATAACAATAAAGTGCAGCGTGAAACGAAGATGGACGGCGGCGATAAAAGCACAACCATAGAGAAAACCGAAAACTTGGAAGATCGGAGAAGGGAGCCTGCAGAAATCGCTGAATTAAATGGCATTGATTGCGATCCTGAAAGTTTGCATGGGGAGTCGATCCGAGTTGAACGGAAAAAAAACGGAAAGAAGTTAAATAAAAACGGATTTGGTGCGATCTTGAAAGAAGAGAATGTGTTGAGTCAACTTACTAAAAGTGGTGCTATTAATGGTGAAAGAAATCTGCAAAATCAGTTGCAAAAAACTATCGAAGCTTTCCATGATGGTTTGAGACAGAAAAATAAGCCCAAGTTAAAAAAAAAGAGGCCCAAAATGGATCTTCTTGGTGTTAAAAAAAATGGGTCTAGCTCTAGCAAAGGTCCGGACGCTATAATTAAAGGAAACAATTTTACTGATGGGGGCAACCAGCCCAAAGCTACTCAGCAAGGAGACACAACCAAATTAGTGAAGGAGATGAACTCCTACATGGGGCCCAACAAGGGAAGAGATCATCAACCTTCAACTTCAAATGCTATGAATACCCAACATTATTATGAAGGACATTTAAAGAAGGATGGGAATCCAACTCAACACAATAAGTCCAACGATCCTAATTTAATATTAGGCAAAGATCACATGCAAATTGAAGTGGAGACATGAAGAGTACGGAACAAGCAGAGGAAAAAATTATTATGGGCTTGACCCATGATATTCAAATGAGCATGAATTAATGATTTTTTGCTCATATTTTTTGTGTTATTTTTTAATTATTTGTTTAATGATTGTGATAACTTGGAATTGCAGAGGTGCTCGGGGAAAAAATTTTCGATGAGCACTCACAAATTTTTGCAGGAATAACAAAGTGGATATGGTAGCCTTGCAAGAAACTCGGTGTAGTGGCAACATTGCAGTCAACACCATAAAAAAGCTTGGTTTTAAATTTTATTTAGTGTCTGAAGCTAGAGGCTTCTCTGGAGGCATTTGGCTGATGTGGAATAGAATAGATATCAATGTTCACTTAATTAAGACTGACTTTCATTTCCTTCATGTGCAGGTTAGCGAGCAGAGCATGGACCCTTTGTTGCTTACTGTGGTCTATGCCAGTCCTCGTGATCATGAGAGGAAGGAAACGTGGCAAAGGCTCCACCAGATGGCAACTTCTATACAAGAGCCGTGGATCATGATGGGCGATTTCAATGAAATTGCAAATCCTGATGAGAAAAAGGGGGGAGCGCCGGTGGAGATAAAAAAATGTCAAAATTTTAACGATTGGATCAATGATTGTAGGTTAATGGATGTTAATATAACAGGCACTAAATTTACCTGGAGGGGGCCTAGGTGGAATGGGAGAGATAGAGTCTTTAAGAGACTAGATCGCATCCTTTGCAATATTGATTGGAGATTAAGATTTCATGAAGGAGTGGCTAAAGTCCTTCCGCGTGTACAATCTGATCATCACCCTATTATTGTTCATACTGAGGGAGAATCTGTCTCTAGCAGAAATCGTCCGTTTAGATTTGAGGCAGCCTGGATTACTCATGAAGACTTCCAAAATCTTCTTATCAATAAATGGGGAGGAGGGAGTGATTTAGTGACGCATCTTCATAACCTCACTCCTCATCTTAAGGAATGGAACAAGGAGACTTTTGGAAATATCTTCAAAAGAAAGAAAGAGTTGTTGGCCAGATTGTCGGGCATTCAAAATAGTGCTAGTTATGGCTATAGTGAATATCTAAACATCTTAGAGAAGGAGCTCCAAGATCAACTTTCTACCACTTTATATCAAGAGGAGTGTTTGTGGTTCCAAAAGTCAAGAGGTCAATGGATTGCAGATGGAGATCGGAACACTAAATACTATCATTCCAAAACTATTGTTAGAAGAAGGAAAAATAAGATTGTTTCTCTTCGGAATGAAGAGAGAAACTGGGTGGAAGACCCAAAAAGTCTCAGGATTATGGTTCGTGACTTCTATATTAATATCTACAAGGAGGAGCAGTCTATTCGAGAGCCCATTATCTCTTGGACGACTTATCCCATAAATCTAGAAAACGAACAGGACAGCTTAAGTGCTCTTGGACGGCTTAAGCGAGCCCTTTTTGACATGGGTCCTAATAAAGCCCCTGGAGAAGATGGTTACCCTGCTTTATTTTTTCAACATTATTGGGAGCCCTTTTTGCTGACGATCTTCTTCTTTTTGCAGAAGCTTCTATTGAACAGGCACATTGTGTCATGCATTGTCTTGAACAATTTTGTCTAGCATCTGGCCAAAAGATTAATAGTCAAAAGACACAGATTTTCTTCTCCAAGAATGTGGATCAGAGGACTAGAGATGATATTATTCAACACACAGGGTTCACTCAGGTCAATAACCTGGGAAAATACTTGGGGGCGAACATTGCGCCAGGTCGATCCACTAGGGGAAAGTTTCAACACATCATCGGCAAGATTCAAAATAGACTTAGTGGATGGAAGCAACAGTGCCTTAGCTTTGCTGGCAGACTTACCTTGTCAAAGTCTGTGCTTAGTTCAATCCCTTACTATCACATGCATTATGCTAAACTCCCTAAGACTCTTTGTGATGAGATGGAGAAGATCCAAAGGGGTTTTTTTATGGGGTGACAAAGAGGAGCAACGCAAACCTCATTTGATTGGGTGGGACATATGTTGTTTATCCAAGAATGATGGGGGGTTAGGGATTAAAAGTCCTCATCTTATGAATGAAGCTTTTCTCATGAAGATTCTTTGGAACTTGATTAATAAGCCCGATGATCTGTGGTGCCAAGTGCTTTATAGTAAGTACGGAAGAAAGAAAGATCTTTGATCTGAGATTATTTCCCAACCCTATGACTCCCCTCTATGGAAAGCCTTGACTGGCATCTGGGAGCAATTCCAAAATCACATAGTATGGCAATTGAGGGATGGTAATAATATCAACTTTTGGATGGATAAATGGACTCCTAGTGGTTCTCCTCTTATGGTAAATGCCACTAATAACATCATTGACACAACTCTATTGGTTAAAGATGTCTTGACGACGGAAGGACAATGGGATCTCAATTTTCTCCAGACTCATCTCAGTCCCAACATAGTGAGCCAAATAATGGCTATTCCTGCGCCTCTTGGTACAGACAGAGATGATACTATTGGGTGGAAAGGAACTAATACCCATCATTTCACCATTCAAAGCACATATGATTTGCAACATGGAAACGGCCATCACATAAATGGGGATTGGAATAAGATTTGGGCTTGGAAAGGACCTCATCGGATCCAAACTTTCATGTGGATTGCAGCTCATGAACGTCTTTTAACAAATTTCCGTAGAAGCAAGTGGGGAGTAGGAGTTTCACCTACTTGCTCTATTTGTGGGAATGACGATGAGACTATGATCCACACTCTTAGGGATTGCATTTATGCAACCCGCATTTGGCTCAGGTTAGTGAGTTCTAATCAAATTACTAATTTTTTCTCTTCTTTTGATTGCAGGGAGTGGATCTTCTTGAACCTAAACACCAAAAACTTTGGGAATCAACAGGAGAGCTGACAATCTATTTTCATGGTGGCGTGATGGCATATTTGGACTTGGAGAAACAAAGCTATTTTTGAAGAAGGCTTTCAACGACCTAATGAGCCATCACAAGTGATTCTTAGGATGACGAAGGATATTAAGCACTATAAGCATACTCTCATGACGGGGATACGTAGATAACGTGAAACAATTTACATCGGCTGGAAATACCCTCATGGAGATTGGATCAAGCTCAACTGCGATGGGGCATACAAGGATTCAATGAACATTGCAGGTTGTGGCGATCTTTTTCGAGACTCAGATGGTCGGTGGCTGAAAGGGTATACACTAAGGATTGGAGATTGTGATGCCCTTCATGCTGAAATGTGGGGAATGTATACAGGAATGAAAATGGCAAGAAGACAGGGGTATACACATCTTATAGTGGAAATTGACTACAAGCTTCTGATTGATATGGTAACGGGAAGGTGCAAGCTCAATGTAAACTCTCCTATCTTGGTTAAACGTATCCAAGACCTCTCGAACCTACTGTGGCACGTTATTTTTCAACACACTTGGCGTGAAGGAAATAGATGCGCGGATTGGCTAGCTAGTTTTAGTCTCAACCAAAGTTCATATGATGTGAGAATTTTGGAGAATCCTCCTAGGGAACTCCAACATCTCCTCTTTGATGACATAACCGGGGCTTGCATGCCTAGGAGTGTTAGAGTAATCTTGTAGTTTTTTTCTTTTCTTTTGGGCTTTGCCCTCTTTATTTACCAAAAAAAAAAGAAAAAAAAGAAATAGCGTATATATGTTATATTAATAATTTGATTATTTTTACTTCTAGCAATTAGTAATTTACTATATATTTTGATCAACGTGGTCTTAAATTGTTTTCTTTTTATGTAGGTGATCATTACCGGAAAGAATTTAAGTCAGAAAGGAATGCAACTAGGGAAATTAGCAAGTTCTTTCTTTTTGTGACAATAGTAGCTTATATAAAATACGATTTGTTTCATATATATAGACAACAATATATAATGAACTTATTTGTGTTGCTATTGCGAATTTGGATTTCAAGATACTCCCAAATGAATTCTCATCTAACGTTGATTTGACAATAAATACTCATAATCAAATCAATAACAAAGTTGATAATCACATAAGCCATTGTTTCATTTGGTTATTAAAAGTAATTTCACATTTCACATTAATTACTGAAATAATAATTTCACATTAATTACAATTATCACTACAATTAAACAAAGAAACAAATTAGGATACCATATATTATCACAAGTTAAAAACAACAGTAGTGTGTGATACTATTCCCGAATGTTTTTTAACAAATTAAAAACAATATCTTTTTTCTATTGTGTTTTTTTGGTAAGCATTTTTTTCTATTGTCTGATAAATATTTCCGTAATTTATAATATAAATTTTATTTTATATTATATACACATTTTATACATTAAAATTACATGCATTTGTTTCTCAAAGTTTTTAAAAGAAAATTATAAAAACAAGTTTTAAAGTTATATGAGTGATAAACACTTCCACAATATGTTTATATTATTATATACACAAGTATACAATAAAATATTGTTATAGTATATATCTCATATGTATGCTCATTTACATAAAAAAATGAGTGTACACATGTTTATAGGAATAATGTGTGATATTCTCTTTTAATTTATTTTTAAAATATTTAAAATTGGGGAAGCTTTATTTAATAGATTTTTTTTTTATAATTCATAATTACAAATATAGAAATTTACTATTATTGTACATATTTACCCTTATTGTGTTTTTCACACCTTCAATAAATAGTTTATAATATTCAACACCAAAAATCTCTTGTTCCATTTACGCTTCTTTTATTATTTAAAGGAGCACAATATGATAAGCATAACCAAGAATAACATGTTTAAAATATCCGTCTGATGTATAATCACAGTTGACAATTATGGACTAACTATACAATTGTACTTATGGTTTTCCATATGTGAAGACTGAATGTGTAAATGAAATAAAGTCATTGGAGATGCCACAACTAAAAAGAAGCACGTGCATACAATAAAAAAGGTCTTAAATAACTGAGCTAGAAGCATATAGCAGATAAACAGTAAAATATAGGTTGATCTATAAACCTAAAAAACAAAAATCTTTAGTTACATGATAGCACAAATTTATCAATTCTCTAATAGGCATTTGCACAAAAGCATGAAAATTTCAGTTTTAGAAAGAAAAAAATGTGAAGCCTGTAAAATATAATGAATTAGAACTGAACTTTTTCATTCATTTAAGTTATCAAAAAAATAATCTATTTACAATGAACAATTATATGTCTTCTCTCTGTATTAAAATTGATACACACCACACCAGAACACAATCATTCAAGTAATAATGTTCTAAATTGAATGATGCTCCTACCAATCAACTAATTCAAATGGACATCATAGAGACAATATTAGAGTAAATGATGAAAAAAACACACAGCATATTAGCTATGTAAGGTTTAATATGAGACGAAAATCACAAAAAAGCAGACTATAAAATGTGTATGTATATTAATAATGTGCGCCAATTGAGTTATTTATATTTATTTTGCAAATATGTATATTGATAACATGTATATTCAAATCATTTATCCATTTATTTCTACTAAAGAATACTACTAATTATATGCGTGAAGTACTATTTATTTGATATTATAAGATAACAAAAAGTAATATACCTCGATGTTTGCTCATACATAGACAATTCTCATAACTTTTACTTCAAATTTTAGACTATTGAAGCAGGTTTAATATTTGTTGAAGGGAGTAATTAATCATGGAACCATAGTAGATAATGGACATGGAAAGGAAACTACCAAACATAATAAGAGAAAAGAATAAGCATTTATTGATACATACCACTTGAAAAGAGCAATTTTTCATTCTCAAATATTCCCTAGCCGATGTTTAGTTTTATTTAAGCATCTGCATAAATTTTTTAATGTTACCACCTATTACTAAGGCTCTGTTTGTTTAACACAATAAGGTAACTTATAGCTTTTAGCTTATAAGTTTTGTTTGGTAACTGTTTTAAAAAAAAAGCTTATAGTTTATTTCACGAGCTTATAACTTATTTTTCAAACGCTATTTCAATTAGTTTTTGAGCTTATAGTTTATTATTTTTCATTCCATTTTTACCCTCATTATTTCATCAAAAATCCAGTTTTTACCCTTAATACTTTATTATAATTTACAATAAAATAAATGTTGACATTCTATTCTATTATATATACTAACGTAGTTTTTTATTTTTGACGTAGTTACCATGAACATGTTACGCCACTATTATATTATGTTGTACCACCTTATTCCAATTTCTTCTTTTTCCTTTTTCATGAAATATTTCATTTATTATTTATAAAGATATGCAAAAACATAATATTGGTTATTTTTTTTATAAACATAAAACTGATACAAGGGATTATTATTGCGATATATGTCTAGTTGTACACTAACTAATATTATATAGATTATATAATATTTAATTTTCCGTAATAAAATTTAATTTTTTTATCAATAAGAAAGTAAAAAATAATTTAATAATATATATAAGATATATTAATTAATAGAGAAAAATTTTAAAAAATTAAATTACTCAATTTTAAGTATTTTAAATATAGTTTTATTATAAATTAAGAATGTCCTTTTATGTTATTTTACATTTATCAGCTAGTGAACCGGTAATTTTACCAAACACTTCAATTAACTTATCAGCTATAAGCTATCAGCCATCAGCTATCAGATATAAGTTATCAACTATAAACTATAAGTTAGCTTATCAGCTAACCGCTATTTTTACCAAATAAAGTCTGAACAAGAAAATGTTAAGTTTCATCAGACCATGAAAAGATGGAAAGAAACATATATAAAGGAATGCATAACCTTCATTACTTCAAGCACTAATTTAAAAAAGTCAAATCTTTAATAATTCTTGTCTTATTCTTCTTTGTCTCTTCCTCTTCTAGAAAAAAGACACAAAGAATAGACATTCCATAAATATTAGAAAACCAATCATATAAATATAAACAGTTATTCAAAGTCCACAATGCATTCAAAGAAAAATAGTAACAAAAGATTATATTCATACAATTTACAAAACAAAGTTATTTACTACTAAGTATATAGACATTTCATCAAACATCTAGAGTGCAGGTTAATAATTATACAATTTGAATTTGGCTAATGGGAATTAAACAAAAAAAAAAAAAGACAAAATATAGTACCTGAATTCATTCCAAACACTACAATTCTCTCCATACCATTGTTTTGAAACCTACGCAAACAAAGAAAAAGAAGAATCAGTATTTTCAAACAAATCAAAAGACAATTATCTATAAACAAATTTAAACTATAATCAATATACAAAATACATATTTATTATTAAAAAAAATGCACCAAAGAAGAAAGAAAAGAAGAGAAAGGGGTTATTAGTGGAAACTCAACGATGGTGGCGACAAGAGAGATTGTAGTCGTTGCCATTGAAGATGGTGGCGGCGACGAAGATTGTGGCCAGTACCATTGAAGATGGTGGTCAGGTTGATCCATATAGAGAGAAATGGGTGCCATTGAAGATGAGAGTTGGGACGATAAAAGATAAGATGAAGACAATGTTTGAGTTGAGGATGGGAGAGGGATGATGATGGTGGCGAGATGATGAGTTCTGAGTAGTTACAACTTACAAAGAAGAAGAACATGAACACGTGAATGGGAAGACAAAGAGAGATTGGAAATACACATGCATTTTGGAGCGTGAAAAGATAAGTTGATGCTTTTATGGCTTAATAATGTTCCGTTGAAAGTTAGTATTTTTTGTTGGCGTTTTTTTTTTTTGGAACAGCAAAAATTCAATAAGGAAAACAAAGCACAATAAGTGCTACAAATAACACTGTTTGATACAAAATCAGTCTAGGAACTGGGTATAAAATCAGACCCGCAGAACCCAACCTTGTGTTTACCAATTAACAAATCAACAACACCTAAACTGAAAAACACATATACAATTTTAAGCAAGAGAGCAATCCCAACCAACTAATGCACCTATTCCCACCTTTACAAAATAAGGCACCTATGTTACATAACAACAAAGCAGACAAACCAATAGCAAATAACAAGCCATCCACTACTACAATTTTAGCTTATAATCTATAATAATATTATTTAGGAGCCTTTTTTTCAAAAAAAAATTTGCCACGTGTCATTCTCATATGTCTCATGCTCTCTCATTGTTTTGGCATTCAATGTAATAATTTTTGTAATCAATGTAATAATGTTATTTTGTGATTTTGTTATTTTTGAATTTTTTGTAATTAATGTAATCAAATATAATAATATATGATAATACATAGAATATAGGAGTACAACAAAAACAAGTACAACAAATACAAGTAAAGTGAATATAAAAATACACAAAAACAAGTATAAAAGAAATTCAAATGACACTATATAACGTCAAAATATTTTATAAAGTACAAAAAAAACAAAAGTACAACAAAAAAAATTTATAAAGTAAAAAAAAAAAATCAAATATAATAATATATAATAATACATAGGATATAGAAGTAACAATATAGAAGTACAACAGTACAACAAATACAAATATAAGTAAAGTGAATATAGAAGTACACAAAAATAAGTACAACAAAAATTCAAATGACACTATATAACGTAAAAATATTTTATAAAGTACAAAAAATACAAAAGTACGACAAAAAAAAAAAATTATAAAGTACAAAAAAAAAAGAATGCAAAGAATATTCCTTATGTTTATGACCCAATATTACATTTTAGTCCAGTCTTTTACACCTATAAATAGTCTGTCTATTGTTATATTCTATTCATCAAAGTCAAAACAAACATATCATGGCTCCTTCATATGACTTCATTGCTTCGATAAATGTCAATAAAGAGAGTTGAAACCTGATGGTTCAGGTCGTAAGGTTGTGGTATGTTAAGGATCTTGGTTCAAATAAACTACCGTTTTCCATGGAAATGATAATGATGGATAAGAATGTAAGTATTTTTTCAACAAACTCATTTTTTTATATGGTTTGATTGCTAAATTATATTTATGGTTTATTATAAAATTTGTTTTTATATGCACTGTTTTTTTTTTTTTTTTTGAATCAAACAAACTTATTGCATTTCATTAAAAACTAAATGTTCAATACAAAAGAAAATATTCTCAAATCTATGGAAGCTAGACCAAGAATTGGCCGCCCTAGCAAGAGTATGAGCAACCAAATTCGCTTGCCTCCTAACAAACTTAACCTCAAAGTTTATAAAAGATGACATAAGACTACGGATATCATGAACAATTGACAAAAACTCATAGTTGCCTCTACGCTTCATATGAATGGCCTCTATCAAAACTTTCGAATCACTTTCAAAATGAACTCGATCCAGTTCTCTATGTCTTGCTTCTTCCATTGCTAAAAGTAAAGCCCATGTTTCTCCTTCTACAGATGAAATCACAGTTTGCTGCCATTATGTCATACCAGCCATGAAGTGACCACTATTATCGCGAAAACACAATCCCATCGAGGTCCTTCCAGATCCAGGCACAAAGGCAACATCAACGTTACATTTTACCAAGTCTAAAGCTGGTTTCTCCCACCTTACCAAATCTGTTTCTGTAGTCCCGCTCACATTATTACTTTGTAACTTATGTAATGAGTACCAATCATTCCAAGCATCAAAAACATGTCTTCCAATTTGACGTGGCATCTGGACATTATCATTCCAAAGCTTATCATTACGAGTGTGCCAAATGCACCAGAGTAACATAGCCACTCTACCAACAGTATCACTACTTTCATTGCTGCAAACAGCGAAAATACGATCCATAGCATTAGTTTGTTGGTACGAAGCATTATGTAAGACAGATGACAGACTAGCTGCACTCCAACTATCCCTGGCTACTGCACACCTAAAGAATATGTGAAGCTCATCCTCAATCTCCTCATCACACACAGGACAATTGAGAGTACATTCCACTCGCCTTTCCAACAATCGAGAACGAGTCGGGAGACATCCTCTACATAAGCGCCAAAGTAAATGACGTGCCTTGTGCGGAGCTTGAGCTTTCCAAATACCATTCCAATTGCCCATAACATGATATTTGTCGCTACCTATTATGTAACACATAGCTAACTTATACCCGGATTTCACTGAATAACACTCATTTCTTTCCTCCTCCGGGACCACTTTATCCTCACGGACCGAGCTAACAAGTGGTGTTTCCAGAATCTTCTCCGCTACATCCTTTGAAAACAAATTTCGAACCTTAACTATATTCCACGCTTTATAATTTTCGTGTAACAAATCTCTGACAGATAACTGATATACACCTGCTGGTTGAGGCGAGGGCACCCATCTATTAGCACTCCCACGCAACCAGGGATCATGCATAACACGAATATTATTCCCACTCCCAATCCGCCACCTACATCCAAGAGAAAGAATTTGTCTAGCTTGCCACATACTACGCCATGCAAAGCTGGGGTTGTATCCCAATTGAGCCTCAAATAAAGAGGAACGTGGAAAATATCTGGCTTTAATTAATTTTTCTACCAATGAGTTCGGATTCTGTTTTTCGGTTTATATGCACTTTTTATATGTTCATTTTTTTTTATTATTTTAGCAAAAAAAATAATTTATGTCTATTATATTTGATATGTTACCATTTATGTAGTGTATAATTTATTTTTTTTAAATATGTGCAAAAGGTTCTGTTCAATATTATATTTTTATTTTTAAGGGTGATTGTATTCACGCGACAGTTCGGCGTTCTCTTATATACAAATTTGAGAACGACGTAAAAGAAGGGGAATTATATAATTTCACTAACTTTGAGATTACTTCCAAGTTGGTGAGTATAGAACCACAAGACACCAATATAAGTTGAATTTTCAGTATGCTACAAAGGTAAAAAATGGTGCTGATAAATTTGTGTCTCCGCATCTGTACGTCATTTCTAATCCGAGTGACATATTTGTTGGTGATTATGACACTGACTATTTAGTGGGTAAGTCTCCTTTTAGTTTTTCACAAGGTTTTTTTTTTAATAATAAATATTATTATTAATATTAACTGCATGTTATTTTACGCGTTCAATTTTAGATATTATGGGTATGTTGACCATGGTGGGTGTGGAAAAAACATTTACGCGGAATGGTGTTCAGTCAAAAATGGTAGCTATTGAACTTGATCATGATGGGTATGTATTTTATTTATTTTATATTTATATTTATGTTTAGTATTTAATTGATGTTAATATAGTTTGAATTTTAGAAGCCGTACTTAATTTGTATATAATTTTTTTAATGTAGTTGCCGGTTCAAGTGTACACTATTTGGTGAATTTGTTGATATGCTGAACGCTTTTATTGCGACATCGGGTGAGACACAAAATGTGATTGTCATGCTAATGTTGGCAAAGGTAAAAAACTTTCAAGGTAATGTTTAAATTCATTCTACATTCAATTGTATACTTTATTTTTCCTGAAACAATTCATTCATATATTATTTTATTTATGACCGTAAATAATTATTCATATTTATGGAAAGATTATTCTATTTGTTGTATGTCATTATTATATTTACGACGGTATTTAATGGCTCTCTATTCTATTAATAAATGACTATTTAATTCAGTCAACTATAATTTTTTACATATTTTAATTTTAATTTAATTCCAATTAATGTCAACATCTATAATAATATTATTTGAGACCATTTTCTCAAAGTTTCATGTACACGTGACAATCCCACAATCATTCTTCTCTCATATTGTTTTAGCAATAAATGAATTAAATGATTTAAATATTATTTTTTGATTTTTGTTGGCATTCAATCCTGAAGTCAAACCGGATTTTGAAAGCACAATTATAAGAGCACAATTACGTGATTTGATATTATATAGTATTTCCTAATTTCCTAATTCCTAATTTAATTGCAATTAAATTTCAATTCTCATGATTCATGATTTTTTTCTTTCTATATATAGATTATTGCTATGTAATTAATACTATTTGACAAAAACATTTTAGGGTTGGCTGTCTGACATCTATATATAGTTCTCACCATAATTTTCTTTCATTCTTTTACAAAATCAATTCATATTTTGTCATTCCCTTTTTTTATATGCTTTTATGTTAGTGCTTAAACGGGGTTCTCTTTAAGTGTTTTATTGCCACACTCACACTTTTATAAAAAAATTTTTTTGCAGAGTTTTGTGAATAAAAGGTTGTGAATATCGTTGCATTTTATATTTAATTCGTCTATGACATGTTAAAAATTCAGAGCAAAATCATTTTTTTTATAGTCGTATTTAGAAGACTCTATTTAAATTTTATTGCTTTATCAATATTCAATATCAATTTATAAATATCAATTTTATAAATACAAAGTTTACAAAGTTTCTTAATGCAAATTTTATTCAAAATCGAGTATATATGTATGCCATAATTATATTGTATGAATTTAGGAAAAAATATTGTATATGAAATTGTCAGCCTATGTTATAAGAAATATAAATAAAATGTCAGCCTACGAATTTACAAGAAAAATGAAAAAATAAATCCAAGTGCAATTTATATGAGAATAAATTCAACTAATACATCAATACGGAGGCCTGTTTATTATTGTAATTTCTACGGGAATATATAATTCTACTTATGCATTAATACATATGATTTTTTTTTTAGAATTTCTACTTAGATCTATATTTTTAGTTATACATAAATACGAAGACATATTTATTTTATAATTTTTAAGGATTTAGTCCTACATTAATTGGGAGACTACTTTTTTTTTTTTTAAATTTCAACGGGAAACTATTTTTTGCTTAAATATTAATACGGGAATTGATTTTTTTTTGTTTTTTGTTATTTATATTGTAGTCTATATTTCTACTCATATAATACATATATTTTTTTTTTATAATTCATATCCACCTAAAAACCTTTATCACATAGTGTCATTTTACAAACGCATTTTTACCCGTGCTTGACACGGGTCTGGATACTAGTAGCACTAATTTAATAGCACTTTTTCACAAGTGCTATTAAATATCTCACTCAAATACTTACAATAGCACTTTACTAGCAAAAGTGCTATTGGCTTTTAATAGCGCTTTTAGTGCAGGCGCTATAATAACAAGTATACCTAAGATAGCACTTCCCCACAAGCACTATTATTGGGCTTTTTAGTGAGAAAAATAAAACAAACTAATTAAAACTAAAAAACATTTTGCGACCTCTTTTTTCACTCTCACTTCACTTTTCATTCTCACTTCATTTTTCATCTCCAGATCCACCGTCTCAGATCCAGAAACCATCGTCTCAGAACCCAAAAACCGCCGTCTCTGAACCACCTTCTTCTCACACCATCGTTTCGACGAACCCATAACCACTTTCCGACGAACCTAGAAAATTGAAACCCAGAACTCGACGAACTCCATCGTTCCTCTCTTCACTTCGAACTCTCCGTCTCCATCGATCTTCTCCTCAGTCATTCTTCATCATCGTTCCTCTCTTTACTGAATCCCCCATGTTCCGACGAACTCTCCATTGTTAAACCCTAAATCCCAAATTGAAGGATTGTTACCATTGTTGAAAGCTTGAAGGTGGTAAATAATTTCCCCTCTCTTTATTTTTCTGTTGTTGATGCCTTTTACTTTTTGGATTTTCTGTTGTTGTATGATCCCTATAATCCCTATAATTTTGATTGTTGTAGTGTTGTACAATAGAAATGGTGTTTATTGGTATTGTAACACTTTCTCTTTGGTCTAATGTTCTATGTAGTAGAACTCAGTTGAATTTTAGGGTTTTCTAAAAGTGGAAGTTGAACTCATATTTGTGTTTTTTTATATGAAAGATAAGAGGCTAGCAATGTTTGTTTCCATTTGTTATTAAGGTTGGTCGCATCTTAATTTTCTGTTAAATCTTTTGTGGACATCGAATGTGGAAAGATCTCACCAACAGTGGTAAGAAGAATATAAACATACCAATTGCAACCCAAGCAATGCCTCATACTTAAATGGTATCAGAATACCTGAAATAAACCAAAAGTAAAAAATCTCACTACCACAAGCAAGTTGAAACTAATGTGCTTACCTCCCATCATTTTCATTGATAGGTAAGTCAGATGGCAATTCTTCTAGCATAGTCAGGAGAACAACACTGAGTTATTCTTGTGCCTGCATGATCTAGAATCTTACCGCTATGAGATTTGAAATTATGCTTTAAAACAACTGAAGACTGAATATACTTACTGCTCTAGTGTAACAGGATCATCTTGGGCCTGCGGTTTTACACCAACTGGAAATGTTTCCTGTACATTCATTTGGACTTTCGTCTCTTCCATATCTTATTTATTTTTAATATCATTGAAGATCTTGTGGTTGCATTCTTATCAGTTCCATTTATTGTACCGTGTTTTTGCAGGTTCGATGGGTTGGTCCACTCATCTTCCTATTGGGTGAATGAAGGTACTGATTTTACCATTTCCCTTTATTTGTTTATATTGTAAATTTTAAGGTCTGATGATTTCTAATAGGTTTTTGAGGATGCATACAAGTCACCTTTGAGTTTCATTGTTCTTGGTAACATTGAGAGGTAAAATTTATCCAAATTAATGGAGTACGTGGCCATTGGTCCTTGTTTTTCAAACCTGATCTCTGAGACACTACTGGTTAGTTTTTTGAATTAGTTTATGCACCTCTTTGTTTATCATCTTTGATCCTTTATATTATCTCCAAATATATTTGTTTTTTGGACTTACAAACAGAGTTAGTGATTTACATGGCTTTGAAAATGCAAGATTTTAGAATTATACGACACTAATTGTGCATAGGGAAAAATATTATTAATAGTGACAAGTGGTAGCAGACCAAGTCATGGTGCTCTGTTTTCTATTGCGGTGCGGCGTTTTTTGCTTGTTGTCATGGTGCTTTGTTTTCACGGTCTTGTGCACTGTGTGTTTATGGTCTTAGGCAGTGGGCTTTGGGCTGCTATGTTTTTAGCCCTGGTTTTTTATTTCCAGCTTTCTTATAGTGGTTTTGGTGGTGTTTGTACATAGTGCCTTTAGTCTCTTTGTTTGTTTTGCAATTTTTGTTTTTCTTTATTGGAGATTTTTGTACTTCTTGTACTCTATCTATCTCACTGTTTTATACTTGTTTCTTATATGAAATAAAATTTTGAACCATTCAAAAAAGGAGCAGGTTGTTGGTGTCCGAAATAGGTTGTTGTTACCATCATTTGTGCTTAATATTATTTGTGGTGTGATTCTATTAAAAATTTGTATTAAGAGTTAAAAAAATTGATGCTCTAACTACACATGTAAGGCAAATTTATTTAGTTGCCATGTACTATTACATGACACAAGGTATTGAGTGTGCTATAATGATGAGAAGTAATCAGACTCCCTAAATTGAAAACAGAGCTTTTGGAGTTATTTGTTTTTATGTTTTATTTATTTACTCAATTAATTAAGTGTTGAGTAGTACTTTTTTAATGTCTTATAACTTGGTATTGCTTTTTGCAATTGTGTGTATCATAGCTTCAAATTGTTGACGGTTTAAAAACAATTCATTAAAATGCTTCTCTATCAAGTATATTATTCATAAGCTGCTGCTAAACTTGTTCTGCTAAACTTTTTCATTCTCTTTAATTTTTCAGGGACTTCTTGAAAACATGAGAGATGTTGGCTTTGGTTTGGAAAATGGCAGTGGCGATTCGTTGCGATTAAGTTGTTAGCTTTGTGACAAGGGTCGAGATCTCGAGCAGTCCGTTCTAAAGAACTCAGTTTCAATCTATGCATCAGGTCTGGTATTTACGGGTTCTGGTAGGTTGTTTTTAATTGTTGCTCGGTGTTTTCTATGCTACATGTGTTGCCTGTGATGTAATGGGATGAGCAACATTAATTTTGTATTGTTTTTAAGTCGTTAGCTTCAGTCACAAACACTAAACTCCCCTAATGTTTACTTAAAACAATTTTGTGTAATATGTCTATTATTTTAGATTACAAGTGGTTAATTAATATCTAAGAGTTTGTATTTGTTAAGCAATGTAGGAGAACTGTATATGAATTGTTGCTCATGATAATTTAGTTGGACTGTTGGCTCAAAGTTATGAAATGTAACTGCTGCTAAACTTTTCCATTCTCTTCGTTTTAATTTTTCAGGGACTTCTTGGAAACATGAAAGATGCTTGCTTGGTTTGGCAATTGGCAGAAGATTTCCTTAGCTTAATTAGTTTGTCTTATTATAATTAAGGTCATGAACTTCATCTAGCGGGTTAGGATAATTAGTTTGTTTTTGTCTTGGACACAAAATTGTCTTGCTTCTTTGTTTGTTTTGTGAAGGATGAGAAACTCATGTAATTTTAAGGATGAGAAACTTATTGGCCTTCTTTGTGCCTATTTATCTTTATTAATATAATTTTTTCCTTTTGACGTTTGTATTTCCTACTATATTTTATGTTTCAAATTAAGCTTCATGTCAAAAGTACAATTTAAGTTCCATGTTGGACAGACATGTTGAAGAAAAAAAAGGTTGCAGCTTATAAAAAAAATAAAAATTGACCTGTTGTAAAAAAAAAAAAATTGTAGCTTGTAAATAAAATGACATACAATAGCGCTTTTGTGATGAAGTGCTATTAAAGGTAGGGCAAACGATAGCACTTTTGAACACAAGTGCTATTGAAATTGAAACCTATAATAGTGATTTTATGAAAAACGCTATTAAAGTATGTTCTCAAAACAGGTCTACTATAGCACTTTTATTGTGCAAAGCGCTTTTAAAGATTGATCATACAATAGCACTTTAAAAAGCGCTATCATAGCTACAGACCTACAATAGCACCAGCTTCAATAGCACTTAAAAGTGTTATTAAAGCTAAAAAAAGTGCTATAGTAGCCTTTTTTTGTAGTAGTGATCTTTACTGATACCTAAACACGAGTGCTCCCTCCTAATGTACTGCTACTTGGGATCTCGCGCCCCGCTACAAAATAAAACCGAGCGCATGGACACAAAACCGCATCCGACCCGAAATCGATGAGCAAGGGCCTTAAGAGATACAACCAGAAGCAGCAGAAGGGAAAAGGAGGAAAGCACATGTCTCTTCAACAAAACACCCATCACCTGCAGAACCAAAAATCAGATAGCAAAGCCAGCAAGACAGCATACACAGTTGCGGTGAAACACCATCTACAAATCTTCAGTCAACCAGCTCCTAAGCAAGCCAATGGGTTTGTGCGCCACAAACTTAAATCATACAAAAATACTTTCGACCGGGCTCTAAGGATTCTCCACGACAAAATCTTCACTTCTTCCAACACTTTTTCCAAATCATAGCCGGAATGATTAAATATCATATCATTTCTAGTATTCCAAATGCGTGAGACAGTTGAAAACCAGAATACATAAATCATGTCACGGGTCTTGAAATTGCTAGGGACCAAATTTTTTAAGAGGATTAAATGGTCATGACCCCCTTCCGAGAAAGCCAATGGAACTCCTAACCAATTTACTATCTTTCTCCATACCGAATGTAACACCCAAACCCGAATTTACATAAAATTCTAACTTTCAAAAATATTTTTACAAAACTCGCAGCGGATAGAAAGACTTCATTGTTTAAATCAAGACCAAGATACAAAACACTAGTTTGAGTATTACATTCTCAAAAAAATAATACTAAATAATAAAATTAGTATTCACCGGTCTATACAAGAAAATACTCATTTAATACGACATTAAATACATAAAAGACTCGATATACAAGAACCCTTCCCGTGTCCTAATCAGAGCAGAGCTTCACCGACATACTTGAACATAACACAACACCTGAGGATCTGAATCACCCAACGATCTAGCAAACACACAAAACAGAGAGTTAGATTTATATAACCGACACATAATAAATGAAGTAAGGTACTATCATTTATCTCGACAACATCATACACCAACACATAATATATATATATATATATATCCAACTCAACCTTCTACGCATACATCATAAACCAACATCAATAACAAGATAAGAATATTTCTCAATTAATATACATATATCTATTCACCATTCATCAACACATAAATAATGCACACTTATCTATTTACCAATCATAAACACATAGTACAATTTAGTGTTCACCTTCATAATGTAACTAATGTCACCTTCAATGTTATGTCCCTGGACACAACTACATGTGGTACCAATTTCACCATCTATTTCGGATACAAGAATCCGGTTCACCATCCATTAGACATGACATATGCATGAATGAAGTGTCATCAACAACATGTAAATATACATATAAAACATCACCAACATTGCATGTAATATTACATGACTTCACCAATTCATCATCCATTGTTTGCACATATACAAACACACACCATATATATTAATCTCAATTCACCATCCATTATAAATCAACTTTACATAGCATATATGTAAATCATAACGTCATCATCATTAAATTCACCAACAAATATATATATATATATATATATATATATATATATATATATATATATATATATAGCACATTTTTACATATATATAAATCAACAACGTCAACATCATTATTATCATCATCTATCATCATCATCATCAATCTTTATAATATTCACCAAATATATATATATATATATAACACACATGTACATATATACAACTTCAACAACAACATCACTAGTCATCATCAATAATCAACATTCATATACATATATATATATATATATACATATACATATCATACATGCACATACATATATACAACTCAACAACAACATCACTAATCATCATCAATAATCAACATTCATATACATATATATCATACACGTACATATATATATATACAACTCAACAACATCATCACTAATAATTATCAACAATCATCAATCATTATCCATCATATATATATATATATCATACACATACATATACATATTCCAACAACACCATCGTTAATCATTATAATCATATTATTCACCAAACATACATATACATATAACACATGTATACACATAGATAATCAACAACATCACCATCTTTATTAAAATCCACAAATAATAAGTTCTGGTTCTACTTGGTCGCTTGGCGAGCTCTAGCAAACACTGACGACACAAGACAGAAGATTCTGGTCTCTCAGCGAGACCTGGCGAGCACTGGTCGCCACTTCTCGCCAGCTGCGAGCTCAAGAACAACAATGCTCGCTGCGTGTCGCTGCAAGGCTCGCTCAGCGAGCAAACACAGATTTGCATACTCTGTTTCGGGTTTCAAATAAAATCATCATCTAAATCACCAATTCGTGTTCCAGTACTAAAAAGATTATTCATTTAAGTTATAAACATACTCATACACCTAAAAGTACAATTTATAATACTTAAAAACATTCAAATCATCAACAATCAAAGATTTGTCATGCTTTTTGTCAAAAACTCAAAAACATATAATTTCATCAAAACATCCATAGATTCTCAATTTCAAAACCATCAACTTGTACTTTTAGCATCATAAGACATATATAACACTAAATCATAACAAAAGGTAGCATTTTGAATCATACACGTTCATAAAAATATCATCTTTTCAACACAAAATGAGTGAGAGGGTTTGGGCAAAGAGAAATGTAATTTCTCCCCCCTCTTGATCACTCATTGATCATATAAATCTACACTCTTACCTTAATTGAAGAACTTCCTAGCTTTCCCTCTTCAATCTTCCCCTCTAACTTGGCTTTTCTTCTCTTTTCCCCTTTCTTTCTCTATTCTTTCTCTTCTCTTCTTTTCTCATGAGAGCTTCTCTCTCTTCCTCCACCAAAAACAACACAAATGAATTTCTCTCTCTAAAACCACCTATTTATATCTAGGTCAAATTTCATTTCTAATTACAAAACTACCCTCCACTTATTTAAAGCCCAACAGATCAAGCCCAATTCTAATATTCACACATCATCAAGTCACTACTCTACTAAATACACTACTATAATAAATGCACCACCACATTATAAATGCCACATATTTAATTCAATCACACAAACATGACAATTAAATAAATAAATTTAATTAAATAAATAAAACGGGATGTTACAATTCTACCCCCCTAAAAGAATTTTCGCCCTCGAAAATTGCACAACTAAAACAATCCTTCCAAGATCACCTCATCCAGTTTTTCAACAAAACATCCAAAATTTTATACATTACTAAGTTTAACAAAATTAGTTCATCTCAACAACACGACTTCGTCTACTATCGACAAGAGATCAAAGACGGCCAGTTCCTCAATTTGCCAATAGATAGTCAAGAATCGTGATGGTGACATCGACCATTTTCATCTAACCACAATAATGCGCTCTTAATCTCGAAACATCCGAAAGAAACGCTCCACGACGAATGTTACTCAATCCTTACATCATTTGCTCAATCAACTTTTGCATTCCTTAACACAAATATCTTCCAAGATTAATTATTCCGTCGATATGCTCAAATCCAAATCTTAATTTCTTCATCAAATTACTATTATTCCACCGTTCTCACTTATCATATCCACAATCCTTTACTCTTTCTCATATCCAAAAATAATAATCTTCATTCAAGTAGAATCCTTCACATCTTTCGTATATGCACAATTACAATTCTACCGCGTGCGAGACAATCCCTTTTCCAAATATTCACTTGACTTAAGTCGTATTTTTATACACACTTTCACTACTCGTTCTTAGCATATCCTTCCGATGACCAATCTTCCTTATTCCATTATTCCAACAACACTTTGTTCTTAACTTCATCTTAACTTGCAAAATCCTCATGTGAAATTCTCTTACATACCTTTCCACTTAATGATCTTATCATCTCGATCTTCAATCGTAACCTCCTCCTACAATTTCCTTTCCGAACTCGGTCAATTCCAACAGATAAAAATTCATCTTAAATCTCAAAATCCCATTCTTAGTTACTTGAAGCTCACTTCCTTACTCTAACTGATTTCACATCAGTCGATCTATTAAATTCAAGTCCAACTTTCAATTCCTCCCCAATCTCTTTGAGAATCTAATATGTCAACCTCGTCATTCTTAATTCCATACTGTTAAACTTCCCCTCATCTACTAATCTTGCATTCTTGAACCGCTCACTCAAATCCAATTTCTCTCATCATTATTACCGATATTTCCTACCGCATTCACTTTGCTCCAATGATGTCTTAATCCAAAATTAAAATTCCCCAACTTTAACTAATTCCGGACACTCCAAACCTCGACTCATCCAAATTATTTCTTTCCATAAATCCTTAACTTCTTCGACACATATGCCACAGTCTAAGTATCCGTAGAAACACGCCATCTAAACTTACTCCATAACTTTCAACAACTTCCAAAGTAACCAACTGTTCTCTAACAACTTCCAATCTCAATAACCAACTTATGATCTTAATCACAACACGACATTCACTTTTGACGACTCATACTAATCCAATACTCTATATCACGTGACCACCGAAATCACTTCTTGTTACCAACACTCAAATTCCGATAATTTCAATGCCAACTTACAATGCTTGTAATACACCTCTCATATGTTGTCACCCTTCTTCTTACTCAACAACCTTTGATGTTATCCTCATCGAAACAATTGCTCCATTAACCTTCTAATTCTTAATAAGTCTTCCAATTATTCTTCCGATATTCAAACGTCTCAAGGAACACACCCTTCTCCTCCATTTAATCTCAAACCCATCTACAAACGTCTATCGACAACTCCAACCTTCACACCCAACTATAGGTTTCTAAGGTCCTAACTTACCCTCCTAATAAGGAACTAGTATCGATAGTGTTCATACACATATCGCATACAAGGGGTAACCACAAGACATGATCAAACACACAATCATACAAACACGAAGTATAATATGTAAACATCTCCATCAAATTGCACACAAGCAAAACACAACATTTCACATAGATATTCAAGTACCATGCATCTTTCGTAAGCTAAAACAAACACGAAGGATACATATTATCCATCAATGAAATCTAAAAGTCCAACAATTCACATAAGCATAAGCATTTAAATAGCACATACTTTTCGTGAATTAAGAATCACATTAAAACAAGAAAAGTTGCATATACCACGATAATCATTTAAACTAGTTTGCCAAATTCATATTTATATAAGCATATCATGCAAGAAGACAATCAACCTAACATGATCATTAATCATGGTATAACAAAATAACCAATACATGTGCATCATACATGTATCAACTCTATTCTTAGAAAGATAACATAATTAATCTCTACAGATCATGGATGACAAACGAACAAGTCACGTTTCATAGCAATTATTCAATGCATGTCATTTAAAATGAAATCATACATCAAGCATGTTCTAGAATCCATCCATTACCAAATTCCTACTCTTCTTATTTTTACGAAAATAATTAGTTTCGCACATTCAAAAGAAAATAATTCTAGATCCTCAATAATATTCACATCCCCAAGAATCAATATTAATTCTAAATTATCTCATGCACATAAAGAGCTACACATCAATCATACACATAGATACACATAAGCATTCGTATAAACTTCCATCATGATTAGTTACATTAAACCATCATTTCAATTATCACGCTCAAGTCAACATATGCAAATCATATGTGAATTTACATAGTATAAAATGAATTCTAACATACACCGGCACATATCATACATACTCAGATAACTCACCACAAATCAAGTAATCATTACATCATAATATAATCAATTATAGCAACACAAATCACTTAGCATCACAGATTATTCAGACACAACCAAATAATCAATCATTAAACAACCAATCTATTCATCTCTTGCACATCCAAGAATAACAAGGAAAACAATTTACAAAATCACAATATCAATGTGGGTGTGCTTCTCTCAATGATACTGCACCATGTGGTCACTTCTCTCAAGCGATACTGTGCCACATCCGGTATGATACTTCTCTCAATGATACGGTATCGTACCAACCCTATAATCAAACGATTCACTTAGAGACTCTAGCATCTAGTTCTTCATTTCATAAATAATATCAATACTCATCATAAGTAATCACATCAATTCATTCATGATTCATTAACAAACAAATTTATCATCAATAGAATAAACATAACCACACCAAATGAATTCATGAAACCAACACATCACAACTCAATATTATTTATGAAACAATCAATTCATAAGTCAATCATCAATTAAAACATACGTCTCATGAATTAGGTAAAGCAACATCTCAACCAAAGAATCAATAATACAAAATTCATGAAATTAATCTCACACACAATCAACAAGTTACGGCAACACACGTAATTCACCAATATATTCTCATCTTAGATTACAACGATTTCATGAATATTCAACAATAATCATCATGTTAAAGTATTCAAGTAATATCACTATCTCATTCCTATTCATACATTCTCAATTCTATGAATACAAGCATGTCATCATATTGGTATTTCAATCATACTACACAATCAATCATCATGAATAAATCATCTCAACATTCCTTTACGACACATGCATAAACAATCGCACTCTATTTCACTACATAGACTTTCACCAACAAAGAAATCTATACTCATATACTAACATAATCACTTCAAATACAACAATAACGGAAAGACACCATTATTTAAATCATTGTCTTGAAATCCAAACAACAATCACATTCTCAAGAAGAATAAACATAATTAGCGACAATAACCATATTTTCATATTTCATCGAATGAAAACATCAACAACAACAAATTTCATCATACATTTGCAAATTAGTTAAATAGTGACTAAGGTGCAAGTGTAGACACAACAAACAAATCACCAATAAAACTCAACTGACACACAACTCGACTGACACTACGCTCACTCGGTCTGATTGTACAGACCGGCTCTGATCGACACCTATAACCCACACGTAATCCGAAGATAACGGGGCTCTGATACCAAATTGTAACACCCAAACCCAAATTTACATAAAATTCTAACTTTCAAAAATATTTTTACAAAATTCGCAGCGGATAGAAAGACTTCATTGTTTAAATCAAGACCAAGATACAAAACACTAGTTTGAGTATTACATTCTCAAAAAAATAATACTAAATAATAAAATTAGTATTCACCGGTCTATACAAGAAAATACTCATTTAATACGACATAAATACATAAAAGACTCGATATACAAGAACCCTTCCTGTGTCCTAATCAGACCAGAGCTTCACCGACATACTTGAACATAACACAACACCTGAGGATCTGAATCACCCAACGATCCAGCAAACACACAAAATAGAGAGTTAGATTTATATAACCGACACATAATAAATGAAGTAAGGTACTATCATTTATCTCGACAACATCATACACCAACACATAATATATATATCCTATTACGCATACATCATAAACCAACATCAATAACAAGATAAGAACATTTCTCAGTTAATGTACATATATCTATTCACCATTCATCAACACATAAATAATGCACACTTATCCATTTACCAATCATAAACACATAGTACAATTAAGTGTTCACCTTCATCATGCAACTAATGTCACCTTCAATGTTATGTCCCTAGACACAACTACATGTGGTACCAATTTCACCATCTATTTCGGATACAAGAATCCGGTTCATCATCCATTAGACACGACATATGCATGAATGAAGTGTCATCTGAAGGTGAAAAACACAAGAAGGGGGGGGGGTTGAATTGTGTTTTGAAAAATAATTCTTATCTAGTAAACAGATTATAACGCAGCGGATGAAAGAAGCTATTCAAAAAGCAAAACACAAATAAGACAATGAGAGAGAGAGAAGAGTGCACACACAGAAATTTTATACTGGTTCCTCTCACAAAACGAGAGTAGTCCAGTCCCCTTGTACTTCCAAGGGATTTCACTATAATCTCAAAGATTACAAACCTAATGCTCAAGCACACAAGCAAGAGACTTCCTTGCTCTAGGTCACACAAGACAAAGAGACTTCCTTGCTCAAGTCACACAAGACAAGAGACTTCCTTGCTCAATTCACACAAGATAAGAGACTTCCTTGCTCAAGTCACACAAGACAAGAGACTTCCTTGCTCAAGTCACACAAGACAAGAGACTTCACAAACTAACTTAATACACAGATTAAGTAGGACTGAAAGTTCTAAGCTAGACTCTCTAAACACTAAGTTCAGAGCCTACAATATCAAAATATATTTTACTTAGAAAGTTACACAAGAAAGAATGAAAACAGTTCACAGCTTGAATACAATTTAAGTCTTTCTCTCAGTTTGATAATCTTCCAGTAACCTTTTCTCTAGCAAAAAGTCTTCTCTGAGTCTTCTATTAATATAAAATAAGAAAAGAAAGAAGGATAACGTATTTTCTTTGATACGAAGGAGTGCTTCCATTTTCTTCATCTGGCCGCTGCCGTTTCTCTCTTCATCTCACCGTCGCGAACGCACCTTTCCGTCCATGACAGCGGCAACGTTCTTTCTTCTCCACACATCGACTTGGCGTATTGGTGTATTTTCATGACAGAACGTCTTGCGGTCATCACCAAATCACATGGTTCCCAAAATTTTCAACTATCATAGACATCAAGCCCTTCAATGAGAGAAGTTATGTGTAAACATGTAAACAAACCAAAAACTAAAGAGAAATAGAAATAAAAAGTAATAACCACTACTGCAGTGGTGTTTGGTGTTGTGTGAAAAAGGAGAAACACCACCGCCGATGTGACGAACGACAAGGGACGGCGGCAGATGAAGTGGGAGAGGCGGTAGGCCGAGGAAGATGGAAGGTCTGTAGTATCAGAGAAACAAGCGTTTCCTTTTTTTTTTTAATTATTATTTATTAAAACAAATATGGCTTTTAAACCTCAGCCCTTTGATTGTTTTTAGCCACATGTCATCCATCTAAAGAGAGAACAAAAATAGAAGGAGCTAATAGAAATGGAGCAAAGCTGCACTCACTCAAAAGAGATTCGCAAAAATTGCAAATCAATTGGTTCATAGATAATCATAAGCCATGTGAAAATCGATTAATCGGGTATATTGCAAAGAGAAAATTTTCAAATAAATTCAAAAATGATTTATTGAATATCAAAATGATTTGGGAATGACAGCACATGGAGACCAAATCAAAAACCCTTTTAGGGAAGGGAGTTTAAATCACAATCAATTAGGGAAGGGAGATTAAATCAGAACCAAAGAAATGAAAATTGAGGAAAATCAGAAAATATGAAACACAACAACAATGAGATGAAAGAGAAAGAGACAAATCCTCTACAAGGATAAGCATTGAAATGGAAAAATTGAGAGAGAAAAAACCACATTATCACTGAGACGACAAAGTGAATAAGGTGGGGGATGAATTGCGGAAATGATTAACTAGGGATGGCAAATAAGCCCAAACCCGCGGGGCCCGCCCGAACCCAAGCCCGAGTCAACGGGTAAAACCCGAGTTGACTGGGTTTGGGTTCGGGTGCCACCCGATTCCACGGGTGCGGGTTTGGGATCAATCAAACCCGCACCCGTAACCCGAAACCACACCCGTTTATATATTAAACTATTTAATTACCCCTTAATTTATATCTCAAACTATTTATTTATTTTGTATCATGTGGGGTGAAACTTATGTGTTTAATTTGGTTGATTTCTAAGCCTATTGATATTTTATTTTGGTTGAATATGAAAAATTACTATTACTTCATTTTGGTTGAATATAAAAAATTACATTTTTTTCTTTTAGTTTTTCTTTTAGTAGATATTTTGCTTCGGGTGGAAAAACCCGAACAAAAACCCGAACCCAACGGGTGTGGGTGCGGGTTTTGTTTTGCCACCCGAACAACCTTTGGGTTTGGGTTCGGGTTCGGGTGATGATTTCCGGTGCGGGTTTGGGTATTATAAAACCCGCACCCGTGGGCACCCGTTGCCATCCCTATGATTAACAACAATGATAAAAATTAAGCAGCACAACAAAGATTAATCTAAAGGCTATGATTTAACCCTCTCATATGTCACAATAAAAATCCATCTCAAATAAAATAATCCAAGGGCCTTGGTTTAAATTAAAATAAATCAATCGTTAGTTGATCCAATGATGATTGACGCTGGATTTAGTAGGAAAGACCACAGTTTGATACCCGCAACTGCGATTAGGAGGAGGCTGAAACCACTTGATGTCATAACTGACCCCAAACCAGATTAGGCGATCCAATGAGCTAGGGGTGTTCAAAAATCCAGTTAACTGGACCAAACTGTAATTCGAACTGCACTGAACCATATTTCAAACTGAACCATTTAATTCAGTTTTAAACTGAACCAATTTTCAAAAACAGTTACAATTCAGTGTATAACTGGTTCATAACCTGTTTGAATTTATGAACTGGTTTTTATTAAAAAAGAATATTTAATTTTTTTTATTAAAACCACTTTATAATTAGTTTAAAAAATAAACCAATTTTTATAAAAAATGATTTCAGTTACTAAATCGAACCATTTATATAGTTCGTTCACTGGGTTTTTGAACCATGAACATCTCTACCATGAGCTAGGTAGTGATGGGTGAAAATAAAACAAAAAATAATAAAATAAAATAATTGTTTACCAAAAAAAAAAATGGTGGTTTTATTTTATTTTAATTTAATTTAAACCTAAAGAATGATAAAGAAAAGAGAGAGGAAGAGCAGGTTGGGGCATTGAAACAGCTTCGGCACTAGTTGCCGAACCTCAAAACCCTCTTGAACAACAAAGTACACACACAAACACAAATCCATCCCTCTCTCTCTCTCGATCTCTTCCCTCTCCAAAACTCACTTTTTGCCATGGATGAAGACGACGAATTCGGAGATTTATACACCGACGTTCTCCTACCTTTTGCCACGGAATCATCTCCCTCTGTGCCTTCCTCCATCGATCTCAACCAGATCCCTTCCGCCGCCTCTCACTCTATCAACGATCAAATCCCCCCAACACAACATGAGCCGCCTGTTAAGAAAGATGAGGAATCACCCGACGGCGTTAGGGTTCTTCTTCAACCTGCGGATAGGGCTTCTTCGCTTGATTCAAAACCACTCGCGGTTGACGTTGTGTTTGAAGGTAACGATCCAATGGATCAAGACGACGTTAAATTTGACATCGAGGATGAAGATGGAGGTGTCTCAGAGCCTGTTATTCCAGGATTATCTGGCGGCCAAGGTGTTGAAGAGGGCGGAGGTTACGACGGTGGTGGTGGTGGTGGAAACGATGATTGGGATAGTGATAGTGACGATGATTTGCAGATAGTGTTGAATGATGACAAGCATTTAGCGATGGAAAAGGGTGGGCTGGTGGATGATGACGAAGACGAAGATGGTGGGCTTGTGATTGTAACTGGTGAACCCAATCAGGGTTTGGAGGAGCAAGAGTGGGGCGAGAATGCAAACGTTCCTGTGGATGGTGAGAGGAAGGATGTGACGGAACCCGGCAAGGCGGTCACAGGTCCCGGTGGTGTTCCCGTTGTTCCCAAAATTGGTTTTGGTAGTCATATTCATGGGTATCATCCATTTCATTCCCAGTTTAAGGTCAGTTTTATGATAGGACATTTATTTTATTTTATGGTTTTCTTTTTGTAGTATGAATGTGTTCAGTTTAATTGAATTGAAGCGTATATGATTGACCTTGTAATTCTAAGCCATTTTAAATTGTAATTGAAATTTCATGGTTTAAATTAAGCTGAAAAACTAGTATGAAGAGATAAATGGATTTGCCTATGACGTGATCTATAATTTTGTATAATGATAATAATAATAATAATTAAACCCCTAAGATTGGGCTAGTAAAGACTAAAGAGTGAGAGTGGCTTGGGTTGTTTGCATTGTTTGATTGGATTGAACCTCAATTCTACTATTGTTCACCCAGAAATAAAATCTATACAATGATTTGATTAGGAAATATGGATGGATATGTTTTGAAATTTATTTGATTCCCGGTAAGATGTGAGTGATTCTAGTTGGCCTACCTGATCATCTTTTGCTTGTGAAAAGATCTTCTGGTGAAAAGATCTTCTGGTGCATTAATATGTTGACGTTTTTTGGTGGGCATTCCCAAATGACAACCAGAAAGCTTGGGATCTTGACTTTTTCTTTGGTGTGAACAATAGCTATTTAAATGTCCTCAGGAGTCAGGATGTACCAAGCTTGTAAAGGTGGTATTTACCAATATTGAACACCTCTTCCCCCAAAAATAACTTCTGAGTCATAAAATAATGGCTTTTTCCTGGTCAATTCTTTAGTGAGATTATGAATGTCTTAGAGTTAATGTTACTTGATTGTTTGTATCCACCTGGCTCTGCATTTCGTGATTCTTGTGAGGAGACTAACATGTTCGTTTTTCAGATTGTATTTTCGGCAAACAGAGAAAACACAATTTCTAAGATACCATTTACAATTTTTTCCAAAGCAAGACATCTCTTGCTTCCACAAGAATCAATTTTATATGAATCTGTTTCAAACTAGCTGTTAATCTCTGCCTTCTATCCACCCTTGTTGTTATGTTTCCTTTTGGAGGGAGGAGGGATAGATGAATGACACCTGAACATATTTGGGGATTTTAGTTCTCTGTTATCTCTCTTCGACTCCGGAAATTCTCTTCAAATGTGTTATGTTGTATTTATTTCTAGCATTTTGAATTTGAATAAAATGCGACTTTTGTGTATCATTAGATAGATAACCTTAATTTGGCTGAATGCTATATTTTTCATAAATCAGGAATTAGATAAGTTTAGCGAGTAGGGACTAGGGATTGCTGACAAATTGCCCTTCAAAGTGGATTGCTGACAGTTTAAACTGAACCTGAGACTCTCAATAGAAGTAGTTTAACTGTGACCATAAATAGTGTTTTTTCTACTTTTCACTTTTGCTGAGATTAATTTTGATCTTAATGCTACTAATTTGAATAAAGAGAAGGGAAAAGTTGTAATTTATGAAGACAATTGAATCTTTCATTTGTTATAGATCAGTGACGTGATAGTTCTTTCCATGATCTGCATATAAATGTACGGTATAGCTTTCTTAAATGGAAAAGATCTAATAATTTGTTTCTTTTATTATTGTGTAGTATATTAGGCCTGGTGCTGCAACAGTGCCTGGAGCTACTGGTGCTGCTCAAGTAGGGCCTCCTGGTCAGATTCGTCCACTTGCCAACATGATTGGTCGTGGCAGAGGAGATTGGAGACCACCTGGAATAAAAGGGGCTATTGGTATGCAGAAAGGTTTTCATGCAGGTCCTGGACTACCTAGTTGGGGCAACAATGCTGCAGGGCGGGGTTTTGGTGGTGGATTGGAATTCACCCTTCCTTCTCACAAGTAATATTAATTGTGAATCTTTGCTTTTTTCTACTTTAGTTGTATTATGACACTAGGTTTCAAGTGACTGTTGTTAATGTATGTATGGATTAGCTTATTTTGAGGAAATAGTCGTCTTTTTTGGCAGCTTCCTTAGCAAACTTCTGAAATGGTAGAGTAGCAATGCAATTTGTTGTTTTAAATCCTAAAACATGACTAATGAATAGAAAGAGGTTAGCTCTTATAATGAATAGAAAGTGGTTAGCTCTTATATGTTTTTTTATGTTGATCTTGTTGATAAGTATCTAAGCAATTGGGGAATGCTGTCTTAAAAGCTAGATATCAAGGGGGAAGAACCAAGCCACTTAAATACTCCAACAAGTCTCCCAACTACTCGATGTAGGACTTAGGCACCCCATAATACCCAAGTTCCTATAATAGTGTCGTCCCGAAAAGATGAAGCTGCACTCTGCAACACCTTACCCAGCCTTTTTGGACTCCGGCAACTAGCTCTAATACTAATTTGATAAGTCATAAGTATCTGAACACTCAGGGAATCCTCACTTAAAATCTAGCTATCAAAGCGAATAAATTAAAGAGGTTGATGCTAGTGGTAGCCCAACAACTCCTCCCATTGAGATATTATTGATTTATTAACACTATTTCCATTCATATCTACTTTTTTTAGTTGATTTATCTTCCTGATTGTATACGAATGAAACTGCACACTCCTATATTTCACTAATGCAGCCGTATGCTTTCTTTTGGTTGACAATTTTTTATGACAAATATCTTATTGATTAATAAACAACTTTTGATATTTGAACCTTGCATCCACATGCAGAAATCTTTTTGTGACAACTGTACGTCTTTGATGTTGTGCGCGATACTTTTATTTACATTTTTGTAATGTTTCTGTTGATGTATTGCTAAATCTCAGTTATATCACCTTGTTGGTGCTTATATAAATCATCATTGTTTTTCAGGACTATATTTGACGTCGATATTGAGAGTTTTGACGAGAAACCATGGAAATATCCGAATGTTGATGTATCAGATTTTTTCAACTTCAGTTTGAATGAGGAGAGCTGGAAAGATTATTGTAAACAGCTGGTAAAATTATAAAACACTTTCAACATTCTCTACAAATTTAGTGTAGACTGAGAACAACCTTGTATGTGACTTTTTAGGAGCAACTACGCCTGGAGTCTACAATGCAAAGCAAGATCCGTGTTTACGAGAGTGGTCGAACAGAGCATGTAAAAGATCTATTTTCATTTTTAAATTAATTCCTTATCTTACTGAGTTGTTTTGGTGCAATGATATTTATTTATTTATTAAATTAATCATCTAGTTGATTTCACTCCAGGATTATGATCCAGATTTGCCACCCGAATTGGCTGCAGCTACTTGTTTACACGACGGTCCTGTTGAAAATGCAAATTCTGTAAAATCTGATGTGGGACTAAGTGATGTTATGAAAGGTTCTGGACGCATGCGACCGCCGATAGTATGTATTTGTCAAAATACTTCAGTTTTTCCATAAAAAGAATGTTTTCTTCTTCACCTGCTGGTCAATATTATACTATAACATGTTTATGGGACTAAGTGATGTTATACTATAACATGTTTTTGCTAATCAAAGAATCAAATAGTGGTAAATATTTTACCTTTCTCTAATTCTGTTTCCATATTCAAATTTCCTACCAGCCAACTGGTAGAGCAATACAGGTGGAAGGTGGCTATGGTGAACGTCTTCCTTCCATTGATACCCGCCCACCTCGAATGCGTGATTCAGATGCAATCATTGAGGTATTTGATGATATTTCACAAAGCTTATGGGATTTTGAGATAAACCTTTTTATGGTACATCCTGGATATTCAATGTATAAATGACAATATTTTTTGTGAACAGATTGTTTTACAGGGTACTGAAGATGATGATTCGTCTGTTGGAATAGGTGTCCAAGATCAATCAGATGATGGAGAAACTCAGATTGAAAGTTCTAGAGAAGATCATGTAGCTGGAGATGGAATGCCAAGTTTGGAGCCTGAGTATTTTGACGGTATTCCAAAGGATTATAATCGACGAAAGAAAGAGCTTGCAGGAAGAATGCCATTTGCGAATTCTGTTTCTTCTAATGTACCTAATGAAGATGAAAGTTTGTTTGTATCACAGAATGAGCCAACCGAATACTCTGGTTCAAGGGGCCAAAATCCTAAGTCTTATGGTGGCAATTTCAGCTCTTCTCATGAGGAAAGGTATTGAACAGTATATTCCTTGAAAGAGGAATTTTATGCTCTATCTGTATGCTTTTGTTTTCATCTCTGCCGTGTTTGTTCTATCATTTTGTTTCATTTGTTAGGCATTGGGAAATCAGCAAATGCGGTAAGTTTAAAATAATGAGAAATGTATTTAACTGTGTGGGTCTTTGCAATAAATAAAGTTTGTATTAACTAATTCATTCATGTTAGGTTGCTGCAATAGGAAGAAATTTTCTAAACCGGCACAGCTTGATTATGACTGATAATAAGCTACAGTGATGTGCTAAAATTAATTTACCATGTCAATAAACAGTCAAACGAGTTGGAGAAACGAATTTTGAGCTTATATTGAACATATCTTCACTTGGAGAGAAGAAGGGTTACTTTAAGATAAAAGTTTTAATATTTTATAACCAGCCAGACGTCATCAATGTATATAAAAACTGTTTGGATTGTTAGTTACTTAGACACATTTTTGTGCGTTTTAGGAATTCTTCACGTGTACATTCTTGTGCTGTTTTTTTATTTTTTTTATTTGCTCATTTTTCTAACATAGTTGTTTTATTGCATTTTCATCTTTTTTGTTAATCATCTGCAATTTATGAATATCATATTTGCTTCTGTATTTACAGGAAACTGCAAAAGAGCGCGCGTAGTCAATCTCCTGTTAGTCCTATTCGAAAACTGAATACAGATGACAATAAAAAAGAAGATTCAGTTGAAAGTATGGAAGGCAAAGATAGCAAACTTTTGTCATCTCCTGCCATTGAGGACTTAAAGGAGTCCAGTTTGGAGGACAAAGATGCTGAGCTGGAGGATACTGGGACTGCTGATGGAAATTCCAGATCGGGAAAGGAAGAAATTGATTTAAACACAGTCAACAACGTAGATGTCCTCAAGGATGGGATAGAAAAGAAACAGAATTTGGCATCTCCAATTGAGCAACCTTTGCTTGATGAAAGCGATGATTTGGAGGACTTGAAAGCTGCCAGAAGCAGCGATAATAGCAAAGCACGATCAGCAAGCAGCAGAGATAACCAGAAGCGGAGAGAGGGTCTTGAGGAAGAAGTAGTTCAGGATCCACGATCAACACATCTGGCTAGCAACAGACAGCACCCAGATGAAATGGAGCAGGGATTCTATAGAAAAGAGCATGATGGAAAGCAAGAGCCTGAAAGAAATCGCATGGTACTTAGAGGTAAAGAAGGAACATACCCTTACAAGGACCGGCATCGTAGTTCAGCCCCTGAATTTCATACAAATGCTGACGGATTTGATAGGCAAAAAGACAGGGACAGTTCTGACATGGATTGGGCAAGGAGAGATGATGATGTCTATAACAGAAAAGTTAGAACTAATGAACCTAGAAAGAGGGATAGGGCTAAGGTTCGAGAAAATGAGAGAAGCGACAAAGAAGATAGCCTTTATTCTAGAAAACAGTTGGCTAATGGTAGCTACAGGATTCCGTATGAAAAGGATGTTGGGTCGAGGGACTCAAGACACAGGGAAAGAGATGAGGGCGTGAGGGTTAGGTATGAAGCTGTGGAGGATTACCATATCAAGAGGAGGAAGGATGAAGAGTATCTTCGGAGAGAACATATTGAAAAAGAAGAAATCCAACATGCCTTTAGAGAAAATGTTAGTCGGCGCAGGCGAGAAAAGGATGAAGTATTGGATCAACGTAAGAGAGATGACCTACAAAGAATTAGAGATTACCCTGATGATCATTACATTCCTAGGCAGAAAGATGATTCATGGCTGCTGAGGGAGAGGGGTGATAGGCAAAGAGATAGGGAGGAGTGGCATCGTTTGAAACAGTCCCATGATGGACCCGTACCCAAGCGTGAAAGAGAAGAAGGGAGGAGTTCTGGAAGAAGTGTACGAGGAGCTGAAGAAAAAGCATGGGTGGGCCATGTTAGTGCTAAAGATGAACATAAACTTTCTGAGAAAGAATACCAATCTAGAGAAGCAGTGCGACACAATGACCAACTGAAGAGAAGGGATCGAATTCAGGAAGAAAGTTCACATCTTAAGGGGCGTGATGATACCTATGCCCGTGGGAATCAATACACTGCTGATGAAAGACGATCTAGGCAGGAAAGGTCAAGCAGTCGTAGTGATCGTGTTGCTAATACTTCAGATAACCAAAGACTTCATGAGAGGAAACATAAAGAGGGCTCAAGGAAAAGCAAAGAGCGTGATACTTGTGACCTTAATAATTTAGGACTGTCCAAGAAAAGTCTAGAAAATCCAAATGGTCCATCCAATGAGAAGGTATGCATTACGGTAGCATGTAAAATCTGAAACTCTGTCTGGAGAGTTAAATACTTGCATGAAAATAGGCATTATCATATGTGCTTCCTAGAATCAATCTTGAAGGTTGGGAGTTATGGTGAGCTGGCAATTTAGTTCCTTTTAATATTTGAATTGTTGGCAAGGCAGGCTTGATTGTGATTAACAAACTAGCTTTTGAGTTGCCATTAGTCATGTTTGCCTAACTTCATGTGAAAAGGTAGAAATTAGAAGATGTGCCCTTTTGAGGCATAGTCTTGTCCTGTTAGGTTTACCAACTTTTAAGACCAAACTTGTGCAAAGTTGGTGGATGATTTTGAAACAAAATGTGTGATGAGGATAAATCAAGGATTTTTAATAATTTTTAACATACTGCATTATGGAGTCATTCTTAAGTATATTGATATTATATGAATATTCCCTAAAATATTAGGCATTCTTTTTTAAATATTTGTTGTTTTCAAAGATGTATTATTGTTGGTTGATTGCACATTGGTCCATGCTATAATGATCTATGATAGTTTTTTATTAGTTGTCAATTGCCTAACATGATCCTCACTTTTCCCCATACTCGGGACTATGGGATACACCATCCATGTGATTGGAAGAAACCTTGTAATTATGGCAATGTATTTTTTTTGGGTCCCAGCATAATCCGGTTATAACTGATATACACTTGTGGTTCTCTTGTTTTATCAGTTTTGGTATGGATTGCTGGACCTGAAAAGAAGAGGATTGTGTAGAGTAATTGGCAACTGGCATAAAACTGTCAATTTTTTTGACATTTAATAATGATTCATTCAGTTGTCTTGTTTCTAGATTGTTGCCTACGAGTAATGCACTTGGGAGATGTCATCATAATGATCCTGCTCTGTAATCCAAAAAAAAAATGATCCTGCACTATATTGATTTATTGAAATTTAATCTTTTTATAAGAATCTAATGATAGCATTCAATCCATAGCCTTCCCTGATAGAGTAATGCTTAGATTTTTTTTCTTCCCTGCAAATTGTACCCAAGAATTAATAATTCCCCCTAGTTTTCCATTTTGCTTGACCAATGTGTTGATATTCTTAGCAGGGTCTTGCTAGGATATAGAATAAAGGGTAATTAGAGTTGTTAGAGAAGTTAGTTAGTTAGAGGAATATTTGTTTGTAAACATTGTTAATAGACGTGACTCTGTTTTAAAATGGGAAAGCTTTGGAGGAGAGTTTTCTTTCATATTTTTATGTCTTTCATGTTTTCTTTATAAAAGCAAAGTAACTAATCTTGTATTTTGTTATTTATACAAATATTCCTCAAGCGAACTAACTTCTCTTACAACTCTTTATTTTGTTCACATGGGAATTTTTGTTGTGTTTTGAAACAAGTTTGTTTTATCATTGACAAGTAAGCTTTGAATTCTATCACGTTGATTGCATTTGCCCTTGTTCTGCCCCCGTCCCCCTCTTGCTTTTCAAGATTTTGTTCTGCTTGCAAACTCCTGCTAATGTTGCAAAATAATTGTTAGATATATGACATTGTTTTCTATAATAGTTAGTTTCTATTGTGAAGGCCTCCAAAGAATTTGGTGATGAAGAACGTGCTGAGCATGAAATTCCAGGGCATCGCCTGTCCAAAAAACACCAGGATGGCAATTCCTCGGATGATGAACAGCAAGATTCTCACAGAGGACGTTCTAAACTGGAGCGCTGGACAAGCCATAAGGAAAGAGATTTCAGTATCAACAAATCCTCTTCTTCCTTGAAGTTCAAACACATTGATAAGGTTAATAATGGCGGGTCTTCTGAAGCTGGGAAACCTGTGGATGAATCTGCTAAAACAGTTGATGTTGATATCCAACAACCCTTGTCTGTTGAAGCAAGGGATTCTGTAGACATGGAGAGCAGGGATGGTGATTTTAAGGAATCAGGGGATCGGCAGCTGGACACAGTTGAGAGGCTGAAGAAACGCAGTGAGCGGTTCAAACTCCCAATGCCAAGTGAAAAAGAAGCCTTGGTTATCAAAAAGCTAGAGAGTGCACCTGTGCCTTCTGCCAAAAGTGAAAATCCAGTGGAGTTGGAGGTTAAACAGGAGCGACCTGCCAGAAAAAGGAGATGGATCAGTAACTAAAAATGGAATCTAGGGGCCAGCTTTTAACGATGGAAAATCTGATACAGTCTAGGCTTTGGAAAATTCAACTTGCCTGATTCTATTAAAGTCTAGAACTAGAATCCTTGCAAGTGAGCCATCTTATGTTGAAAATGGCATCTGTAGGATTAAGATATATTTTGTACTTCAGTTGTGATATTGTAACCACACTGCCTATAAATTTATTGTACACTGTATATACACGTAAAATGTAAAACATTAACTGGTTATTACAGGTGACACATCTTTTGGGTGTCAAAAATCTAGCTCTTACCTGGATGATCTGGGTTATGAGCAAGCAGCAACATTGTGTGGTGAACGAAGGCTGGATGCAATTTAGCATTAGAACTCATTGTCATGACCATGACATTGTTGGTGATGAGACTCTGAACCTGATACTATCACCTTTCTCAAGATCGTGGTAAACGAGAAAAATCTTGAAGAGCGATGATCCAAAGAAATGCTGCTTGCTTCGCAGCCGTTTATTTTATATGGAATTATTGATTATAGAGATGCCATGGGTTACTTTTGTTGTAGACTATAAACAAGTACCGATTACTCATTTTTCCTATATTTTATATTTATTTTTTTACGCGGGAATCAGGAAACTGGAGGAGCTTTTGTTGTATCTAGTTCTAGATATCAAATGACATGTAGCTAGGTTAGGAATTATAGCAGCAATAAATGAAGTTTGAGGCACAAATTTTTTAGCATTTTCAATTCTTTCAATTTTAGATGTCTATTGTAATTTTTTCTTTTGATATATTATATATCGTTAATGAAAATAAATTAAAATAGATAAACTTAGTATGTGTTTGTTTCTGCGGTGGACATAATTGATTTTTACAGAATTGAGTTAGGCATAATTGATTTTGATAGAATTGAGTTTGAGATAATTTGATTTATGTTTGGATAATAATTGAGAATTGATTGTTTTCAATCCATGTTGTTTGGATAATTTTGAACAAAATTGTTTTTGGGTGAATAAAATTGCTTTTGTTTTAACATATAATGCAGCCAACCATAGAAACATAATGTGTTAAAGTAATATAATCAATAATCATTTATTTAGTTTACACTTTGAAGACACTCTCGTGTTGAGTTTAGCTCATGTTTTGCAATAGCAACCTCATCTATTGCTAGCTCTAATATTTTCATTGATGTAGCTACATGTATTAATTATTTAGTTATTATGAATGAAATGCTACAATTACTTTTATGTTAAAAAAAACTTGAAACATAAAAAAATAGTATTTGAGAGATTTTTTTTATAGCGAGAGGGATTATTCTTGTAAAAAAAAGAGTGGGATTATTTATTTTTGGGTTAAATATGTTTTTGCTCCCTATGGTTTCGTCGAATTTTGGTTTTAGTTCTTGAAGATTTTTTTCTCACTTTTTAGTCCTGAAGTTTTTTTAGTCAGTGTTTTTAGTCCCTACTTTTCATCAACTCGTGCATAATAAGAGATGAATTAAATATGAATTTTTTAGTTTTTTGCATATAAAAATTCATAAATAATTAATCTTATGTTAAAAAATTCTAAATTTTTATCAGAGTTGTTGTTATAATATTATAAACATGAATACAAAAAATCATTCAAAAATGTAAAAGTATACAAGATATACAAGAATTTGATTAAAAGTAGGGACTAAAAACACCGACGGACTAAAAAGTGTGAAAAAACCTTAAGGGACTAAAAAAGAAATAATGTAAAACTATATGAACCAAAAACATATTTAACCCTTTATTTGTGGGTACATAAAAGGGGCAGAGCTTGAGAGGGATTATTCTATTAGAAATTTTTTGACTATATATCCATATAAATATATATATATGTATATAGGAAATTTAAATAGAATGTGCAATCAATTAGTAATCTAAAGAATAAATATGTTGCTTAAAATTATTGATTGTCTCTCAAAAACTTTTCCCCGTTTTTTAATTGTACATATTTTCAAGGACTAAATTGTCATATTTGTAGTAAAAGTCTCATTCATCCTCACTAAATATTTTTCTGATGGACATTTTTGCCCTTCCTTCATTCACCTGCTTTTTCAAATACTTTTAACACACTGCCCAATGCCAGGTTTCATATTCTTTGATCATGGATATTTATTCACCTGAAGAATTCTTCTATGGGCACAATAATTATTTATCTTGCTAGTCATTTATATAATTAAAATAGTGGATTGTCTTGTACACAAATCCTAGTTCAACTGATAGAAATGTTGATTTTTTTTTGAATCAACCAAAGAACTATATATATTAAATTAAAAGACACTCCCCATTAACACAAGATGTGCAAAATGAAGAAATCAGACAAATGTCAAATTACAACGAACCCAAAAAATGAGGCGGTGCCTTCAGAGAAGCACGTCACGTTGCCCCTAAACAATTTAAGGGGTTCGAATCCCACAAGGAAAAAGAACAATAAAAAATCTTAAACCACCACTACACTTGTAACTTTATATTGTGAATTACCGCATCCACATAAAAAACCTTATGATTAAAAACTCGATCATTTCTAGCTTTCCAAAGCATCCAAATTGTCGCTAACCAAATGACTTTAAAGCTATCTTTGATCTTCAAAAAATGCAATTGAAGACCACTGAAAATACGAGCATGAGATAGAGCATTGTTGGGAAGAGCACCTTGAATACCCAACCAGTTCCGCACACCACACCACACCCTATGAGAGTTCTCACAAACAAAAAATAGATGTGATAAAGATTCAACACACCTACAGTCAAGACTACATAATTGAGAGTCAGCATTCATAATTCCTCTCCTTATTAAATTGTCTTTTGTTGGTAGTCGATCCGCCAAAAAACGCCACGCAAAAACTGAAACCTTCAAAGGGACACTTTTGATCCAAATAAAATCAGTATGTCCCTCCTTGGTAGGGCCGCCATCCACTCTGTTCGTCAAAGATAAATAAGCTTCCTTAACCGAAAATGACTCTGAGTTTGCAGCTCTCCATAACCACCTGTCAGAAGCATTATTCTGCAAAACAATTTTATGAAACAAAGCACAACACTCTTCTAACAATTCCTCCTCCCACGCAAATAATTGGCGTCTCCAGCTCCAACCCGCCCCTCCAACACCCCACCCCTACGATACAAAGCCTCCACCGAAATCCCAAGCTCCGCAGATATCCCAACAAGACGGGGAAACTGCTCCCTAAGAACAAAACCTTCACCCAACCATGGATCATCCCAAAACAAGGAATCTTCCCCATTACCCAGTTTTCTAAACAATAATTTCTCGAACCAATTCTCTATCCCGTTAAAAGACCCTTTTGTGATACTGTCAATATCTTTCCACCATGTCGAAGCCTTCCTCCCCCTACCTCTATTCTCCTCTAACCTCCCCATATTTGTGAGCTAGCACCTGTCGCCATTAACCACCCGTCTCGGTTTTTAACAGCCAACAACACTTACCCAATAACGCTACATTAAATTCATTGACCTTTCTAACACCAAGACCCCCACACCTCCGATCCAGACATACCTTATTCCAATGAATCCAATGAACCTTCCTAGACTCCTCATCCCCACCCCACAAAAAAGATTTAAAGAGAGATTCGATAAGAGAAGTAATACCTGTGGGATCCTTGAAGAAGGAAAGAAAATAAACCGGAAGTGAGGACAAGACAGCTTTGAGAAGGACCAGACGACGCCCCATAGAGAGATTGTGACATTTCCAAACTAACAAGCGGGACTTTATACGATCAATTACCGGTTTCCAAAATGATAGTCTTCGAGGATTACCTCCAATAGGAAGCCCCAAATAATAAAAAGGTGTCCTCCCAATTTTACAATTCAGTATCTCAGAAGCCTCCTCCAACCAAGAGGCATCAACATTGACCCCTACCAACAGACTTTTGTGAAAATTAACTTTTAAACCCGACATCGATTCAAATAACAACAAAATGGCTTTATTGCACGAATGTTCGCCCAACTCCTCTCGGCAAAAATGATAGTATCATCAGCGAACTGTAGGTGAGTCACCCTAAACGACAAGTCTCTCCCAACCTAGAAACCTGAAAATAAAGCAGCATGCACCGATGCTTTCAACATGGCTTGCAGCCCTTCGGCTGCAATAAGAAATAAAAACGGAGATAAAGGGTCTCCTTGTCTCAAACCTCTCTCAAAAAAGAACTCTTCAGTGGGACTACCGTTGACTAACACCGATGTTGAAGCTGACCGAATACACTCAGAGATCCATCTTCTCCATTTCAGCGGAAAATTCATCTTGTGCATAACAAATAGTAAGTAACTCCATTCCACCGAATCATATGCTTTCTCAAAGTCCACTTTAAACATAAGCAACTCCTTCTTCTTACTTTTAGCTTCATCCACTACCTCATTAGCAATTATAATCCCATCTAAAATCTGACGGCCTTGCACAAAATCCGATTGGTTATCTGAAATAACACTACCAATGACCTTACTCAGCCTGTTAGATAATACCTTTGCAAGCACCTTATAAACGCACCCTACCAAAGAAATAAGTCTATAATCTGACAACTTCTGAGGAGCGTCCACTTTCGGAATGAGGACGATAAATGTGCAATTCAGACCTTTAACTAGGCGACCGTTGTTATGAAAGTCATGAAAAAAATCTCAAGAAATCAGCTTTCAGGTCCTGCCAAAACTCTTTAATAAAACCAAAGTTAACACCATCTGGGCCCGGACTCTTAAATCTGTCACAGTACCACACTGCTTGCCTAACTTCCTCCTCGCCGAATGAGGCCACCAACATGTTAGCTTCAACTCCACTGATAGATTTAAACTCAAGATTCCCCACACCGGGACGACTAATTCTTGAAGATTTAAAATGATTAGAGAAATGATCAAATATAGTCGTCTGAATGTCTTGAACTCCTTCAACCTGTTCACCATTTACATCGAGGATAACAATTAACTTTTTCCGACCCCTACTGTTCGCCAAGGCATGAAAAAACTTTGAATTAACATCCCCTTCCATAAGCCATTTCGTTCTAGAATTTTGCCACGAAATGCTACATTCAACACGAGATAAGGAGAACATGTGCGCCGAGATCTCCGTTCTTTCCTTCACCTCTTCGACACTTAGCATGGACTCTTCCCCTTTTAAGTCAAGTTCATTCAAACGATCCTTAGCCATCAAGATTTTACCAACAATATTTTTTGCATGACAAGCGTGCCATTCTTTCAAAGAACCTTTTATCCACTTTAGTTTCTCCTTTAACACAAAGCCACCCCAACGTCAATGACACATGATCGCAACTGATTTTCAACAAAAGAATGATACCCAGGGAACACGGACCAACATTTCATCATTTGAAAAGGCCTTGTCCCCCACTCTTCCTCCTGCTCGCGCAATAATAATGGACAATGATCTGACAAACCCCTCGGCAGTGCTACTTGCATACAGAGAGGCCATGTACTACACCAACTTACAGACAACAAAAAATGGTCCAACCGACTCATGGCGAACCCATCAGTTCTGCACCAAGTAAACCTTCTCCCATGAAGCGGTAGATCGACCAACTCAGCCTCTGAAATAAAATCATTAAATCTATCTATTTCAGAAACTGCTACCCTCCTCCCATTCCTCTTCTTTCACCGACCTCCCTAATGGAATTAAAGTCCCCACATACACACCAATTACCTCCGCTATCCGCCTGAATGAGCCCCCTCAATCATATCCACGACTCCGTCTTCCCCCTTGCCTCACAAGGAGCATACACATTTGCCACCCTAACCAACTCACCATTAGGAATATAAGTGCCTCTCACAATTAGACAATTATCAAAAGAGAAAGAAGAATCCATCAAAATGACTCTCGGATTCCATAAAGTTAAAATTCCCCCCGACGCCCCATTAGATGGGCGGTAGGAAAAATCAACTTCACCACTACCCCAAAGAACATCACATAGAAACATATCCACCACTTCTAATTTTGTCTCTTGAATACAAACAATATATGGGCAATACTTACCAATAAGATTTTTGACTTCTTTTCGCTTACTACCTCCTCCCAACCCTCTTAAATTATAATTAAGAATCTTCATTGACACTAACTGACTCCCTTCAAAATAACAACAACATCTACTACCTAGGCTACAAAACTAGCCGCGGGCCCTCCCCTTGATTTCACTATTTTATTTTCAACAATGTTTTGTAAATGAGCCACTACACCCGCTTTATCTCCTTTAAAGTTTAAATTAATTTTATCATCAAACTCCACCACATCATGAGAATATTCAACAACGCTTACTATTCAAAGCCACCAAATTCTTCCAATCCTCCCTTTTGGGTCATGTGGGGCGCATTCGTCTATATCAATTAATATGCGGCTGGAGTTGGATTCTTTGAGCTGCTAAACAATAGATACGTGGGGGTTTTCGCCAGATCGGCTTAAAATAGTGAAAATAGAGTACTGCTGTCGTCTACTTGACTCTTTTTGAGTAAGATCAATAGGTGGATTGCAACAATGTGTGTCACCAATAAAAATTGAAGAAATCTGATGTATTTGATTTAAAATTTGAACTAAAAACAATTTATAAAATAGTGAAAATAGAGTACTGTTGCCGTCTACTTGACTCTTTATGAGTAAGATCAATAGGCGGATTGCAACAATGTGTGTCACTGGTAAAAATTGAAGAAATCTGATGTATTTGATTTAAAATTTGAACTAAAAACAATTTATAGGGACTAAAAACTTATAAATATTAGGGACTAAAAACTTATTTAACTCATAATATAAATTCCTATAATATTAATTTTGAAATTATAAAAAAAATTAAATCAAATTTCTTAATTTTAAGGGTTAAATATGTTTTTGGTCCCTATAGTTTCGCAAAATTTCGTTTTTAGTCCATGAAGATTTTTTTTGCACTTTTTAGTCCCTGAAGTTTTTCCGTCAGTGTTTTTAGTCCATGCGTTTAATCAAACTCTTGTATACTTTTACATTTTTGAATGATTTTTTGTATTCATGTTTATAATATCATAAGAACATCTCCGATAAATATGAATTTTTTAGTTTTTTGCATATAAAAATTCATATTTAATTCATCTCTTGTTAAAAAAATTTAAACTTTTGTAAGAGAGATTCATATAATGTACTAAACATGACTGCAGAAGAAAATTTAAAATTTCAAATAATATGCACGAGTTGAATGAAAAGTAGGGACTGGAAACACTGACGGGAAAAACTTCAGGGACTAAAAACAAAATTCGACGAAACTATAAGGACCAAAAACATATTTAACCCTAATTTTAATATGTATAATTCAAACCACATGAGTAGCAATGAGGAAAATCTCGCCGACAAATTCATTAATAACTCTGCTATCGATGATGAAGACATGGAAGTACATAGTTGGGACTTATTGGCCACATTATCAATTGAGAACATTAACAACAAATCACTATCTTATTTTTATTCGTCAATATGCAACGCTTATCTCATGGGGTTGCTACAGTCATATAAAGATGATTTGATTTTAGTTTCTAAAGATACTCATTATTCATACCACTGCAAAATTCTCTCTTCTCCAAGAGAATCCAAGGAAAAGTAAATCCGGAGAGCCTGACATGCTTACCTAGATCGTCACAGGCCCAAAGTAGGTAATCTTTTGAAGTTTGAGCTTAACTTCACAATACCTATTAGTGTGTCGATTCTCTGTTAATCAACATTGAATCTAATATAAATTAAAGTTATTATATATATATATATAGGGTTGCTAACTTACTCCCACCTAGAAACATGTGGGAGTAAGCTAGCAAGCATACTCCCACTATATATTGACTAAAAAACCAACTCTATCAACTAAAACATGTTTTAAACTAAAGGATATATACGTAAATTACATTTTATTCTATTTTTGAAACAAAATATATGAAACATGTATCCTTAATTTTAGTAAATGTCTCATTGGGTAGCTATTGTTATTTAATAATTATTATTTTAATAAAAAATAACATATTCACAATCAAAATTGTAAAAAATGCTTTTCCAAACAAAAAAGATGTAAACAAATTTCAACCAAAGCTCAAATTAGATACAATGGGTAATTTTTTTTAATAGAACTAACGTTGATTATTTTGTGCATAGTACCGGAAATAAACTACTACCAATTAGGACCGTAAAAAAAAAACTACTACCAAATACCAATCAGTTTGTGGGTAGTACTCTCTCCCTTCCAAAATAAGTGACTTAATTAATCACTGTTACGTTTGCCAATGTATAACTTTAATGGTTAATATCTTAAATTATATTTTGTTAAAAATTATAAAAATTGTATATTTTGAAAATACTCATCGAGATAAATCAAACATCTCATATGTTAATATTTGCAAATATATATATTAGTAGAAAAATATAGTCAAAGTAGATCATATGAATAATACTCAAAGTAAAAAATAAGTCACTTATTTTGAGACGGATGGAGTACTATTATCTAATTCTTGTTTTTTATATTACCAATGCTTTTTCTATATTGTTATTTTTATACAATTGTTCAATGATTTTTCTATAATATTGTTATAGTTGAACGTCAGGGGCATTTTTTAATTGAACAGAAAATATTAGTTGCTTCAAGCATGTAGTATATAAGCTTCACATTGTTTAACATTAATTACTGCAAAAGTAGAACATGGTTGTGAGGTTGTTCAACTTTGTGTTGAGAAAATACCACATTTACCTAAGTTAGCATGATAGGATCTTTGGGGATAAGAAAATAATGAATCTTCTAATTCATTCTAGAAAGGGTATTTTAGACATATTCTATTAGATAGTTTTGAGTAATGTTATTGTGTAGTTGCTATTGCTACCTTACTATGGGTATGCACTAGCTTATATAAGCATTGTATTGTCTCATGATTGGAATCAATGAAAAATATAACCAATTTCTTTCTTTTAGTTCTCCTTCCTCTCTCTAAATTCTTGGAGTGTGATCCCTACTCGAATTGGGTCGTAACATTTGGTGCTTTCATCTTTTGATCTCACTCTCGCTGGTCATGGAGTTTTCAAATTTTGATGGAGAAGAAGATGCATATTGGTGGATCCTCTGTACTGAAAAATATTTTAAAGCAACGGGAACTCAGGATGCAGTTAAGATGATTGTGGTTGCAATGGCTATGAGAGGTCGTGCTCTCACATGGTGGCTATGGTGGTCTCACTGTCACCCAAATTCAAGTTGGGACACCTTTACCACCTCACTATTGTGGCGTTTCAAACCTGAATGGCGACACATTTTACCCATTAACGATGAAGAAGAGGAATCTAAATTGGAATTGCAAAAGTCGACGCAAAATGGCAGTGTTGATGCCCAATTGCCACTGGTGGATGAAGAAATCAACGACATTCCGAATCTTTCTTTATATGTGGTTGTCGATCCCAATTTGAAATTTGCGATTAAGGGTCCTTTGGAGCAAGAGTTTTCTCTAGTCCCGGATTGTTCGAATAGTGCGTCCTTCAATTTCCTTGAGCAACCCACATTAACACTTTCAACGCCCCCTGTGTTGGATTTCTCTCCGAAATCTTCTCCACAAACCTTTTACGTTGAAGCGATACAAGGTGATAGCAACAAACTTGTTGTGCTAAACAAGGAAGAGAAATCTCCGCCGCCGCCGGAACCACCGGATCAAAGTTTAACCAGCGATTCACTTCAGTTGATGGCACACAACAATAATGTTTTACATGAATACACACTCGTGAAAGTCACAATCAATTTCTCCACTGTGGAGGCGACGAGAGTAGAAGCAAACTCCCTCTGGAGGACTCGTTGTCCCTTAGCCATCAATGTGTTGACCAACCACAACTTCCCTTATGAACCTGGACCGCTCAACTCACCTATTCCTCCCAAGGTAAATATTTATAGTGTTGCTGGGTTTTTCTTTTGTGGACGAAGGGAATCAAGCAAACACACCAACACTGGATTCTCAGCTGTTGCCCACCACCTATTTGTTAAAATACCCCATATAATCATGTCCACATTTTATTTGAACACTATTCTCTTCCAAGACTTGGAAACAATTTTTAATTTGTTTCAGAGTTATTCATTTATGCTAAATTGTTTCACCATGAATGGTATTTCATCTGATTGTGGCATTGTTGACATCGTGCATTGCGGGATCGTCGAACTACGTATTGCTTGGACTCTCTTGCTTGGAGATTATACACATGATGTTGTCTTAGTTAAAGATGCTTTATTCCAGGACCATGAGTTTTCCATTCATGCTGCCACCACCAATAAGAATTTCAAATATTTGAAGGACTCCTACAACCTTGAGGACAGGGTTGGTTTTCATGGAGTAGATAGTGATATTAATCATATTGTTTGGGTCCAGTGTTTGTTAGCATGCATGTTTCATAATGAGGGAACTAAAGATGACAACAAGGTTGTTGAAGTTGAAACGATGGAAAAGATTTGGCACAAGATTTCGGCTTCCAAACTTGATTTTATATCTGCATTGCACCAGATTACGAAGTGGCTCCAGGGTGCGTTAACGCAAACAGGGACTGCAATTAAGCTTGCGCAGGGCCAGTTTAGAAAAATTCTATTCCGTTGTGATGTAAAGCTTGCAAACTTTCCCGGGTTTTCTTGGTATCTCTTATTTCCTTATATGAACCAAGTTGACAAGGTAATGCAATGTCTAATTTGGAAGAACCAACAGTTTCAATTCAATTTCCAAATTTATTGGATTCAAATTTTGTTGATCAAACATATAAAGAGGAATAAGAATACAAGTTGTCTAAATGCTATCACTTTCATGCTTCATGGGATTTCCAAAGGTGTTGATTCAAGTAAGCCATCTAAGCTATTTTATGACATTTTAGAAAGGGTGCATATCCTATTAAACTTTGTTTGTAGTGCTGCATCAAACTACCTTATACTTAATGAAATGGAAAAAGAGATTATAATGTTTCTGATCAAAGCCAAGGAGCAGTTTAAGCTCATTCAATTTTTAAGTAACTACAAGCAAGAGGTGAAGCTAAGTCTATTTGCTTATCATGCCCTTGTTGTAGCCTAGATTAAGGGTTCGTTTGACCCGACTTTTTTAGCTCTTAGAAGCTGATTGAAAACTAAAAGTGAGAATAAGAACTTTAAAAAACAGAGCAAAAGTTGTTTGGTAATTATTATTTTTTTTAACTTCAAAGTTATCTTTAATCTAAAATTTGTTTAGTAAAATATATTTTTTTTAAACAAGATTTGTACCAAAAATAAAAACTTTTAAAAAAGATAATAACAACTAATAATATTTAAACGAAAACAACCTAAAAAATGAAAAAAAAAATAATAAAAAGAGCCTTAAGTGGGATTCGAAGCGGGATCATTACAAAAAAACCTCCGGATTTTTTTTTAACCTCTTTTTCTAGAAGCTCATTTAATCCAATTTTGCACATTGAAAAAAATCTGCTTTTTACGGTTAAGAACTTTGTTAAAAATGTGTTTGGCCTAACTTTTGATTAAAAAGAGAATTTTAAGCTAAAAAAAGCCAGGCCAAACGGAGCCTAAGAATGAACACAGCAAGGTATGGAACCATGTTTACGGTCAAGTGATTGATTTTGTATTGACTTCAACACTTAATGTCTTGTTTCAATCAGATGCCGTCAAATATGCAATTATTGAACATTTGTGTGGCTTTAACAGAATAGCAATGATTTACTACCAAGAGGTAACAACTCCCATGTTGATACTTGTGGCTGAACTAATCCTGAACAAATTTCAAAGAGATACTTGTGATTCTTTTTTTCTTGATGATAAACTGCTTTTTGGAGAAGTTTGCAATTTTATAGTTGCATATGGTTCACAATTTGTCCATCTTACTGATAAGGCAAACATGAGCACATTCAAATACAAAGGGATATCATTGTGTTTGCTTACAACAAATATGCTTACTGCATACAAGTTCTCAATTAAACTAATTGTTGGATGTTGGAAACTATCATATACTGTTATAAGTCATCATCCTAGTCCAAGTGAGTGCAAGAGGAAAAACACCATTCAATGTGATATCTCTATTCCAATGCTTGGTATATTTATCTCCTTTCTCCTTGTTAGTATCATCTTCTACCGAGATGGAATGTGTGGGACTTGTAACAAACTTAAACCAATGGAGATATTTGGAGTATCCACTACAGATGCCATTACAGTATCATGGTGTTTTAATGCTAGTTCTTCTTTGATGTACATTGGCAAAAATAGTCATGACTCAGCCTCTCAAACCATTTCTCAGGCTACAATTTTTGCTACTTGCAACTTTTCACATACATATGGTTCCTTCTATTTCAAGCAATGTGATCCAGGAATATTTCTCTCAAATTTTTACAACCTTGAGGACAATGTTGATCTTGAAGGGGTAGTTAATGATAGGATCTTGGGGATAAGAAAATAATGAATCTTCTAGTTCATTCTAGAAAGGGTATTTTAGACATATTCTATTAGATAGTTTTGAGTAATGTTATTGTGTAGTTGCTATTGCTACCTTACTATGGGTATGCACTAGCTTATATAAGCATTGTATTGTCTCATGATTGGAATCAATGAAAAATATAACCAATTTCTTTCTTTTAGTTCTCCTTCCTCTCTCTAAATTCTTGGAGTGTGATCCCTACTCGAATTGGGTCGTAACATAGCAACCCCCCCTCTCTCTCTGTCATATATATATATATATATATATAACTTCAAAATGCAACAATTTCAAGACTTACATTGGGCAAAAATCATTTGGAGTCAGGATATCCCTCCTTCAAAATCAATTTTTGCTTGGCGGTTAATGCACAATAAGGTCCCTACAGACGAAAACCTAAGTTTAAGAGGTTGAGCCTTACCATCCATGTGCAGTCTTTGTAATAAGCATGCTGAATCCTCTTTTCATATATTTTTTGAGTGTGAATTTGCTATTAAAATTTGGTCGTGGTTTGCCAATTGTTTGGATATGGTTCTGCATCTTACTTTAATGGAGGACATGTGGAGATTATGTGATCTTAATTGGTCCCCTAAGTGTAGGGTTGTCATCGCTTCTGCTATGGTTAACTTGCTTAACACCATATGGTATGCTAGAAATCAAGTTAGATTCAACAATAAAATCATCAGCTGGAAGTCTTCCATCACCAAGATTACTGCTGCTACTTCTTTGTCGGGTAACAACTCTAAAAAGACCCCCTCTATTTAAATTAGAGATTTCATTGTTATGAAGCATTTTACTGTGATAATTCATCATCCTAAGGCTCCTATAATCAAAGAAATTTTGTGGCAACCCCCTTTAATTAATTGGACTAAATGCAACATTGATGGTGTTGCTAAAGGCAATCCAGGCCTTGCTGGAAGTGGTGGTGTGTTCAGGAATCATATTGCAGACATGATTTTTTGCTTTGCTGAACCGTTAGGCATTGTCTCTTCTTATCATGCTGAGCTGAATGCAGCTATGACATCTATAGAAATAGCATACCAAACGAATTGGCATAATATTTGGATTGAAACTGACTCAACTCTTGTGGTGCTAGCTTTTAAAAACTCAAAAACTGTTATTCCTTGGTGTCTAAGAAACATATGGCATAATGTTAAACTTCTTTATAATCAGATGAATGGATTAGTGTCTCATATTCATAGGGAAAGTAACCAAGTAGCTGACTCACTTGCAAATCATGGGTGCACCTTGAATTCCATTTCTTTTTGGCAAGAGGCCTCTTGGTTTCTTTTGGAGTGTTTAAGGAAAAACAAGCTAGGCTTACCTTGTTTTAGGTTTTGTTGTTGATGGAGTTTTGGTTTATGTCCTCTCCATCTTGTATTTTGCTCTCTTTTAATAGATTTTGAGTTTGTTTATATATATATATATATATATATATGTGTGTGTGTGTGTGTGTGTGTGTGTGTGAAGACAAACTTCTATATATTGAAGTTATTTTGATGAAGACAAATATGTGAAAAGAAGAAAAAGAATGATTATAGTCAAAGAGCTCAAAGTTGAAGAAATTCATTATCACATGAAGATGATGATCAAGTTTATGGGGAATAATCTTAGGTACAATATGCAATTCATTATTATAAGCTTTAGGTGCTCATAAACTTTCATCTAAACCTTTCTAAAGTTACTATAATAATGTTGCATGATTCATATTCAAAAGGTTTTCAACTTAGAATATTTTTCAAAATATTGAGCAGGTAAATCGATTTACCTCCACAGGTAAATTGATTTACCAACACTCTGTTGTTTTTTTTACACAGGGAAATCGATTTACTAACAGGTAAATCGATTTACCCTGTACAAATTGTCAAATTGTTTAACGTTGAAAAAGGAAGGGAAATCGATTTACCTATTGTTGGAAATCGATTTACCTCTGCATGCATTTGAAAAATTCTGATTCTTTTCACACCTCTTCATTATTATAACCTTTCAAACCATTGTCATATTATTTTCTAAGAGGTGTCATTATTCTATGTATTTTTCAATCAGAATTTTCTTCAAAAACTAATCATTTTCATTATCATTATTATAATAATTCTCTGAACAAACTTTCACAAAAACTCTTTGAAACTTTCATACTACTTTCAAATCAAATAAAGGTTTCCTGAGCACTTAGAGTTTATTAATTCTGAATTGTTATATTGTTAGAATTTTGTTACATCAAAATTCTCTTTTGTCGCGGTGATTTTTGGATGTCGAGTTATTAATTAACTTCGAATCGCAATTTAATATTCCACCACCGATCTTTAATTTATCCGAGGGAAAGGGAAAAAGTTCGAAAAAACCCTATTTTTTAGAGATCAAGGTTCGGGGGTTGGTTATACGAAGGGAAGGTACTAGCACCCTAAGTATCTATAGTATCCTATAAGAACCTCTCGTTTTTATTTCTAACTTTGCGCTTTATTTTTTAATTGCTTGTAAAAATGTATAAGTGTAGGAATTAAGGTGATGATCAAGAGAAAAAAAGTTTTAAGTGATGAAAATGAAGAAAAATGTTTTTGTTGATTTTATTTGATTCGCCGAGACAAGTCTCATGTCTACGTACCCAAAGGATCAAAATCTCGTAGTTCGGGGTAAAAATTACGAGTAAATTTGTTTGTTTAATTTTAAGGTTTTTGAAAATGGTTTTAAAGACCAACAAGCCAAAAGTGGCAAAATGTGAGTTTGATTGATATTAATTTGTGAAGAAAGTCTATATGGTTAAATTGATTAAAGTTTGATTATGAAAGGAGATGCGAACACTTGGTTTGAAATCCAAGGTTTATTGAGAAAAAGATTTGAATGATAAAAGATAGTTGGTTTAAAATACAAGGTTTTTGCATGATTAAAGATGTTTGATTGAAGAAAATGCACTTGGTTTAAATTCCAAGGTTTTTCGCGCGAAAAAGGAACACTTGGTTTAAAATCCAAGGTTTTTGAGATAAAAAGAACACTTGGTTTAAAATCCAAGGCACTTGGTTTAAAATCCAAGTTTTGCGATAAAAAAAGAGCACTTGGGTTAGAATCCAAGGTTTTAGCGATAAAAGAGAGCACTTGGTTTAAAATCCAAGGAACTTGGTTTAAAATCCAAGTTTTGCGATAAAAAGAACTCTTGGGTTAAAATCCAAGGTTTTCACGATAAAAGAAGCACTTGGTTTAAAATCCAAGTTTTGCGACAAAAAAGAGCACTTGGGTTAAAATCCAAGGTTTTCATGATAAAAGAAGCACTTGGTTTAAAATCCAAGGCACTTGGTTTAAAATCAAAGTTTTGCGATAAAAAAGGGCACTTGGGTTAAAATCCAAGGTTTTCACGATAAAATAGGCACTTGGTTTAAAATCCAAGGCACTTGGTTTACAATCCAAGTTTTGCGATAAAAGAACACTTGGGTTAAAATCCAAGGTTTTCACGATAAAAGAAGCACTTGGTTTAAAATCCAAGACACTTGGTTTAAAATCCAAGTTTTGCGATAAAAGAACACTTGGGTTAAAATGCAAGGTTTTAGCGATAAAAGAAACACTTGGTTTAAAATCCAAGTTTGTTTTGAAAATGTTTGATGACAAAATATTTTTTGTGCTTGACGACGTTGAAAAGGAATTGCTATGTACTTTTGAAAGAGGTTTTGACCTCATTTTTGACAAAAAAAAAAAATTGGGGAGAGAATAAATGTTAGATTAGAGAAGGTTTGATAAATTAATGACAATAAATAAAATTAATATGCATGAATAAAATGTTAAGTTAGTGAGTTAGTAACACTAATTATAAAATAATGAGCATAAATAAAATGTTAGGTTAGTGGGCAAATATCATGAAAGTAAACTAAGAGAATAAAGAAGCAAAAATGAATAAGATAGAAGAATAATAAATTAAAGCAAATAAGACATAATTAATCATGAAATAATAATTTAAAAAACAAAAAGAACCTCAAATTAGTACTTATTTTGGATTAAATAGCTCATTGAAGCTCATTCCATAAGCACTTTTATCATAGGTTAAAAAAAAAAAAACAGAGGGGGGTGCAGTACGTAAGTCAGGGAGGTGCAGAAAGTAAACCCAGAATCTAGGCCCAAGCCCAGTCCGTTTTCAAACAAAAAACACAGAAAAATCAAAAAACGATTCAATGCGTTCAGATCCATCACGCGTGATGCAGCGAGCAAATATAGACAGTTTGATTGATCGGAGGGCTGTGATATAAAACGGAAACAGATCTAAGCCCTCAGATCTCGCGCCTAGAATCGGACGGCTGTGACTTAAAGTCTGGAGGTTGAAGATGAATCCTCATCTTCTTCCTCCAGAAGGCGCCATTGGCAGCCATGGATGGAGCTCGAAGCTCCAAACTCCAACAACTCAAAAACTCGAATTTTCATCAAAAATAAAAAATGAAGACACTTTTTCGCATTATTTTTCTCACCGTTCAAGAATCAAGCTCGGATTTCACAGTGGAAGCATAGAATTTAAAATGCGATTCAAACTTTAAAACCCAAAATTTTGAAAACTCAAATTTGCACGAAATCAAACAAATTAAACCATTAAAAAGCTTCAGTAAACATTCAGTAGCATGAATACGTAGAAACCTACTTGTTTAGGGCCCTGGTTTGGGTGGTTGATTCTAACTTTTTCTTGGCAATTTTTGAGCTTTGGGTATGATTTTCTGGAGCTTTTCTTTGTGTTTTTCTTTATGGTTTCAGTTACTGAAGGTGTTTGGAGTGATTTTGTTTTAGAAAAATGAAGCTCTGATAGTGTGTGATTGATTTTCGAATTTTTGTAACAATGGTGAAAAAATGAGTTCTTTGTGTTGTTTTTGGTGTGATTCTTTCTCTGATTTTCGTCCCCTTCTCTCTCATCAAGTAATGGTCCAATTTATAATGAAAAATTAGGTTAAATGAGGATAGAATTGGAAAGCAAGGAAAGGGTACATTGAAATTTTGCTCAATGAGATATTTTGTGATTTTTTTGCACATGTGTAGTGATTTTTGTGTGATGAGGTGGTGAAAAAGAACCTTCTATTCTCAATTGTAATTGGAATTGGTCAATGATTTTTGTGATTTTGGTTTGTAATGAAAATGGGTGAAAAATGATTAAAAATGAATTATTGTAAAAAAAAGTGAAAAATGAAATAATAGGGGACAAGGGGTAAAATGGTCATTTTTTGGACTTTAAATCAAATGAGTATGAACAAAACAAATTTTATGTAAAAGAGAAAAAATAGAAAAGATAAATTTTGAGGTTTCTTGCAAATGAAGAAACCTTTTTGTATTATTTAGTAAAAGGGTAAAATTGGAAACAAAAAAATGTTTATGAATAAATGTTAGTCAAAAAATGGAATTTTAAAATAAATGGTGGAAAAATAAATGCAAAAAAAAAAATCAAATAATCATTAAACTAAAATTAAATGCGTTAAGCAGCGTAAATGGAATAAAATACAACTTTTTATATTTTTTCTAATTTTAATGAATAAAAAATGATAAAAAATAATATAAGGTATAAAAATTAAAAAAAGAAAACAAAATTTAGGATGGTCAAAAAATGGGGTATGACATCTTTGTACTCAAATTTGTATCCAAACTCTTAAACAAAATTCAGATTAGTGTGAACACCTTGCTGTCCAGGATTGTTGGAAGCAAGAGAGTGAAAAAAGAGAGGATTGTTCTCTTGTTTCACTTTGTAAGGATCATAGTGAATTCCTTCACATGGTGTGAAGGGAGTGAATGTACCAATAGGGGAACCACTATAAATTTCCTTGTGTCTTTCTTCTCTTCCCTGCACTCTTTATTTTTCTACAATCTATTCATACATTCATCAAACTTTCAAGAAAAATAAAAATACCATAACATCTCCAATAATAACCAAAAAGTCATAAAAACCTAATTCACCCCCCTCTTAGGTTGCATTTTAAACTTACAATATATATATTATAACACCCCATAATACATTGTCTAGAATATATTATAGTGCACATAATTTAGTACCGAGTACAACAAGTTTACAAATACCTAGAGTAATAATTTGAGCACACGCATGTGCCATAGTACAATAAAGTACAACACAACAGATAGAAAGTACTGAAACATAGTAAACTAAACACCCTAGACAAGAACAACACAACCACAAGCATGCTATCTACTCCGCAGCATGCTTGCCACGATCACCCTGAGTACCTGAAACATGAGAGGGGGGGTAAGACTACTAAGTCTTGTGGATTCTACTACCCACCTAGTGGTGACTACACCATGGGGAAAAACCTGTAATCAGTCCTCACGCAATCTCAGCGCAATACATGTATACATACATAAACAATTTATATGGTGTAACACAAAGATTATCTGAGTTCGTTTTAGCTATGCAAGGACAATCTGAGGTGAGCCGGTCTCAGAGGGCTTTACGCTTTTCCGTACCAATCTTCATGATCATAGCGCACTATGGTACGGAATAACTATGGCATCACAATCAATATTATTAATATCTTATCGCTATGGATTCCTCGAATCCCTTTGGTGGTGCCTAGCAACCACACATCTCTATAGACTGATACTACACATAATTCTAATGTGTTAACATACTACCAATATATCCCAAACCCGGGGAAACTAACTTAGTTCATAACCTAAGTTAAATTGTATTATTTCCTAACGTGCAATTAACATTCAAATTACTATTATCTCATAATGTTGATGAAGAATGGACCTGGAATGTTAACAATTTTAAAATAATCATTGAGTTTTTAAAAACAGAACAATTGGCAAAAATCCTGTCATGCTCGCTGCAGCGAGAGCTAGCGACTGCTAGCGACCCAAGTCAGAAGGTTCTGGTCAGCCAGCGACCAAAACCTGCAACTCAGGTTGCACGTTCGCTAGAGCTCGCCGGGCGAGTAGCACAGAATTTCTGCTCTGTTCTGCAGGAATCAGTGAAAACTAGAAAAATTTTCAAATTAATTCTATATCCAATTTAACCAATAACATCACAAGCATAATAACAAATAAAATGGAGAGGGTTTTGGGTATTAAACTCCTCTCATACACACAATCTAATTCCTAATCCTATGTTCTCATGCAAATTGAATTTTTGGGGATTTCTAACTAAATTAAACCTAAGAACCCACCTCAATGAGCTTGATTCCTGGCTAAACAGCTAGATACAGACTTGGTTAGCAACTTCAATCCCCTTGTGGTTGATGGTCTTGAGTTTCACCTCCTAGTTCAACACAATTCACCATGAATTAGCTTCTAACCTATGAATCTTGAAGAACAACTCCTGGGTATTAGGATAGAGAGTTAGAGCACGAATTTGAGAGAGATTGAGAAGAGTTTTGAAGAATTAAACTTACAACTAGAGATGGATACAACCTAATGAACAAGAATTATCATTTGCATGCTTGGAAATTGAGTGATTTTATGAAGAAATTTAAGAGATGAAGATGGGTGTGGGTGTTGTTGTTGGACGAGGGAGAGAGAACAAAGAAGGAGGGAGCTTTCTGTTTTTGTGTTTACCAGCAAAATGAAAGTGTGATTGTGTAGGTCTTGGTGAGTCATGGTTAAGATCTAAAGTGGGACACATGTCCTTCTTAGATTCTAACTTCATCCTTATGCTAACAACACACACACTAGGTGACTACTACACCTTAATTGGTTCAAGATTCCATTACTAGCTCTAGACATGTGATGATTTTTATAGAAAATACCCTTAAGAGTTTAAAATACTACTGTAAGAAATGGGGATGTTACAATCTACCCCCCTTAAAGAAATTTCGTCCGCGAAATTGAAGACATACCTGAGAAAAGGTAAGGATAGTTTTTCATCATCTCGGATTCTAACTCCCAAGTGAACTCGCCATCCGGTGATTGAGACCATTCTACTTTCACTATCGGGATTTTCTTATTCCGAAGAGTTTTAACATCACGGTCCACAATCCGAATAGGGTCAGGTTGGTAAGTCAGATCTGGTTGCAAATCGATGTTTTCCAATTCCACCGGCACGAACGGATCTGGAATGAACTTTCTGAGTTGAGACACATGGAACACGTCATGCATCCTGGACATAGATGGGGGCAAAGCTAACTGATAAGCCACAGGACCGACACGTTTAAGAATTTGATACGGTCCAATGTATCTAGGAGCAAGCTTCTTTGTTTTGAACACACCGCGCACACCCAGCTTAGGCGTTACGCGTAAGAACACATGATCACCTTCATCAAACTCCACTGGTCTCCTTCCGTGGTCAGCATAACTCTTTTGTCTACTCTGGGCAACTCTCATATGTTCTCTAACCAACTTAATCTTCAGAGTAGTCTCTTGGATGATATCTGGTCCTAACACTCCTTTATCACCCACCTCTGTCCAACATAAAGGTGTCCTACACTTTCTCCCGTACAACGCTTCATATGGTGCCATACCAATACTAGCATGGTGAAGGAAAACGTAACTGTTTATCAAAGATAAAACACAGCGGATTTTAAAATTTTATTTTCGTTCAATGGATCCATGTGAAAGATCATGGTCAAGAATATATTGTTACCTTGAAGAACTGATGCTTTCTTTCGCGAACAAGGAGCTTTCGATCACGAACAGAAACTGCTTACGATCACGAACACGAACTGCCTTTCGATCACGAACAAGAAACACCGTATGATCACGAACAAGAACCTTCAATCGATCACGAGCACCACAATTGCAGCGCCTCCACTTAGTCCACACGAACAGGAACCTTCAACCTTCGGTGCTAGCCGTTCTTGGATGAAGAATGAGGGAACTTGAGCGGATTAGGGTTTAGAGAAATTCAGAATTTCCCAAATACGAATTAGGGTTTAGAGAAATTCAGAATTTCTCCAAAAGTGTGAGAGACTGAACTTCATAAGGCTCTATTTATAGAGTTTCTTATGTGAGCTTCAGTTCACACGAATTTGGACTTCTTAAGCCCAATATTCGTTTTTCACTAATTGCACCTCCGCAATAAGTCTTACTTATTTTTCCCGTTTTAACTGTCCTTATGTGTGTGACCCTGTAGGTTCTTATAACGTTGGCAATAATATTTATCTTAATATTATAAACAGTGAGCGGTATCTAGCAACACATCACTGTTACCCAAGTTATAAGAATGTAATGTGATCTGACTAACCTTTCTGTGATAAACATCTTGTGCATAATTACCCTTTTGTCCTCATGTCTATATTGAACAAAAGGCATAGTATGTCACCCTTGTCTAGTTCAATATTGGGCCCATAGACATATCTCCCGTTATGTAGGAGGGACAAATTCCATCTAGGTCACTCATGTCCCTCAGCATGATTCGTGGGATACCCATCAACCAACTTTATAGTTATCCAGTTACAGATAACGTTTGAATGGCAACAAGGTATTACACTCCCACATCTAGGGTACACAGTGGTTTCAGGTCGAAGGGTGGAATGCACCTTTTATCACTATGAGAATAACTTATGACATTTCATAACATTCTATGCAGTATTGTCTTGGTGGGTCAATCCGATATAAAGTTACCCTTAACATTTATATCTATGTGAAGACTTGATAACTCATTATCTATGATCAGTGAGACGTGATCATCAGTCTACCAACATAATAGTCTCTATGCTTTAATGTTATCCCATTTTATATTAAAGCTTGACTACGGATACTTTAAGAATAGTGTTCTTAAGTTAATGTAATCTCACGATTAAGTCTCACTTAATGTTTCATTACATGAACAATATATTCTAGGGACTTTATTATTTTGGAAAACAAACATAATAAAGAAATGCCTTATTATATATATTTAATATATATAAATCATGTCACAATACAAAAGCAAATGCTATCAAATGGATTAGCTTTTAGGGCTTACTCCAACAATCTCCCACTAGCACTAAAGCCAATCAAATGTTCATCTAACATTTATCGGTTAGCATGAGCATCGAGCAACTTCTTAGCAAGATGCTACATTAGTGGATAAGGAACTATTTCCTATGTTGGTATCTTACATATCTTTTCAAAGTTACTCTTTCGATCTCTATTGAAATAGAAAGGTGTCTATATATATCTGAATCGTTGGTGAGATCTATTCCATTGTTTGCAAGATTAAATTATTATCATCACTAATGTGATTAATGAAATCTGCAACGATGGAAACATAGTTTTAGCTCAATCCTGAACTAAACGATCCAAATCAAATACTTGACCTTTGTAATAGAAATAGACACTTTCTGAAGCTTATTAGCTTACAGTGTTTATATCTGACATAAATTTGAATTTCAATACAATGTATCGGATTGGAAACTAACATCATTATAACTTATTTACAATGATCTTTTCCATACCTACCTATTTCAAAAGATAGTCCTTAGTTCCCTTAAGGTACTTAGGGATATTCTTGAAGGTCAATTAGTGTCAAACACTAGATGCAATTTTGGTACTTACTGATTATGCTATAAGCATATGGTGTATCTGGTGTTGTACATATTATATGGTGTACATGACTGATCCATTTGCCAAAGCATGTGGATTCTTTTCATGTATCTCTTTCTCATCCAATGAGACGTGACATTGTCCTTTGAACAAATAAAATCATTTGTCGCGTCAACAATCTATCTCTATAGATTATGATTCCTAACTCTTTAGGAAGTCTCGCCTAAGTATTTCATCAAGAGATATTTCCTTAATCATGTCTTACATGTATAAGGAAAATGTTTTGATGATTAATATGTCATCCACACATGATACCAGATTAAGATAATTACTCCCACTAACCTCCTTGTGTGCACAAGAATTATATTTGTCCTTTATTGATTCGTTTTCATAAATCTTCATAAATAAGAACAACTAATTCAACTTCTGAGAACTTGATCTAATCAAAATTAGATTGCTACAATTTGTATACCTTTCAAGCATCCTGTGGATTGAGAAAACCCTATGTATATGTCTAACACATATATATATGAGGTCATTCCAATTAAGGAATGCAACTTTGTCATCCATCTGCCAGAACATGTAGTATAACAATTGTAACTAGACTACGATCATGGTTTCATCATAATTTGCATTTTGATTTTGCGTGAAACCTTTAATAATTAATTACATCTTAAATGTAGTCTCCATATCATCCATGTCAGTCTTCTATAAGAAGACTCACTTTTATCATCTGAGTCTTACTCATCTTAATGACATAACCATTATCACATAAGGTCTGTGTACATGGATTCTATATAAGATTCTATGGCATTTAGCCACTTCTCAGAATTTAGGTCATTTACGACCTTTTAAACAAGTTAAATATTCATCCTCAATGAAAATCATATCACCTTGTTAAGTCATGATAAAATCATACTTCCCAGCCTTGTGATATGTTAGACTTGTCTAGCCTCATGTGCAACTCAAACGGTTGATCCTACAACAACCTTGAGGAACCAGTTTGTGTTCCCTTTTAAAATATTAATGTTGTGGTACTTGAATCATTCAAGTTCTATATCACTCTCACTGACTCTTTTAAGAGACACATTCCCACTCGAGGAATGCTTCAGTCTAGCAACAAAACAACTTTTGTCCTGAAGAGTGATGTAGGACTAGTATCCCTTAGTTTCCTTAGGATACTTCCACATTCATCCAATTTGGAATTAAATTTATCTGATAAATTTTCAATCCAAACTATCATAAAGGCAAACTAGGTACTTTACCTTCATATCAAATATGATGTCTTTATGATTACTTTTAAAAGGCAGAGCTAGTTGTGGGTGAAGAATAACTATAAGTAGAGAAATTACAACAAAGAGTCAACGACATATAATTAAACTATCTTAAATCAAATCATGTCAAACATGATGCGATAAAATAGTTATTATATTCCTTAACTAAGTATTTACCATTATGACTTGTTCATATGACTTTAATACTTTTATAAGTTATTTTGTTTTACTTCATTATTGAACTCTTTGACAAATTCAAAGATTTCTAATTTGTGTCACACACATACATCTACATTTACTGATATTTATCAGTAATGTAAATGAAGTAAATAAACAAAATATATCAAAAAGTTTGGTGGTTAATATACATCTCGTATGTATATACAAGGTCCAAATTTTATTTGGTCCTTATTACAACCTTTTATAGACAATCTTATCAAGATCATGAAACTCAAGTTCGTTACTTGATTTGGTTTATTGAGAGATATATTATTTTTCATACTTTGTAATCCCTTTTGAAAATAAAAAACTTGTTTGAGATTTAATGATCACATCATATCTTTTAAAATTACAAGTATGAAATATTCTATATCTAGACATTCGACTTGATTTGATACTTTTGATAAGCATCCTTCTCGAATCTAGTCATAGTAGGTTGCTAGAGAGTATAGTTCTAGAACTCATAGTTTTTCTCGCATTTGAGAACAATTCTCAATTGTGTACCAATTCAGAAACACTTTTCCGAAATTCACAATATAATTTGTATTGTATTCCAAAATTCTAATTACAGAGATATGTAAAACTTTGTATTATGATTAAATCATTTTAATACGGACTTTTATTAAAATGCTCCCACTATTTTATTCAAACCAAATGACCTTCAAGCATATGATTCGGAAAATCCCGTTGGAAGATTTTCTAGTGAGAATGAGATCCATATTTCACTTTGTTTTAAGTCAGCGTTGGACTGATTACACAAAACTTAGTTTATTTAGGTAGGAAACTCCTTTTCAATTGTATCTCATACAACTCTCATATCCTTTCCGTTGGGTAAATAACACTTATTTTATTTTTAATCCATCATATGGAATAACCCAACGCTTGCTTCTAATATCATATAATCATATTATATTTAACTAGTTAAGTTAACCCAAAGAATAGCCCTCGGATAAACTGGTTATCTCACCGCAACTTATCAATATAGACAATGCACTTTACGTTGGCAAAACCTACATTAATTGATATTGATCTTGAAGGGTGCTATTCTTTGGAAAGCATAAAACTTAATATATTATTTGAAGGATTTTTAATTAGTTTGATCTCACCTCACCACGACTTATATATTATATATATTCGCACTCCAATCATTCAAGCATGCATAACAATTAAACAAAATAAAAGTGACATGATTATGGCCCCTAACGTTGTGATTCTCTCAAGCCAATGAGAGAATCTAAACTAGTCCTAGAAACGACCTTGCTTCTCCAAGCTAGACCTCCAGGGTTGTTCAAGCGTCAGGATTCTTCTTACTTCCTTGTATTCTAATTACATTACAAATAAGAGAAACTCGTTTTACATACGAGGGAGTGGATGAGAGGAGAATGTACATATAGAATTTGAGAGAGAGAGGCACGACACGCAGGCCGTATTTCAAAAACCTAATAAATAGAATTATAAGTCTAAGACCATAATCACTCACAACAAAATAATAATAAACACACTTTTATCATTATTATTAAAATTAAAGTCTCATAATTAAATAAATTAAATTAAAATCCGGCGATTGATCACACTACGCAAAGTTAGCAATTAAATTTGATTCAAACCTTTTAATTCACAATTAAATCTTTCGAATCAAAATTTGCTAAAATAAATAATATTATTTTAAAGTAGAATCAAATCTTTGACAATTCTCCAATTACCAAATATTGCAATTTATTTAATCAAAACGTTTTTGAATAAAATATTTTTCCAAAATTGGTAATATTATCTTTTAAAACAATTTCAAAAGATATTTCTAAAATTTTGAAACGATTTCAAAATTAAATATATTTGTCAAAATTACTTTGAATTACCATATAATTTTGCATCAACATTTGATACGTTTTACGAACCCTAATCATAATGACACAACACTTGCATCGTTATGAATACTCTTACAATAACATGATCATATCAAATCAAGTGCTCTGATTCTTCGTTCAATACGATAATTGAATTCGTTAAACTTCACCAGATACGGTTTCAAAGCTTATACTTCACCAGATACGGTTCTGAAGTTTATGCTTCACCAGATACGGTTCCTAAGTTTCAAACATCAATTATCAAATATGAACAAGTATCATTCAACTCAATTATTGTACGGTCAAAATCAGTATATCATATATACCAATATCACATAGGGTTTATGTGCATATGTGATCGAGTAACATGTTTCTCTCGTTAAGATAATCAATACGTTGATGCTTCACCAGAAACGGTTCCAAAACATCAAACCAATCGATAACCATAAACAGAAACATGGTTTGGCCAATTTTAATTCCTTTATTATTTAATTGATTCCAATATGTTTAAACATTTTAAACATAAACGAATTAAACAGAAACAGTTTCTGATGTGTTTAAACGATTTAAACAGAGACATTATAATGTTTAAACAATTTAAACAGACACGCGATTAAACAATTAAACAGAATCGCGATTTAAACAATTAAACAGAATCGCGATTTAAACAACCTTTGCTTTAAACAGAAACGCATTTAAAATGTTTAAACAGAATAGCGATTTTAAACAATGTTTAAACAATTTAATCAGAAACGTGATTAAACAAAACAATCTGATTCAAGGTTTCGTAATGAACGGTTCATTAACGAAACCCTAATTGTATCAATGTTTGACACAATTTTGAAACCCTAACCGATTCTGTTTCCATAATAATACAACACTTGTATTTTTATGAATCATAATACAACAATCATTCATCAAAACGTTTCAAGATTGTTGTTCATTATAGATGATTGACTCATGAATGCTTCACCAGTATCGGATTCCGAAGCACATGCTCACAATCACCCATTATTCACGCCAATCACAAAATATTCTGATGAACAATATAATCGGTATATCACATATACCAACGTCGTATTAGAATTATATATCACATATATAAATTAAGATTAATCAATCACATCTTATTAATTCTTGTTCTTATTATTATTAATATAGATTCACAATCATATCATATTAATAAACGGTAACAAACATCAAAACCGATCCATGGTTTCACAAGTGGCTCTGATACCACTGAAGGAAAACGTAACTGTTTATCAAAGATAAAACGCAGCGGATTTTAAAATTTTATTTTCCTTCAATGGATCCATGTGAAAGATCACTGTCAAGAATATATTGTTACCTTTAAGAACTGATGCTTTCTTTCGCGAACAAGGAGCTTTCGATCACGAACAGAAACTGCTTACGATCACGAACTGCCTTTCGATCACGAACAAGAAACACCGTATGATCACGAACAAGAACCTTCAATCGATCACGAGCACCACAATTGCAGCGCCTCCACTTAGTCAACACGAACAGGAACCTTCAACCTTCGGTGCTAGCCGTTCTTGGATGAAGAATGAGGGAACTTGAGCGGATTAGGGTTTGGAGAAATTCAGAATTTCCCAAATACAAATTAGGGTTTAGAGAAATTCAGAATTTCTCCAAAAGTGTGAGAGACTGAACTTCATAAGGCTCTATTTATAGAGTTTCTTATGTGAGCTTCAGTTCACACGAATTTGGACTTCTTAAGCCCAATATTCGTTTTTCACTAATTGCACCTCCGCAATAAGTCTTACTTATTTTTCCCGTTTTAACTGTCCTTATGTGTGTGACCCTGTAGGTTCTTATAACGTTGGCAATAATATTTATCTTAATATTATAAACAGTGAGCGGTATCTAGCAACACATCACTGTTACCCAAGTTATAAGAATGTAATGTGATCTGACTAACCTTTCTGTGATAAACATCTTGTGCATAATTACCCTTTTGTCCTCATGTCTATATTGAACACAAGGCATAGTATGTCACCCTTGTCTAGTTCAATATTGGGCCCATAGACATATCTCCCGTTATGTAGGAGGGACAAATTCCATCTAGGTCACTCATGTCCCTCAGCATGATTCGTGGGATACCCATCAACCAACTTTATAGTTTTCCAGTTACGGATAACGTTTGAATGGCAACAAGGTATTACACTCCCACATCTAGGGTACATAGTGGTTTCAGGTCGAAGGGTGGAATGCACCTTTTATCACTATGAGAATAACTTATGACATTTCATAACATTCTATGCAGTATTCTCATGGTGGGTCAATCCGATATAAAGTTACCCTTAACATTTATATCTATGTGAAGACTTGATAACTCATTATCTATGATCAGTGAGACGTGATCATCAGTCTACCAACATAATAGTCTATATGCTTTAATGTTATCCCATTTTATGTTAAAGCTTGACTACGGATACTTTAAGAATAGTGTTCTTAAGTTAATGTAATCTCACGATTAAGTCTCACTTAATGTTTCATTACATGAACAATATATTCTAGGGACTTTATTATTTTGGAAAACAAACATAATAAAGAAATGCCTTATTATATATATTTAATATATATAAATCATGTCACAATACAAAAGCAAATGCTATCAAATGGATTGGCTTTTAGGGCTTACTCCAACACATGGTAACTATTATTATAGGCAAATTCTACGAGATGCAAGTGTTTGCTCCAATTGCCACCATCCTCTAAAACACAAGCTCGAAGCATATCCTCTAGAGTTTGAATGGTTCGCTCAGATTGACCGTCCGTCTGCGGATGATTTGAAGTACTCATTCTAAGTCGTGTTCCCATTGCCTTTTGGAAAACACGCCAAAAATGAGAGGTAAAGGTTGGATCTCTATATGACACTATACTCAAAGGAACTCCGTGCAACTTAACAATCTCTTCCAGAAATATTTCAGCATACCGCGAAGCCTTATAAGTTGATTTCACCGCAATAAAATGGGCTGACTATGTTAACCGATCAACGATAACCCAAATGGAATCTTCTCCTTTCTGATTACGGGGTAAACCACTTACAAAATCCATGGTAATATGCTCCCACTTCCACTCAGGTATTTCTAAAGATTGCAAAGGACCGGCTGGTTTCTGATGCTCAATCTTAACTTGCTGACACACAATACACCTCGATACAAACTCCGCGATCTCAGTTTTCATATTCGGCCACCAATAGTTCTTCTTCAGGTCATGATACATCTTGGTGGAACCGGGGTGAATTGAAAATCCACTCTTATGTGCTTCTTCTAGAATCAATCTTTTTAATTCCGCATCATTTGGTACACAAACTCTACTTCCAAACTGAATTACACCATCATCTGCTACAGTGAACTCAGGTTTTCCGATTCTCCTTGGTAAATCCAAATCCTTCTCTTGTGCACTACCTATGGTGGAACGCAAGTCACATGTCAATTCTATTCTATTTAGCTTGACTCCACCCTTCCGGTAAGTGACACTCAAATTCATATCTCTGAATTTCTCATACAACCCACACTAATGCATTAAAATCTCCGATGCATAAAACGCCTTTCTGCTCAAAGCATCAGCTACTACATTCGCCTTTCCTGGGTGGTAATTCAATTCAAAGTCAAAATCTTTCAAGTATTCCATCCACCTTCGTTGTCTCATGTTCAACTCCTTCTGATCAAACAAATATCTCAAACTTTTGTGATCACTGTATAATGCAAACTGCACACCATACAAGTGATGTCTCCAGATTTTCAAAGCAAAAATGATGGCTGCAAGATCGAGATCATGGGTAGGATTATTCTCTTCATGTGGTTTCAACTGTCGTGATGCGTAAGCCACTACCGCGCCTTCTTGCATAAGCACGCATCCGAGTCCTTTATTAGAAGCATCACAATACACTACATACTTCTTATCAGGATCAGGAATTACTAACACTGGAGCACTGGTCAACTTTTGTTTCAATAAGTTAAAACTATTCTCGCATAACTCATCCCAAACAAACGCAGCTCCTTTTCTAGTCAATCAAGTTAAAGGCAGCGCTATCTCCGAAAATCCCAAAATGAACCTTCGGTAATAGCCTGCTAAACCAAGGAAACTTCTTACTTCTGAAACAGTTCTAGGCCTTTCCCAATTAAGCACCGCTTCTACCTTGGATGGATCAACAGATACACCTCCTTGGGATATCACATGGCCCAGAAACTTAACTTCTGAAAGCCAAAACTCACACTTACTGAATTTGGCATAAAGTTGCTTCTTTCTCAGAATATCAAGAACAATCCTCAGATGCTCTGCATGCTTCTGAGGATCCTTAGAGTAGATCAGAATATCATCAATGAAGATTACCACAAACTTATCAAGATAAGGCTGAAAGATTATGTTCATGTAATCCATGAATACTGCTGGAGCATTGGTCAAACCGGCATAACCAAAAATTCATAATGGCCATAACGAGTCCTGAAAGCAGTTTTGGACACGTCAGAGGTCCTGATACGAATCTGATGATACCCGGATCTGAGATCAATTTTGGAAAAGATAGTAGCTCCTCTGAGTTGATCTAACAGATCGTCAATACGAGGTAGCAGATACTTGTTCTTGATAGTAACTTTATTGAGCTGACGATAGTCAATACACAACCGCATTGTACCGTCCTTCTTTTTCACTAACAAAACCGGAGCACCCCAAGGTGAGACACTTGGACGAATGAAATGCTTCTGCAATAACTCTTCAAGTTGAGATTTTAATTCTCGGAGTTCAAGAGGGGACATTCTATATGGTGCAACAGAAATAGGCTGAGACCCTGGGACAAGATCAATTGAGAACTCAATCTCTCTTTCTGGTGGTAAACTATTTATCTCTTCTGGAAACACATCTAGATATTCCCTGACAATCGGAATATCACTGGGGCTTAGACTGGATTCTGAACTTATGGTGAACATGATACTGAAACATTTGTTCTCTGCACCGAGATACTGGATTAACTGATGAGTGTTCTGCAACAGAGCAGTCAGGGCTCTACTCTCTGCATTAAGATCAATAGGAACATGAAGATTCTTTTCAGCACAGCCTATGTACACAGTGTTGGCAGATAGCCAATCCATGCATAGTACTATGTCCATGTCTTTCAATGGCAGACAGATCAGATCAACATGATAGATTTTTCCTGCGACGCTAACAAGACAGTTTTGACATACCCTCTTGGACACAACCTTGCCACCCGTAGCAACGGCGACAGTCATGGGAGGAATTAAATAAGTCGAAGATAAACCCAATCTCATCACACATTCAACAGAGATAAAAGAATTGATAGCTCCACAATCAAACAGTACAACAACTTCAGATTGACCCAAGTGACAAACGTCAATAATTAAAGCATTATTACCTCTAGCTTGTTCACCATCAAGAGAATACACTCGACCCTTGCTCCTGGTCGTTCCACTCGATCCTCCAGAACCTTGCAGCTTCGGACATTCATTCTTATAATGACCGGGTTGTTTGCAGTGAAAGCACACACCCTTTCCCTTCATACACTCTCCATGATGCAACATTCCACATTCTGGACATGCTGGGTTTGATCTCTGAGGAACATTCTGTTTTCCTTTCTGCGGAGAACCCCTTGGCTTGAGTTGCTCCTTATACTTCCCCGAACCACGTCTCTTTTGGTTTACCTCAAACCTTTCTTTTCTCACTGCTTCAAGGCTAGACTCGGCGTGATAGCTCTTCTGGATCAACTCACCAAGACTGGCCACTTGCTGCATAGACACGTCATGAGCGATATCCGCCCTCAAACCGAAACGATACTTCTTAATCTTCCACGCCTCGGTAGGAGCATCGTCACCATCCGCCACATACCGTACTAACTCATTAAACTTGGCTGTATACTCCGCCACAAACTTACTTCCTTGCTTAAGGTCAATCAGTTCCCGTTCCATTGTCAGCCTATAGCTCTCGGGAATGTAATGGCCGATGAAGAGACGTCTGAAATTAGTTCAAGTCACCTCCATCTGACTTGCAGTCATGTATGCTCTAACACCTTCCCACCAATCACAGGCCGCTCCGCGAAGAAATCTTGTCGCGAACGTAACCTTTTCCAGCTCAGTACATTCCATGGAATCCAGAATCCCGCTCATCCTCTGAATCCATTCTCTTGCAACCGAGGGAACATACTCTCCAACGAACTCAGGAGGATTCATCCGACAAAACTCCCTGAACGCCGCACTTCCCGTGTTCTGAGTCTGTGCATTGTTCATTTGTTGTTGGAACATCATCATCATTTCCTCATGGCGTTGGGCTTGCTGAGCTTGGAATTGTTGTTGCCGATGCATCATATGTGCCCACATATTTGCATCTGGATCGGGATATTGATATTGAGGTTGATCGTCTTATGCCACATTCCTTCGTGGTCTACCGCGTCCTCGTCCTCTTGGTACTTCTGCCATATTACTCTATCTGTCATAATCAAATTGAGTTAGCTAGGCTCAAGTGATACAACATGTAGAATAAATGTAAGACATCCCTAGAGTACGCATTTAGAATGTATTGTATACTTATGACTCTGGCATGATATGAATCGACCTGCTCTGATACCAATTATAACACCCCATAATACATTGTCTAGAATATATTATAGTGCACATAATTTAGTACCGAGTACAACAAGTTTACAAATACCTAGAGTAATAATTCGAGCACACGCAGGTGGCATAGTACAATAAAGTACAACACAGCAGATAGAAAGTACTGAAACATAGTAAACTAAACACCCCAGACACGAACAACACAACCACAAGCATGCTATCTACTCCGCAGCTTGCTTGCCACGATCACCCTGAGTACCTGAAACATGAGAGGGGGCTAAGACTACTAAGTCTTGTGGATTCTACTACCCACCTAGTGGTGACTACACCATGGGGAAAAACCTGTAATCAGTCCTCACGCAATCTCAGCGCAATACATGTATACATACATAAACAATTTATATGGTGTAACACAAAGATTATCTGAGTTCGTTTTAGCTATGCAAGGACAATCTGAGGTGAGCCAGTCTCAGAGGGCCTTACACTTTTCCGTACCAATCTTCGTGATCATAGCGCACTATGGTACGGAATAACTATGGCATCACAATCAATATTATTAATATATTATCGCTATGGATTCCTCGAATCCCTTTGGTGGTTCCTAGCAACCACACATCTCTATAGACTGATACTACACATAATTCTAATGTGTTAACATACTACCAATATATCCCAAACCCGGGGAAACTAACTTAGTTCATAACCTAAGTTAAATTGTATTATTTCCTAACGTGCAATTAACATTCAAATTACTATTATCTCATAATGTTGATGAAGAATGAACCTGAAATGTTAACAATTTTAAAATAATCATTGAGTTTTAAAAACAGAACAATTGGCCAAAATCCTGTCATGGTCGCAGCAGCGAGAGCTAGCGACCCAAGTCAGAAGGTTCTGGTCAGCCAGCGACTGTCAGCGACCAAAACCTGCAACTCAGGTTGCACGTTCGCTAGAGCTCGCCGGGCGAGCAGCACGGAATTTCTGCTCTGTTCTGCAGGAATTAGTGAAAACCAGAAAAATTTCCAAATTAGTTCCATATCCAATTCAACCAATAACATCACAAGCATAATAACAAATAAAATGGAGAGGGTTTTGGATATTAAACTCCTCTCATACAAACAATCTAATTCCTAATCCTATGTTCTCATGCAAATTGAATTTTTGGGGATTTCTAACTAAATTAAACCTAAGAACCCACCTCAATGAGCTTGATTCCTGGCTAAATAGCTAGATACAGACTTGGTTAGCAACTTCAATCCCCTTGTGGTTGATGGTCTTGAGTTTCACCTCCTAGTTCAACACAATTCACCATAAATTAGCTTCCAACCTATGAATCTTGAAGAACAACTCATGGGTAATAGGATAGAGAGTTAGAGCACGAATTTGAGAGAGATTGAGAAGAGTTTTGAAGAATTAAACTTACCACTAGAGATGGATACAACCTAATGAACAAGAATTATCATTTGCATGCTTGGAAATTGAGTGATTTTATGAAGAAATTTAAGAGATGAAGATGGGTGTGGGTGTTGTTGTTGGACGAGGGAGAGAGAACAAAGAATGAGGGAGCTTTCTGTTTTTGTGTTTACCAGCAAAATGAAAGTGTGATTGTGTAGGTCTTGGTGAGTCATGCTTAAGATCTAAAGTGGGACACATGTCCTTCTTAGATTCTAACTCCATCCTTATGCTAACAACACACACTAGGTGACTACTACACCTTAATTGGTTCAAGACTCCAATACTAGCTCTAGACATGTGATGATTTATAGAAAATACCCTTAAGAGTTTAAAATACTACTGTAAGAAATGGGGATGTTACATATATATATATATATTATGTTTCTGACGTTTTTTTTGCCTATTTCTGTTTATGTAATGTGTTAATTGTATCTTTATCAAACCTTTTATGTATTATCACCAATAACAATGGCGGGTGGTTTAAATATCAATAGTATAACGTCCCTGTTATCTTATTCTTTATAATTTATATCTATTTTATTTATGCATTTTATTCTTACTTTTTTTATTTTCCTATTCAACTAAAATAAAGTTGATTATATAGTATATACCGTTTACCTCACTTTAAACAATTTTTTTCACCATAAATCTAGATCACACCCGTGATGATCAAACGTACCCCATAAAACATAACGCCGCGCATATGCAGGTATATACTGATTCTTCGTGGGATTTTGGGCCCGTTTGTTTTGGATTTTTTTGAAAATAGATTTTGTAGTGTTAGAAAATTTTGTATAAAAAAAATTTACAAAGAAATTTTGTATAAAAGCTTCAAATGAAAATTTTGTTTGAATAGTTATTCTTAAAATGTTATTTTAGGTATTTCATCATTTTATTGAAAAAAAATTGGATATCAAAATTTCAAAAAATCACTTAATTTTGAAGCTATTTCAAATAGATTTTCACAAAAATCATATTTTAAATACAACTTTTTGAAAAAATTGCGATTTTGACTATGTTTTGAACTTCAATAATGTACATTTATGTTATATGATGTCAAAATTAGTGTTTCAATTTAGAAAAAACGAATACAAAAAAACTTGTAATATTTTGAAAAACGGTTTTACAAAATTATTTTCAAAAATACCAAAAAAAAATATACTCCCTCCGTCCCAAATATTTGGTCCTTTTAGCTTATTAGTTTTGTCCCAAATCTTTAGTCCCTTTTAAGAAACCAATGCATAATTAGTGATACTTTACCATTTGTACCCTTACTAAAGTTAAAGCATTAATTAAATATATTTTCTCTTTCTTAATAAAGTAAGGGTAAAAATGACTTAACTTATCAATCTTTATAATTTCTTAATCTCCATGCAAAACTCTAAAAGGACTAAAGTTTTGGGACGGAGGGAGTATTTTTTTAAAGCTGAAACAAACAAACATTTTCTATTCTAAAGATAATCATTTCGTACACTAGTTAGAATAGTAAATTTGACTTTACCCAAAAAAAAAGTAAATTTGTTATAAAAAAAAAAGAATACTAGAAATTTGAAAACTCAACAAACGTACTACATCACGGTAGGCATGGATTTGGATCCTCTCCAATTTTTTCTCTTCAATTCCCTCTCCAATTATTTTTACGTGTCTTCACTACTAGAAATTTGCCTATTTCCTGCGGATTTGGGTAAAATATCCGCAGGAAACACGTTTCATGCGGAATTTCCTGCGGATTGTGGTTCCCAGCTAATACCTTCGTGGGTAATTGTTTCCTGCGGTTTATGGAATCCTCAGGAAACTTTCCTGCGGAATTTTCTGTTGAAAATAAACAAATAATCCGCAGTAAACTTTCCTGCGAAAATTCCGCAGGTAATTCCTCTATAAATACCACAGGGAATTCCGCAGGAAACAACTTTCCGCAGATAATTCCTCAGGAAATTCCGCAGGAAACTTGATTCCGCAGAAAAGTCTGCAGGAACTTCTTAGTAATAATTTTTTTTTAAATGATTTTTTTTGTGCAAAATCAAAATGAATATTACAAAATCATTTAATTTAATTACTATAACAATATTAAATCATCAAATCCAGAGTAAAAAAACATAAATCCCAAATTATCCTAATCATTAACATCCCAATATGATGTTACAAATAAAAAAGCATTCATCAAAATATCCTAATCATCAAAATGTCTAGATCATCATCCAAATATCCTAATCATCAAAATGCCTAGATCATTAACATCTTTAACGCCAAGTTACAAATAAAAAAAGTCTTCGTTAAAATCCTAATAATATTAAAGTCTTAATCAACATGTCTTGATCATTGATTAAGGTCTTCAAATTCATTGTTGTCTTCTCCATTAAGGTTTTCAAATTCATTGTTGTCATCTTCCATAAGGTCTTCTTCAAATTCATTATCTCCATCTTCATTATTAGCTTGTGGTGGATGAGAACAAGATCCCACAAATCCAAGATGTTGCATCAAAAAAGAGAGCGTCTTGTTGGTTTTCTTCATCTCGTGCTCTTGTTGTTGCAATTGTTGCCTCATCTGCAACTTCTCTTGTTCTTGTCTTTGTAACGACTCATTTAAAGCATGAACTTGGCTTCTCAAATAATCAACCTCTTCTAAGTTTGCACCAACACTTGTTGGTTGATTTGAAGATGAAATCAAAATTTTGGATAGGGATCCAAGACCAAATATCCTTCCTTTTTTGTTCTTCCCATCTGAGTCTACCCATATATCGATATCAGGCGGCATGTCGACGGTAGGTTGACTATTAACTTCATCTTGTCCCGAAACAAATGTTGAATTTTGAGAAGATATCTCAAGTTTTTTCTGTTCAAATCTCTCCTACAACAAAATAAAAATTATAGTTAACACTCATTTAGAGCTTATTAATTCAATTCTAAGTTGTGCAGATCAAATTGAAATAACTCAAATGTAGCATATAATTCAATCCATAATGGCTGTATATATGAACCTGTAATTTGTTTAAATATTTGTACCATCCTATTTTAAATTCAGAAACGAAATATGAAAATAAGAATGAATCCCAATTAAAAAAATAGCTTATGAAAACAACTTATATGAAAACACCTTACTTAGACCTAATTTCTCAACCTTAATCAAACACAATACCAATCTATTTCATACTTTTCCAGATCTAACAAGTTCAATCAAGTACAATACAAAGAAAATAAGAATGAATCCCAATAAAAAATAACTCAAAATGCCCATAATCTTACAAAATCGCAGAGAGAACGGGGATGAACGGGGAATCGAACAAGGATTGAATGAAGATCAGGAATCGAATGGGGATAAAACTCAGGAATCAAACAGAATCGACGAAGAAAGGAGAGAAGCACAAGACGAAAGCTCAGTCTCAACGGTGGCCATGGCGCTCGGAAAGCTCAGAATCGACGAAGCTCGACGGTGGCATGGCGCTTGGAAAACTCAATCACGACTCGACGAATCGACGAAGACGAAGGAGTGATTTTAGGGTTTTTTGTTGGAGAGTGATTTTTGTTGTAGGCAACTAGTTTTTTGTTCGTGAGCTTTTTTTTTATATAATAATGTTAATTATCAATTTTTATATTTATTTGATTTTTAATATTTAATTTTTTTAAAAAAATCAAAATCCGCAGGAAATTCCTCGGGAATACCTGCGGATTTTCCTGAAGGCGCCAGATCCACAGGAACCTCATCTTAGTGAAGAAAACCGCAGGAAAAACCTTAGGTATACCTGCGGATTTACCTTAAAACTCAAGATCCGCAGGTAATTCGTTATAGTGACAAAAACCGCAGGAAAATCCTTGGAAATGCCTTCGGATTTGTTTCCGCAGCAAAATCCGCAGGAAAATAGCAAATTTCTAGTAGTGCTTTCTCTCTCATCATTTTTTTTCTCTCATCATCACTTGTTTATTTTTTATCATTACTTTCTCTCTCTTCACACTCACAAAAAGGAAAATTGGAGAGGGAATTTAAGAGAAAAAATTGAAGAGGATCCAAATCCCGGTAGGCATGATTGGATTGAAATCATTTGGTAAAATCCTGTCATAGGAACAGTGAGGTGAGTAGGGAGCCATTTCTTTGCCGTGATCAATGTATTAGAGAAACTCGTCTTCACAAGTCACGAGAGTTTCATCCTGCATTGCCTAGGTGCGGGTACGGTATCGATACCCGATACAGGTACTGGTACGGGGTACGACATTTTTAGAAAAACTAATACATGTGTATGAGCATAAATTAAGGTATGAATATGTACTCGGTACTGGTACGAGTACGTATCCAGTGCCGGTACTTTTCCTCAAACGGAGTACTTTTCATCGGATGATTTGATTACTCTCATAAAATTGAAAAAAATTAGAAAGAAAAATAAATAAATATGTGTATTTTTTTTAAATAATTATAAAATATATAATTTTATGTGAGTGTGATTAAATTTTGTGATCAAATTGCGATCAAACACATATGTCCATTTGTCAAAAAAAAAAAAAAACACATAGGATTTAGGTAGTATGGCAGTGTAAATAAATAAAAAAAAAGAGCATTTAAGAGCAAGTTCTATCATGAAAGAGTGGTGCACGGTGCACCACTTATCGATAATACTATAACAAATAAATTTTTTATAAAATCTATCGTTAGGTTCAAAGTTTATGTCATATAGATTATTCATACAAATTTTTTTAAAAATTGAAAGTCATTTAATGCGTTATTGAGACACACAAAGATTAACGATATTCAATAAAAATTCATAAACCGTTAATATTAATGGGTCTCAATAACACATCAAACGATTTTCAATTTTTTAAAAAATTTGTATGGATGATCTATGTGATATAAAATTTCAATCCAACGATAAATTTTTTAAAATTCGTATTCATCCTAGAGTTATCGATAAGTGGTGCACCGTGCACCACTTAATCAACTTGTTTATATTAGCCAAAGCCTTGCACCATTCAAGTATTCTCATCTTATCAAATTGTCACTGGCGTGTAGAGTAGACCCTAGATAGATAGATCATAGAGAATCACACAAACAAAGGGCTGAGGTACTATTTTTTTTTTATAATGACGTACTATGTTTTTATTTATAATTTCGCATATAAATAAAACTTATTGCTTTTTTTTAAAATATAATTTTATAATCTAATCTAATATAAAATAGTAGTAAATCTTAATTTTTTTTGGTAAAAATCTCTTAATTGATTTAATTACTTAAAAATATTTCATGATATATTTTCTTTATAATATCTCATATTTTTACAACAAACAAGATTTTCATAGAAATTAAATTACTCTTAAAAATAATTCTGATTAATTTTTTTTATAGTATCTCATTTTTTTCATCAAACAAGATTTTAATAAAAGATAAATTGATCTTCAAAAATCAAAATAATTCAGTTTATATTTTTTTAGGGTAAATGGGGTTTTACCCCTGCAAAGTAGGCGAATTTTGGTTTATCATTGCAAAAATTTTAAATCACTAATAATACATGGAGCAAAAGAGCTAAATATTAAGTCAACATTTGATGGGGGTAAACCAGATAATCTTCACATTACATAACGTAATTCAATTTTTTTTAGGGGTAAACCAAAATTCGCTTACTTTGCAGGGGGTAAAAACCAATTTACCCTATTTTTTGATAATATCTCATATTCTTACAAGAAACAAGATTTCATAAAAAATAAATTACTTTTAAATATTATTCAAGTTATATTTTTTAGTAGTATCTAATATTTTTAGAGAAATGATATTTGTACAACAAATTTTTGATAACTTTGGTGATAACTTTCTCTCTCATACTATCATTGTGTTTTCAAAAATGTTATTTGAATAACTAGCTTTGACAACATTTTTGACAAATTTTTGTCTTACTCACATATATTCTTATTCTCTCTCCCCCTTTTTCTCTCTCTTTTTTTTTTACCAATGATAAAAAGAGAAAGAACACATTGTCTTAAAAGTTGTTCAAATAACTTGTTTAAATAACACTCCTCTTGTGTTTTTACTCTGTCTCCTCCTCTCTTTCTTTATTATTTCTGTTCGAAAAAAATAGAAGAAAAACAATGTTGTCTCAAAAGTTGTCATAAAATTTATTGTACAAATAGCACTACTCGTTTTTTACAACAAACAAGATTTCATAAAAAAAAGGAGAGGAATTGTCAAAAAAAAAAGAAAAAGAGAGGAGTGTTATTTTACAACTATTTTTGACAACTTTTGGAACAACTTGATTTTTTCTCTTTTCTTATTTGACAAAAACAAAGAAAGAATCTTTTATTAATATTATTATTATTTTTATTTTTTTTGAATCAGCAAAATTTTATTAAAGCTTCCTCCAATACAAGTAGTATTTGAGGAGCCAAAACAGAGGAGAGTAACAGCTTACAATAAACAAAAACATGCCTATAAGCATAAAGGCACATCCTATAAAACCAACACAGCCCCTGTAGCAACAATAAAAACCAAACCCCCTCTTAACAAGAAACTACTCAAACAACATAAGAATACAACAAAAGGGTAGCCAACAGCAGGGAATCGCAACATAATAGGCTGCACTCCTACCAACCAATTAACAACAAAATCATCGGAGAAGACAATCTCCCGGGTCCCATGTCCACTCATAAAACATACACAGAGACACTTTAGTCCTTGCTAGACACCATTTCCATGACACCACTTTGATTTCTTCAACAATCTCCTTCGGGATAAAGGTACCATTTGCAAAGAGAGCTTTATTCTGCGCCTTCCATATACACCAAAGAGTAGCATGCCAAATCATCAAGTAGCCACGGCGAATCTTCTTAATCCTCACGGATCCCCTCAAAACCTCAAAGAGCACTTCCATAGATGGGGGGATTATTAGAACCACCCCCAACCACCGGAATACTTCATACCACACCATCATAGCACTTGGGCAATGTAAAAAGAGATTAGTAGTTGACTCCACTCTACCCACGCAACCGACACATTCCCACGGCATGTCCAAACCTAACAAGCCACGGATCTCTAAATTTCTTCTAGTAGGGATCCGGTCAGAAAGTAATTGCCACGAGAAAGCAATTACTTTAGACGGAGCCGGACTATCCCAAATTTGATCAAAAACCGTTGCCATAGCTTCCTCCAAATCATCATCCCTCGTAAGTTCTTCCACCAAGAAAGTATACGCGGATTTAACCGAGAACTTCCCTTCGGGATCCAGTTTCCAACTCCAAAAATCCTCAACTAAAGAAAGAACAACCGGCTCCAAAATCTCTCTCAACCGAACTACCAAGTCTTCTTCCCATTGAAAAAGATCCCTACGCCACGAGAAGGACCACCTCCAATTCTCTCCTACATGGTCGCAAAAATTCCTCACCATACCATTCTTGTGATTAGAAAGAGAGAAAAGCAGAGGAAAAGTTACCGATAACGGAGCCTCACCGATCCAATTTGAACACCAAAAGGAAGTAGATGTTCCATTACCCACCTTTCGAATCATAGACTCCACTAGCCAATTATGATTATCCACCACCTTATCAAGCGTGCAAATGTCCTTCCACCACTTAGAAGCCAAAGTAGGAATTCTTATATCCCTCCAATCCACCCTATTTAGGATATGATTGCCATATTTAGCCACAAGAACTTCTTTCCAAAGTGGATTCCCCGGGAGGAGAAGCCGCCATCTCCACTTAGCCAAAAGACTTAGATTTGCTAATCTAACATCTCTCACTCCTAAGCCTCCCTTACTTTTTTCCTTGCAAACCATCGACCACTTTACCCATTTAATCTTATTTTCACCCCGAACTCCGCCCCATAAGAACTCTCGTTGAATACGGATAACTTGCTTCAAGATCTTCACCGGGATTTTCAAAAGAGAAAGGTAGAAGATAGGGATCGCGTTCAAAACCGCATTAATCATCACAATTCTACCACCAAGACTAATATGTTTATTGCGCCAAGAAAACAACCGCTTTCGGAGATGATCCAAGAGAGGTTCCCAAGTAGACTCACTTTTAGGATTAGCCCCAATCGGGAGCCCAAGGTACTTAAATGGGAGAGAGCCAAGTCTACAATTTAGAAAGGTAGAAGCCATCGTCAAGAAGCTCGAAGAAACATTAACTCCTAATAAACCACTTTTCCAAAAATTGATTTTAAGACCGGAGGCCAACTCAAAACCTCTTAGAATAGCCTTGAGAGTCCATAGGTTTTCCACCGAAGCTTCCCCAATACACAAAGTGTCATCCGCATATTGGAGATGAGAAATAGTCACCGATTCCCGCCCTATAGAGAAACCTTTGAAAAAATTAATCTCAACCGCTCTCCGCATCACCCCACTAAAACCTTCCACCACTAACAAGAAAAGAAAAGGGGCCAAAGGGTCTCCTTGTTTAAGATCCCTTTGAATATTTATTTCCGACGTTGGAGAACCATTCACTAGAACCGACAGATTCCCCGCAAATACACACACCCGGATCCATCCTATCCACTTCTCACATAAACCACACTTTCGGAGCATATATTCAAGGAATCCCCACTCCACCGAATCGTATGCTTTCTCAAAATTGACCTTAAATATTAGACATTCACGTTTTGCCTTCTTTGCCAACTCCACTATTTCATTCACAATTAAGACACCATCCAATAAATTCCGGCCCTTGATGAAAGCCGATTGGTTAGGGGATATAACCCTATCAATCACCTTCGCCATTCTTTTTGCCAACACCTTTGCCACCAATTTATATAAACAACCAAGAAGAGAGATAGGACGAAAATCGGAGAGAGAGGTTGGTGAACTCTTAGGAACCAAGGTGACAAAATAAGACAAGAAATTCTTTGGGAGGCAAGAATTTCCGTGGAATTGGTCAAACATAATCCGAATTTCTCCTTTAATTAATTACCAAAACCTCTTCAAGAAAGCATAATTAAAACCATCCGGCCCCGGACATTTATTACCATCACTAGAACACACCACCTCCTCAATCTCTTCCAGGGTGAACGGGGAGATGAGAACCAAATTTTCCTCTTCCAACAACATGGGAAAATCCACCCCTTCAAGCTTTGGTCTAATTCTAGTAGTGGATGACACATGTTTCTCAAAAAAGGAATACACCGCATCTTTTATAGCATTCGGAGTATCTGACCACACTTCGTCTACACAAAGAGTCGATATAAGATTCAACTTCATTCTAGTCTTGACACTACCATGTAAGAATTTCGTATTTGCATCCCCTTCCCTAAGCCATTTGGATCTCGATCTCTGGAACATAAGAGCTTCTTTACTCTTGAGACATTTCCACAAGGCAACAAATTTCTCCTTTCTATTTTCAACTTCTTGAGTTGTCAACCCCTCATCCTCCCCTTTGTGATCAAATACACTTATCTCTACCTTCAACTCCTCAATCCTTCCCTCCAACCCACCATATTCTTGTTTATGCCAATCCCGGAGGATCCCTTTAAGCCCTTTGAACTTTTCCTTCAACACAAACCCCATCCAACCTCCCACTCTATGACTCGTCCAAAAAGTTTCCACCACCTCTTTGAGTTTATTATTATCAAGCCAATAGTTATTGAATCAAAATGGCTTGGGCCCCCAATACCCACGGAGATCCAATCCCCCATCTAGCCGCCCATTCGTCGGAAATTAGAATTCTATCAATCCTACTCGCTCTCCCATTTGATTGGTAATTATTATTATTATTATTATTATTATTATTATTATTATTATATATATATACACACACACATATATAAAGGGAAGCTTCAATAGCTCCTAGGCAAGTATTTTGATGATGTGGCATGCTTTAGAGAGCATCTCATATCTATTTAAAATTTCTTCCACAATTTATTTTATGTGTTTATTCATCCTCCAAAATAATTATCTATATGTTACAATAATAATGGTTCCCAATAACTTTTTTGCAAAAAAAGAAAAATTAAACAAAAGTGATACAATTTTAAAATAGTAGGACATATAACATAAATTAATAATATAATAATAACGAAAAAGAAAAAAAAAATCAAATTTTAAAAGGAAAATGAATATTAGATATATGTCCTTTCATCTTTTACACTACTAAACATAACAAATAAACCATGCAATCGTAAACAAAAGTTTTTACTTATAAAAGGAAGCTTGAGTTGCTCCTATGCCTTCATTTTGATGATGTGGCACCTCTAAGAAAACTCCATATTTCTATTCAAACTTTACATACTTCTCTTAATTATTAAATCTAAAATAAATTTTATCCTCCACAAAGTAAATACATGAATAGAAATTTGAATTAATAATTTGACATGTAACAATTTTTATTACTTTTCATTATCCTATTTTTTTTTTAAAAAACTAAATAATTTGTTATATTTATTTATTTTTTGACATTATAATCTTTTTATAAATTTATTTCCAACTATTTTTAATAAAAATATTGTACTAATGCAAAATCTAAATTAATAATTTTCATAGTAGTTAAAATTAGAGATAAATAAGAATACTTTTTTATTTGTTCAATTAATTTATATTTATTTATTGTTTGAAATTATAATTTTTTATGTAACTGATATAATTTGTTAAAATCAAATCAATTAGTAATAATCTAATAAAATGGTCTATATAGTGCTCTATAATAAAGTTTTTTATGATCGAACAAAAAGAATATCAATAGAAATAATCAAAAAAGTAACCGATCAATATGGAGACTTATGATATGCATGAGGTAACATGAACTCAATTAAGTTAAAGGAGTTTGTAACTTACGGGAGACCAAAAGAGTTTGTAAAAAGAATGACTAATATATTTACAATAATAATTGAATAAATCTCATATAAATTACTACTATTATAATTTCAAACAATAAATAAATATAAAATAATTGAAAAAATAAAAATATTCTTTTATTTATCTCTAATTTTAACTAATAATATGCAAAACACTCATTAAAATTACTTTAAAAATGAATATGATAATGAGAAATTAAAATAAAAACATAATGTAATGCATAAAGGAAAATATTCATAAAATATTATAATTTCAAACAATAAATAAATATAAAATAATTGAACAAATAAAAAATTTACTTTTATTTATCTCTGATTTTAACTACTATACAAAACACTCATTAAAATTATTTTAAAAATGAGTATGATAATGAGAAATTAAAATAAAAACATAATGTAATGCATAAAGGAAAAAAAGTATAACATATATTATTTATTAGGCTGTTATGGTTGATTGGAATGCCATGAATCAAAACATTTCAATTAAATAGGTTTTATATTCATTTTTACATAAATAATAGCCTACAAGTGCATTTGCCTTTTACAAAAGGAATCACAAATGTTACGTGTTCATATTTTAGGCTTGGTTGGTTTGGTGTGTTTTACAATTGAAAATATATTGTTTCAATCTTGTTAGATGGGAAGCATAGGGATATGTTTGGAGTTTTTACTGGTTATACAACTTCTCCAAGCAACTTTTGAGTAGCAGTTGTATTGTTATTTTAGTTTGTCTTTCTTGCTCCTCACATATTTCTTGACTATTGACTATTCATCAACGATTTATGTGACTAGATAGATACTCAAAACTACTCTATTACATAAATTAATCAAATATTTCAACTCTACTTTTTTACCATTGGAGTTGAGATACTATATAAAGTTATTCTATATTTCTTTCTTGTATTTTCTAGAATAGTAGAATTTTGGATTCTTTTGATTGAATTCATTACTTTTATATATTTGAAAAAATCACAAGTTTCTTATAAAAAATAGAAATTAACTCTATCCATGCATCTCAAGCATCAAAGTAAGGTCGTGTTAATTCTTTCCATTCCCTATTTTAATTATATCACACGTGGTAATTTACACAATTATAAATTTGTTATTTTTTTTGTCGTTTCAAGTTTGAATCACGGTTAAATGTAAGGAAAATCACACGTCAGTGATCAACGCATCATCATATGCAACTTATGTTTTTATTATATGCGGCTTTTCTTTACTTGTAACAGTTTTGTGAAACTTACCTTTGCGCAAGTAAATGTAAATATGGTACATAGAAGTATAGTTTACGAATGACTGAATGAATACATCATCTGTAGAAAGAAAAATTAGTGATGAAAATAATTTATTATACGAGTTTAGATATTTAGACGAGTTTACCAAACTTCAAATATAGTATAAACTTTATTATACGTTCTCTTAATTTAATGAACCACATAGACTGCAAGAAAGTGAAGCCTATTTATAAGTTGTCTTTTTACATAAAGAGAAAAATATAGATTAATTAAAGTATTGGAAGATTTAGTGAATGTTTTTAGCGAATTATCGCAAGTGAGTTATCTAAGGAGAATGCAATTGTTGCCATACATGTCATTGAAAAGTAGGTTACCTTTTATGAATCAAGAACGATAATTACTCTAAATTTTTAACCCATGTGTTATCAATTGGAACCTGAAAGGTTTTGTCACAACTACAATGACTCCAAAAAAATGAATAAATCAACAATGAATTTTGAGACATTAGTGGTGGTTTTAAACCGCCACAAAAATATTTACTAGATTTAAAATATTATCAATTATTTAATTATATATGATTTTTCTTATCATAATTATTATTTTAAATTTTTAAAAATATTTTAAATGTGTGTTCTAATCAAACCCGTGCAAAGAAAAAAATTAAGTGTTAAACAAACGAAAAATATGATTGTAACATATATTTACGACTTTGAGAATATGATTTAAGAGTGCTCTTCTATATTATTAAAAAAAATAGCGAGAACTCCTCTATAAAAAAGAGTATTGTATTCTAATAAGTAATAACTACTAAAGAACATTCGAATAAAAATTATTAAATGAAATAAAGACAAAAAAATGAGGGGAGAAAAACCTCATAAAAAAAAAGAAAGAGAAAGATTTTTTAAAAAAATAACAGGAATTAAGCATAGTAATAAGAAGATAAATAAAATCTCCGACTAAAAAAATTGTGATCAATATAATAATTGATATAATTCTACCAATTGAATGTTTTAGAAGAAACTTCACAATAAATCAATTTATTATCAGAACAAGAATCGTCTTTTTTATAAATATGAGAGACCCTAAATTGTATGGAGGAGTAGAATAAATAGTTATATCACACTACTAGAAATCTCGTATTTATAGACCGATTTAGCGACCGAATAAATTTTAACTTTCACGGTCGAAATTTCGGTCTCTAAAGAGACCAAAAAAATTTGGTCACTAAATCGGTCTCTAAACAGAGGATTTCTAGTAGTGATGTGGTGAATCATTTCTAAAGAATAAGATGAAAGGTTCAAAACCAAACAATAAATTTGAAGGGACACAAACCTCACCAAGTAAAATAAACACATGTAAGCCATACAATAAATTAAAAAAATCGGGACTAATAAAGTCAGGATAAAATTCCACCAAGGAAATAAGTGAGAAGAAACTTCGAGAAAATGAGAGGGAAGTAAGTAGATAAGTTATTTGACACCTTAAATTTCATAGAATGGTGTAAGCAGTTAAACTATTTTATAGGTAATTTTCACTCATAGTTAAATGATAGATACTATAACCAAATCTTATTTCAACATTTATCATGAGCAATATTGTCTGCAAGTATAATATATACCTCCAACTCTTATTGCAAAAATAAATAAGGGATACTTCAAAAATAAAAAGCAAAGTTAGATGTGACTATAAACTTGCAACTCATATAAAGAAAACTAAGATCTCATACAATTACACTATTAAAATAAAGTATGATACATCCTTTCAAACTTATGAAATATTATAAGAGATCTATTATATTAAAATATAAACAAAACTACGATATAAATCAATATATAATCTCATATTTCAAAACAACTTTTTCTTTATACATATATTAATATTAAATATAATCATATTTTAATAGTATCTATCATTTAACTATATATAATTATATTTATCACAATTATTATTTTTTATTTATAAAAATATTTTAATTATATGTTTTAATCGAACCCGCGCAACGCACGGGTTTATCCCTAGTAAGAATATAATGTGAGTAAGAAAGAGAAAGTTGTCAAAAATAAGTTGCTCAAATAATATTTCTCAAAAAAAAAAAAAAGAATCAATAAAGAAAACTAAGATCTCATACAATTACACTATTAAAATAAAGTATGATACATCCTTTCAAACTTATGAAATATTATAAGAGATCTATTATATTAAAATATAAACAAAACTACGATATACATCAATAAATAATCTCATATTTCAAAACAACTTTTCCTTTATTCATATATTAATATTAAATATAATCATATTTTAATAGTATCTATCATTTAACTATATATAATTATATTTATCACAATTATTATTTTTTTATTTATAAAAATATTTTAATTATACGTTTTAATCGAATCCATGACGCACGGGTTTATCCCTAGTAAGAATATAACGTGAGTAAGAAAAAGAAAGTTGTCAAAAATAAGTTGCTCAAATAATATTTCTCAAAAAAAAAAAATCACTTTATATTTCTTAGTAGTATTTCATATTTTTACAACAAACAAGATTTTTTTTTATGGAAACAATAAACAAGATTTCATAAGAAATAAATTACTTCTTAAAATAATTCAGTTTATAATTTTTAATAGTATCTCATATTCTTACAAGAATCAAGATTATATAAAAAAATAAATTACTTTTAAAATTAATTCAAGTTATATTTTTTAATAGTATCTTGTATTTTTCACAGCAACGAAATTTCATAAAAAAAATTACTTTAAAAAATAATTCACGTTATATTTTTTTAGTAGTATATATTTACAACAAACAAGATTTCATAGAAATAAAATTACCGTTAAAAATACCAACATACTGCGGAACAAGTGGTACATACTTGGGATCCTTAACTTTAACCATTGGTTCTGAGTTCGATCTCCGGCCGGTGCATATGGAGAAACATTTATTGGGAGATGTCAATCCCTTAAATGAATTTCGGTTACTTCGAGGGGATTAGTCTCTGCAGTTGCGCGCGGAAGATACCTTTGATTTACCAAAAAATTACTGTTACAAATTATTCAATAACATTTTGTAATATTATCTCGTATTCTGGAAACACCACTTGTTCACTCGGTCCGTGAGGATAAAGTGGTATGGGAGGAGGAAAGGAATGAGTGTTATTCAGTGAAATCCGCTTATAAGTTAGCTATGCGTTACATAATAGGCAGCGACAAATATCATGTAGCGGGTAATTGGAATGGTATTTGGAAAGCTCAAGTGCCGCACAAGGCACGTCATTTACTTTGGCGATTATGTAGAGGATGTCCCCCGGCTCGTTATCGACTGTTGGAAAGGCGAGTGGAGTGTAATCTCAATTGTCCTGTGTGTGATGAGGAGATTGAGGATGAGATTCACATATTCTTTAGGTGTGCAGTAGCCCGGGATAGTTGGTGTGCAGCTGGTTTGTCGTCGGTCCTACATAATGATGCGTACCAACAATCTAATGCTATGAATCGTATTTTCGCTGTGTGCAGCAATGAGAGTAGTGATATAGTTGGTAGAGTGACCATGTTACTCTGGTGTATTTGGCAAAATCATAGTGATAAGCTGTGGAATGATAATGTCCAGACGCCACGCCAAATTGGAAGATATGCTTTTGATGCTTGGAATGATTGGTACTCAGTTCATAAGCTACAGAGTAATAGTGAGAGCAGGACTACAGAAGTAGATCTGGTAAGGTGGGAAAAACCAGCTCTAGGCTGGGTAAAATGCAATGTTGATGTTGCCTTTGTGCCTGGCTCTGGAAGGACCTCGGTGGGATTGTGTTTTCGCAATAATAGGGGTCAAGTCATGGCTGGTATGACACATTGGCAGCAAACTGTGACCTCTTCTGTAGAGGGAGAAACATGGGCTTTACTTTTAGCAATGGAAGAAGCTAGACATAGAGGATTTGATCGAGTTCAATTTGAAAGTGACTCGAAAGTGTTGGTAGAGGCTATTCATATGAAGCGTAGAGGCAATTCTGAGTTTCTGTCAATTGTTCATGATATTATTAGTTTTATGTCGTCTTTTCTAAACTTTGAGGTTAAGTTTGTTATGAGGCAAGCGACTTCGGTTGCTCATACTCTTGCTAGGGCGGCCAATTCTTGGTCTAGCTTCCATAGATTTGAGAATATTTCCTTATGTATTGAACATTTAGTAGTTCATGAAATGCAGTAAGTTTGTTTGATTAAAAAAAAAAAAAATTCAGTTTATATTTTTTTAAGAGGAGGGATCCGTTGACTCCAGGAGTAAGTCTCCATTGACTTACTCCGCTTAATAACTCGATATCGGCATTATATTACTTCAATCCAACCGTTGAATTCAAAGATCTCATTGAGTAGATCAACTCCACAAAATATTAAAAATAGTATCTCATGTTCTTACATTTTCAAAAAAAATATTAAAAATAATTCAGATTATATTTTTTAACAGTATTGTATTCTTACATCAAACAAGATTTTCATAAAAAATAAATTACTCTTAAAAATAATTCAAGTTATATTATGTAATAGTATCTCCTATTTTTACAACAAACAAGATTTTGATAGAAAATAAGTTTATCTTAAAAATACAGTAATTCAGGTTATATTTTTGAACAGTATCTCGTATTTTTACAAGGAACAAGATTTTCATAAAAAAAAAATTACTTTTCAGAAAATATATATAAAAGAGAGTAGCCATAAACCTCTGCATTATTGTTTGTATATTGTGTCTTGCATGAGCGATTAAAGAAACACTAATCAAAGTCAAAAGCCTTATACTTATTTTTTCACTGCTCCGTTTGTTAGAAAAGGTAACAGAGTGAGAATTTTCACTAAAAAGATTTATGTTTTTTGTTTTATTGCTTCAAATTCATCACTGTCTTGTTAATTTTGTTTTGTTACCCTTTTCCCTTGAGCTCTCTTAATTTTGTTTTGTTTGGTTTTTTCTCTAATAAAAAAAGATGGCTATGGAGAATCAAAAGGATCATTTGAGAGATGAAGAAGAAGATGTGGTCATTAACCGTTTTCCTATTGTCGGTATGCGTGTTCTTGCTGTTGACGACAACCCAACTTGTCTCAAAGTTTTAGACAAATTGCTTCGTCAATGCGAATATAATGGTAAACATAGTAACCTTAATTTTATGTTTTAGATTAATTCTTGTAAGTAACATGTACATGCTTTGTTTTCAACCTTATTAGTTTGATTATAGCTTCAAATTTCAATTCAAAAATTGGTATTTTGCAAGATGGTCATATTCCTTATTTGATAAAGTTAAAGACTTTTGGTTCAAAACTGAAATTTTTTATATTTTTGGTTTTCACATTTTACATTACCAAAATAGTGATTATTTGATTTGTGATTATTATTGTTGTTGCAGTTACTACTACTACTAATGCAATTGAGGCACTGAGAATGCTGAGGGAAAACAGAAATAACTTTGACTTGGTTATTAGTGATGTTGATATGCCTGATATGGATGGATTTAAGCTCCTTGAGACGGTGGGACTTGAAATGGACTTACCTGTCATTAGTACGTACACTTTAATTTACTCTATTATTGATATTGAATATTCTTGTATTTACAATAATGGGTTGAATTGAATCGGTTTACTGATTCGGAACTATTTTCTTGTTGTAGTGTTGTCGGGACATAGTGATAGAAACACGGTGTTCAAGGGTATTTCACATGGTGCATGTGACTATTTGGTGAAACCTGTTCGACTTGAAGTGCTCCGGAACATATGGCAACATGTAGTTCGAAAACAAACAACTGCTTCCAAGGATCAGAATAAGGTTTCCAATGAGGATAGGAACCCTAATATTTCCGGGGGAAATGGTCAAAACGTATTGGAGAACATTGTTGAACAGAATAAAAACCTAGGTAAAAGAAAGAAGGACCAAGCTGAGGAGGAAGAAAATGAAGAATGTGAAGGGACTGGAGATGAGGATGACCCCTCATCGCAGAAGAAACCTCGTATGGCTTGGTCTGTCGATCTGCATAGGAAATTTGTTATTGCGGTTAATCAACTCGGCTTGGAAAGTAAGTTTTTGACGATGAAGATATAACTTTCTCAATTTGTTTGACTTCAGTGATTAACAATTGCATGGTTACTATATTCCTAATACAAGATTTACTCATGTGTTTGTTGTTGCAGAGGCTGTTCCGAAGAAAATACTTGACCTGATGAAAGATGAAAGGCTTACCAGGGAAAATGTGGCAAGCCATCTGCAGGTTTATATTCTTAATGTTGTAGCCACCATAATTCTTGTGTTTAGTTTTTACAATCATGAAAGCAAAAATCTTTTTTAGATTATATGATTCCTTAAAGGGTTAAATACGGTTTTCGTCCTATAAAATTATCAAATTTTGTTTTTCGTCCCCATAAAAAAATGTGGCATGTTTTCATTCTTATAAATTTTTAAGCATTTTTCAAAATTGTTCAATTATTCTTAATTTGAATAATATTTTCAGATATGTTTAGAATACTATAAAAAGTTTCTTTACGGAACTTTAGAATTTTTTAAAATTAGATGAATTAAATATGAATTTTTTAAATTTTAAAAGATTAAGATAAAAACAATGAAAGTCTCGACCTATAAATAAGATTTTGATCACCGGTTTTATGATGTTTTACACATATATGCAAAAAATCATTCAAATATAAACATCGACGTAGTAGTTGGGAGTAAAACTGCGTGCATACAAATTTTCTAAAGACTATAAAACATGCCACTTTTATTTATGGGGACGAAAAACAAATTTTGGTAATTTTTTAGGTTAACCCTTCTTTAAATCATGTTTAATAGATTTGATGATACTTTGATAATTGCTTTTGTAATGCAATTGATATTTCTTATAGTTATAGTTACTTTTGTGGAAAAAACATGTTAGACCAAATGTAACAAAAAATGGGTGTTAGGCTTCTAAGACTTGAAACACAAGTTTTCAACTCCTGCTGAATTAACATGTTTATTCAAGCATAGATGTGCAACTCTATATCTGCACTAGTTTATTGATTTATGTAGTGCAATTGTGCATTCTTAGTTGTTCTTGGATAGATCGTCATTATGTATGAGAAAATATACTTTTCGGGATTTTTGATGATTACACGGGATGCTCACTGTCCTTTTCTGTATTGCAGAAATTTAGACTCTATCTGAAAAAGGCAAACCATCTTCAAGGTAACATGGTTGCTGCATTGGGTGCTGTTAACGATCCTTACCTTCAGATGAATGGAATGTATGGATATGCAGATTTCTGCACCTCAACTGGATCTGGAACGATCTCAAGCACCGCAATGCCAACATATCCATCAAGTGCAGTTTTCAGTGAGCTGAACTCTCCAGCTGGCCTTAACGTGAGTGGAATGAGTTCTTCAATGCTGGTTCAGCCTGTTCCGTCTCAAAACATCAACAACTCCTGGATTCCTGCAAATCAAAGCTCAAGCTTATTACATGGCATTCCAACTAAGCTTAACCAATCTAAGCTAAACAATTGTGCTACTGGTATATCACAGTTAACTCAAATGGATTCCATTAGATTTGCAGTTCCATCTGGCTTCTACGATAGTAGGGCTACTCTTAGTAATCCAAACAGTTCTCTACAAGTCTCAAACCATCATTTAATGATGGATGGAAATTCACAGCAGACACACAATGCAGGGTCATTTAGAAATCAGTCTTCAGTTGGATCTGTTTCTTTGGGAAACACAAACGCTGGCGTTGGTGGTTTTTCTAATTTGTTGGATTATAATTACTGCAATGAAAATTGGCAACGTCAAGCTCAGCCACCTAATTTTCCTGCCAATTCTTTGCCGGTATGCGAGTCTTTCAATGGCAACCAACTGCCTCCCATTAGCATTACTGCTTTTAACCCAAGACCTTATGTCGGTAACAATCAAGTTGACTTTTCGTCTGGAACTGCAATTACTGCTACTTTGGAGGATGCCAGAAATGTGCCAAGTTTCCAAGAAGGCGGCTTGATTGGGAATTTTATACAGCCTACAAGTTACGCTGCCCAACAAAGGTGGGAAGAACATAAAGTTGATTACAGCCAAAACATGATCAGTCCCTTCAATCCTGTAAATTCACAGGTTTCTTCCAGCAGGGCAGTGACAAATCTAGTGGCTGATAATATAAACCAAAGCAAAACAGTTTGCAACAATAGAGTTGATGCATCTTTTGTTGATCAAGTAACTGGCACTTCCAGATCAGTTGGCCAGTGCACTGATGTTGAGAAATTATCATCAGACGTACAAGTTAACTCAAATGATGCCTACATGACGGAGATGATGACGTCCCAAGTTGGATATATTCCCGGTTTTGGAACCGTAGATGAGATGCTGGGTACAATGGTCAACAGGGTATGATTAACTTACCTACTTCAGCTGCGTAGTTTTTTAAAAAAACTAACATTTGTTTTCTTCTTTATACTCATTTTTTTATTGCTCTAGTCTACGATATTATTTTTTTTAGCGAAAGTCTAGTCTTACGGTACTATGCAACAAATAGCCGCATTATAGATTTTATTTTAGTTTGGTATAACCAATTTATGAATTTTAAATACTTAGATGGATGCTTGTGTGTGCAGTATTGTTTCTTTGGTTTATAACTTGTATATCAACCATGCATAATTTCAATATTAGTACCTTATCAAAATAACACAAATGAAATTATGGACAATTTCTGCAGTTATAAAAACTGTTACCAAATTAGACATTCTGCGGCAATCGATGCTGTATCATTTTAAAATCAGAAATTTACATCATTCCTTGTACTTTTCTCTTATGTTTTTTACTTGTTGCGTACACCTTGATTGTCTTTTTATTTTAACTTAATTGTGTGCGGAAGTTGTACGACGTAATTGTGTTTCAATAACTATCAAACAGGTTAAAGTGAACCGTTTCCTTCACTCTTTCAATTTTCATCTTCGCTTCAACTAATAACTATAAGAGAATATATATCCTATATTTTTCAAACACATTTCTTGAGACTGTTCACGAAAATTAGTGTATAGTTTCTATTAAACTCGAAAATTATACAATTGAAGCATCATCCACGCAAGTGCGTGAACCAATTGTTTTAGCTGCTCGAGCAAGCTCATGGACAGCAAAAACACAAGAACAACTTACTAACAGAAATAACTGAGCTATTTAATAATATGAGATTTTTCATGGACGTGACAGATCTTATGAACATAGCTTTTCTTTTCTCCAATTTTCTTCATTAGAAATTATTAAACTACACGTGGGATCTGCTCATAAATATTAATTTAATGATACAGTGTCAGAAAAGAAAAATAAACTTTAGATACAAACTTCTGATCAGTAAATGAAAATAAGCAAGAAATGAAAATACAGATCATAATCAAAAAATAAAATTAACAACGTGTGAGAGAGCTTGTTACAAGGAAGAGAAGCTACCTAATATTTAATATCATTGTATGGTTGGTTTTGTTCTGTCTGTAAGCATACATGTTCATTGTTGCAGTTGGTGAAATGAGTTCAAGCATTTGAAGTTTGAACTCAATTCAACTCAGTAAGTTGTGCTCTTCTTTCTGCAGCTTTTTTTCTGATAAATATTCCCCACCTTAAAGCTGCTTTGAGCTTAAGCCACCCAACAACAGCCTTCCCTGAGCACTTGACAGGATCCTCGACGAACGAATGATACATTTGAGGCTCATACTGAAGTCTGTAGGTGTAACAACTCTCATTAGAATGACCAAAATTATCACCTTCATTAATTGTCTTAAGTAATCTCTGCATGTCATCACCCTCCAGCATCTGTGAGCTTCTAAGTCGAAGCTCTTCGGCTACAATGTCTTCCAACCCTTGTCCATTTCTCTGCCTAGACCAGTCTCCGTGATAATAACTACTTCCGTTTTCAGGATTATTATCACCTATCATATTGTAATTCATTGTTCCTTGTAATGCTATTTGTGAGTCATTTATTGATGTCCCAACCATCTGATAATCAGGACTTGATGAGTAGTTATTTGTTATTTGCAAATGTTGATTTTGTTCGGATGAGACATACGACGCTCTTCCCTTCGCAGATTTGTACTGCTGCTCTTGGAAATTGTTGTGATGCATTGTATGAATTGCTACAGATCTTGATCCTCTTTTGGAATTTGTCAAAGAATTTAAAACTTTTCCATCATATTCTATGACTTGGTCCCAATTATCATATGCTTTTTTCACCAAGGAATCCACAGACATCTGTGTAATTCATTATTGTCAAATTTGTGTGTAAGAATATCATTTATAAGCTAAGATTGATACCAAATTGACAAATATATAGATAGAAAATTGACCTTTTGATTTGGAGTAAGGGATTCTAAAGAGTAGAACTGGCCATCTGCAATGAGGCCTCTAAGCTCATAAATGTTGTTAAACATAATTCCAGTGCTATTAGTTTCATCAGTGTAGTAAACAAATAGCTTAGTACCCAAGACACATGTCTTTGCATGCTCCACAGTGTTCTCCCACATTCTGTTTGACATTCCACTGCCCAGTATCTGTAATAAAGGTGGCAAATTAGCTTATAAAAATGAGTATTTTGAAAAGGTTAAATTATAGGTACAATCCTATAAGCACTGTTTTGATAGTATGTGAAAAAAAAAACTACCTCTTTGTGAGAGGAAAATTAAAAATAGAACTTATGATATTATGAATGTTATGAAAAATATGATGTTATGAATGGTTGATGACCAAAAAAATATTGAACTCTTACGCTTCTTAATTTCTGAGGTTCGCGGACAAGAAGACGCAAGAAATCTTCTACGGTTACTATTCTTGATTGAATCAATTTTTTGTGAAGTGCACCATCTTTCGCTATCCGATCCAATCTCCAAACTTCATCATGCAAAGCAGGTGGATAGTGTTTCTTGTATACTGCAAGTTGCAGAAAATAATATGTTTAGAGGACTTTGTTACACCAACGGCCCATTTGTTTCAGATTTTTTTCAAAAAACAATCACTTTTTTCATTTTAGTCGTGTTTGTTTCAGATTTTTTCAAAAATCATTTTAGTAAAAAAATCTAGTTTTAGCTATTTTTCAATAGCTTTCTTCAAAATCTATTTTTTTGAAAACCATTTTCTAAAAAAATAGATTTTTATAATTGTAAACAAACGGAAAATAGTTTTAGATTTTCTTCAAAATCTCTAGATTATTTTCAAAATAAATCATTTTTTTTAAAGCTTAAACAAACGACGGACCCTAAATTTCCTAAATAAAGCTTTAATATTGTTTTCTTAGTCACAATTCAAGCAGAACCTATGCAGATTATAATCACATGTTATGTCATAAGCAAAAAGCAGAACTGTTCCATATTAGAAAACTTACATTCTCCTCTATGATCTTTAACAGCAAATGCTTCGGTCTTTCCCTCACGCACTCGAATCCCATCACAATACCCAGGAGCCACCGTAACACCAAGCCTAAATTTTCTGCTTCTTATCCAGCTAGAATTGTCGGTGAAAGAAAGATCACCTAATGTTCCTACTCCTTCCTTTAAGCTAACATGAAAATCTCCATTTAAAAGTGGTCTTTTCCCATCGCGTTCCTTTACCTCATGGCTTTCAAAGTGCTCTTTTGTCCAATCATCATCAACTTCGTCGTTAAAATCACCTTCAAGTACAACAACATTCAACTTAGCAACTGATTCTGGTCCAACTTGAACAACATTGCCCGTGTTCGGATCTAACAAAACAACATGGATGACCGCTCCTTGCTCTCCCTCAACTTTCCCTCCTGTGAACAAGTGTGGTGGCATTCTTGTCCTGAAATGAAGCTGCAGATTCTTTTCCCTTGGTGCTTCTATTCTTTGTATTGAAGACCTGACATAGAAGATAAAATGTAATTTATTAAGTTGTTAGGATAATCCTGCAATTATTTTTGCATCATCTTAACTAATATACATACATCATAGTGTTAATAACTGCAAGTACTAAAATACTGTAATAAGTTCCATTAAATCGCTTATTAGCTATCGATGTAATAATGGTGAATACATTATAACCGGTAACGAAGATTTTCAGAATATTAATCTGACTAGGGATCGCACCTATCACCGAGTTTGGCATGGTCCAATTTCGCCAAAGCACGCTCCACTTCTTCACTGACCTGTAGATCATGGAATTAAAACAAAGTTCTGAAATAATAGTACAGGATTTAATATAAAGAAACTATAACTCACAATTTTTCTGAGAAGTGGTTCCAAAGATGAGCACAGTCTTTGCAAACTATCAACCTTCAAAGCTTCCACAATTACACTGTAAATTTCGAGTGATCATTAGTGAAAGTGTCAACAATTTGTCAATAAAATGCAGAAAAAGGAATTTATTAAAACTATCATATTCAAATTGGAGATAAGATTCCATTAAATCCAACTTAGATGATCATTTCTAAAAATATAAATTATTTAAAACACAGAGTTGTAGTAAATTAAACAACATAGAAATAATCAAATTGATCACTATAATGAACTTATTCTATTGTAATACCTGGCTAAACCAGGTAGTTTTGGCTTCTTGGACTGAGCAAGTTGGTGTTGTGTATCATCATCAACATCATCATGATTAACTACATCATAACTTCTTTTCTCCACTTTATTGTTTTTGGAACTTTCCATTTCTAGAACCTTATCCAATCCCAATGAATGATAGATATATTGAAATTTGGTCTATTCTTAGTGATCCATAAAGATAGTTTAGTTACACACAAGAAGCTTCCCAGAAACAGAATTTTTATAAACACAAAAAAGCAAGAAAGGTTGTTTTGTTTGACAAATTAGTTTCAAGGATCATTCACTTGTTTATTAGTAATAGATCTATCTATCTATAAACATACAATACAAAGTTTATTATTTAATTAATTAAAAATAGTAATAAAAAAGGGTCCTTTTGTTGGAATATATAATTGATATTATTGATGTTCACAGCTGGATTGGATGTGTTCATGAACGTTGGAAATTGAAACCGCGTTTTTTGGTGTCTCATTTGTCTTTTGACTTTGTTACTATTAGTTGGTGTCGGTGAGAAGACAGAATCACCCCTGCATATTTACATTGTAATAATCATTATAGTAAAAAAAAATTTGTTTTTGTATTTTTGTTTACTAGTACTATCTAGAGTTGTCAAAAATGGGTCGAATTGATATACCGGCTCATTAGCCCACGGTTTTGGATGAGCTGGACCTCAAAAATATAGTTCAAAATACAATCGGACTTTTTCGGACCAAGCTCATTTAGTCCATATGACATCGGACTGGATTGGACTAATCCATCCGACTTTGAACGACCCATTAGCCCATCATTTGATTGATAATAACACATTTATGTCATTTCTATAAAAATATTATCAATGAAAAATTATCATCTTCGGATTAAGCTGGGCTAGCCGATCGAATTTTAAGCTGGCCTATGAACCCAGGCAATGACAGCCCAACCAACACAGTTTGTTGAAACGAGGTCATAAGTGCTAGATCTGCCAAGATTCTTTGTTGACTTGTTCATTATTCTTTAGTAATTCCCCGTCATCCTGCATGTGTGGATACTGATTAATTCAGATTATTATGCACCCAGCCAGCACCCACATAATACAACTACACAACCAACTGTCCATATGCTTCAAAGTTTTTTATATTTAAGTTGATCGATAACCAAAAAAATAAATGTGCATTTGCAAATAAAACAAACAAACAAAAAAAAATACCACAGATGCTACAGTAGTCATGTAATTTGTGTCATTCAATCAAGATATAGTAATGGATCACATTCTTTTTTAGTGAGGGTAGATGATCTAAAATCAATTATGCAGGCTGCATTAGCTGCTAAAGGTATTATTATTACAAATCTCCATGAACTTTCCCGCGTGTTCTTCTTTAGGCATGTAGAGGATTGCTCTCATATTTTTTATAATTGTAATTTTACTCAAATGTTGTGGAATGCAATCTTTAAATGGATGGGATGTAGCATAACCATAGGTGAGGAAGGGCTGAACCACTTTTTCATGTGTGGTGATATTGTCAAGTCAAAAAAGAGTATGCGTATTTGACATCTGATTTGGTTAACTACTAATTGGTGTATGGAGATTGAGGAACAATATCATTTTTCGAGGGGAGGTCCCTGATGTGTCTTAGTTGGTTGATAATTTTACGGCGATCTCGTGGATTTGGTTTAGTGGTAGAACCGGTCGCAAGTCCACCTATTCTTTTTCGGATTGGTACTAATCCTATTGTATGTTTACAACCACTTGTACTCCTTTATAATTCAATTTTACTTATAAAAAAATCAATTATTCTAAGAAAATAATTTAAAGTTTGTATGAAATATAATTTACAGCCATAACATACATCTTTTATGGCTTATGTTTTAAGTAAACAAGTTAGGACAAGTCTACGAGTCGTTTGGTTGATTTGTTTTTGGAGTATATAAAAAGAAAGAAATAATAGAATTTTGCACTCAAAGAAAAATTAATGGTGTTATTTTACAAGGTGACATTATTGTCGTGGTTGAAGATTTGGGTATAACACTCATATAGAACTTGCTTTTAAGAACTTCCTTAAAATGATTTTTTTTTTTTTTAAAAATAAAAATATTAATATTTCTAAAATCTTAAACAAACACCTTATCTCTTCCCAAAGTTAATTTGCAAATTGTTATGATTCTCAAGTACGTAGTATAAGGTCCTTTGTTAAATGTAGAGAAAGGAAATCTAATCAATATGAGAAGACAACTCAACCACTTAAACCTGCAGAATCTAAGCTCTAGCTTATTGGAATTACACGCAATGACAGAAAATAGAAACAGAGCCAAATACAGTGTACTATATATTAATGAGGTTCCTGATCATGTTTGATGAGTTTTTTTAGCTTCCATGGGATAGTATCGTGGTAACAGTGCACTCATGCTTTGGTATCATAGATGAGGTAAAAATTGTTGATACTAGCACATATGCAGTCACAAACAAGCATAGTAGTACTAGGAGGAGAATCATTTCACGACTCAAGCATTTTGAACCATGCTTATATATATAATGATGATTATAACCATAAAGAATTAATATATGAATAATAAACATGATGCAGTTATTCTCCTTCCCAACCCATTTGACGTGCCCGTTTCTCCCAAACCAAAGTAATTTTTCTTTCCTTGGTGAGCTTGGCTTCAGCTTGCTCTCTTGCTTGCTCGCACGTTTCAGTTGCAGCTACACATTTGTCTGCTTCTCTCTGGTATTGAGATCCCACTCTTTTTGCTTCAGCCAAAGTTATGTTCATGTGTCGCGTGTGCGCTTCAGAAACTGACTCTTGTAACTTTAGCTCCTCCGTTAGAAGGTCCACAAACTGCTTTTCCATTTCCTCCCTTAGTTCCGGATTGTTACCTCCACAATCTGTTTGATCACCACAACTGATGTCATTCATATGTAGTTATAAGCAACATATTTAATATGAAGTTTATGCATGACGAACATTTTAAAATCTTGATTAATACGTACTGGTTTAGCAACCGACAGACACAAATTGATGGAGCAGATGATTTTGAGTTCATCAAGTGTAAGGATTGATTTAAATAGAAACTTCACAACAACAAAATGCATTTTCTAACTAAGTAGGACTGGTTATATGAAAGAAATGATAACATAATGTCTTGCCGTAAATCGCGTGTCAAGAAAAATCATCCAGATCTACATCCAATTAGTGTACTACCCACTAACTAATCTAGTCTCTTAGAAAGTTTTCTCTAGATATACATATACCACACAAGGTGCTATTCTACCATCTTCCAACAGAGGTGCTAACACACTTTCTCTCCATTTCATTTGTTCTCAATCCTTGTCTAATATTATGTTGTTCTCAATCCTTGTCTAATATTATGTGTTACTCATCCATCTAGTGTTGTTGATGGCGGATTATGGCTGCGGGCCAAAAATCCGCCATAAACATGTCAGATGGTGCAAGGTTATATAGCGTAAGCACGGTGGGCAAATTAAAAAACTTATAATTAAGCCTAATTATTATATACTACACACACATGCACAAAAAAAATAAAAAACTTATAACATCAATTGATCTCTACAACATAGAACTTACCTTTTTGTTGGCCTTTTACCGCCCAACAATCAATCTCATATAACATCACAGGTCTTATAGCTATGCTGGAATTTTTTTCCTTAAATGTGGGTGATACTTTTTTCTTTATTACATATAATATTATATACCACTCGAGCACTCTTCCATTTCAGCTGCTGTTCTTGAATCCTATAATTTCCTTCTCGAGTTCCCCATGATTTTGTTCAATATAAAGATATTTAATTCATGTGAATTGTGGTATAAACAGTCTCTAGTTTTCTCCTATAAAATTGTGTATAATCATTTTTCTTCTACTTAAATGAAAATGATGTGGTTTCAAGAGGATATCTCCAGGTCTCAAACTTTTTATTTTTCTGTTGACTTTCTAACTAAGACTATTACTATATGTAAAAAAACATATATCACATCAGACTCTACCTATAATTTGTCTTCTGCTCTCGCATGAGGTTCAATCATTACACTATTCATGAATCCATTGTAAATATATCTCATTGCTCGAATATAGACACTATGATCTTGATAGAAACCATATTATTTGAATGAAAGTATTAAGCTCGAGAGCTCTACAATGGTGGAAATGTAGAAAATAAATGATAAGTAGAGTTACTAGACCACCTAACCGGAGCAGATTTGCTCGTAACCAGAGAGTATTCTCCCCAACTGTTTTCTAACAAGATTCATGAATGCCCTCTCCAATCCCATTATAACAGAAATTCCCTGAAATTCAAGGGATAAACTAACCAACTCATACTCACTTCTATTACAACCTTCTAGAAACTGCGCTTGTGTGGATTGGGCCCAATGATTATTGGACCTTCGTGTCCTATCAGAACTCCTTTATTCTCTTGAGCCTTCAACAATACCCCTTAAATTGATGGTTAGTTATGTGAATCACTTGATCCAATCTTCACGCCAATATTCCAATCAATAGGTCAAATCACACGGCATAAAAGGCTATTCTAAGTTGTTCATACTCTTGGTAGTTAGTTCTTAGTAATTCATCATGTGCTTAGTAGTATTTCTTTCTAGTCGATTGTCGTTAATGATGGATCTCAGCATCCCATCATTTAATAGCTCGCAAAAAACTAAAATAGAGCTTGAAAAAACACAAAATGGACAGTATAAAACCTGATAAAAATGTTTGAAAATCAGATCGTAAAATAGTAGAGGATGCAGATTGTTTGGCATGTATTGCCCTCATTATCATGAAAACTATGATGGGCAGAGTTAACGTGATCGCGGAAAAAATTGTTATATGTTTTTAGAAAATCCATGAAAAGAAACTCTAACCTGAGACAGAGAGATTAGCCAGCCCTGTGTAATAAAGAAATGAGTCAGTAAACAAAGTAGTTAAGTTTACATGTCACATAAAACAATGAATTTGAAGCAAACATGTATCAAATTTAACATATTCTAAATCTGGTAACTCATTAGTAATTCGAACACCAAAGATACAAACAAACATATTCCAATCATCAAAATCAGTTGCAATTTGAACACCAAACATGAGAATTAAGAAAACACAATAGCAAGATCCACACAGCTAAGCAATGATGTTTACCACGACAAGAACGACTGCAAGATCCTCGTATGTTTGGTTTTCTAAACCTCTTTCATCTCAAATTAGGTATGGCGGTGGCAAAAAAATAAAAAATAAAATCCACCACTAATTCAAACAATATGACATAATTGTTGTTATAGAGATATAGATCTAACAAGAGATCGAGTTAATGATGTAAATTTGAATTGCAAGAATTTAGAAAGAATGAGAATTAGTAGCGTACCAGGAGCGACTTGGAAGAGGGACAAAGGAGGAGGGCAGTCACAGATGCAAGGAGGGCAGGATAGTTTGGAGTGAGAATTAGTACGAAGGCTGATGCCCTTCTTGAATCTCCAGTAAAGAGCAGGCCCACAAACACCTAAAGCTGATACCATTGCAAATAAAACCAAACACCACCTTAACCATATACTCGAATCAGATCTTCCTCGTGACATTCTCTTTCTCTATCAGATCTAATTCTTCTATTTTGTTTTGTGAGCTAACAAAGAAAGAATGATGTTCTTCTTCTTCTTCTGGTTGCTGTCTATCTACTTTTTTTTTACTACGCTGTTAGTGTGCTTTCCTTTGTGTTGTTTGTCAATTTGATATCATTAATTTGAACAAGTCGCAGTAGAAACAGTATGGTGTCTCTGTTACCATGTCATGTCCCTTGCAACCTTTGTCATTTTCTTTTATCATTTATTTTTGGGATTTAGAGCATTAAATTTTAATTGTTGTGCACCGATCTAAAATTAGTTTACACACATATAATAATTGAAGTAGCAATAAATGTCACAAGAAATGGGGGGTTTGAATTGTGACCCTTTTTAAAATTCTTTTTCTAATTAACAACTTAACACACTATTTCTTTTATGGATTAGTGAACAAGTAATCAAAGAAATAATGTTAAGATAATAATGATTGCAAAAACATAAGTGAAGGACCAGAGAACTCTGGAGTTATATAGTTGGTTTTAGTTGAGTTGTATTTTAAGAGATTAAGAGATTAGAGAAAATACAACACCAAGAAGTTATCCTGGTTCACCCAAACTTGGGCTAGTCCAGTCCTCACAACCTTGTGAGATTATCCACTAAAATGCTCAGATCAGAACCTTCTGCTTGGCACCAACTTTTGATCAACCCTTGATCAAAATACAATCTGCTTTTCTTCACTCGAAAAGACTTTTACAAACTGCTCTTCCTAACTGGAAAAGACTTTCTCACAATGCTTTTCTTTTACTAGAAAAGACTTTCTCACAATCACTCAATCTAACTTAAAAGATAGATTTGAGAGGTTACAAAGTGTTTGGTAATTTGTGAGCATCAACTCATAAAAGAGGTGATAGAAATAACAAGCGTATGAACAATGTAAGGATGAGAACTTTTGTGATTAGCTTGCTTTGTGAAGAGTTTGAAACTTTGTTGATTTTTGCTTCAACAATGTATGATTAATTCTTTGTGTAAACTCTTGAGTTTTTCTTCATGTAGCTCCTTGGTATTTATAGACCTTTCATTTGCTGAAGAGGAGCGTATGAGAGAGATTTTGAAATTCAAAATCTGTCAAAGATACGTTGTGATCTTTGTTACCATGTTCTGTGAATAGTGCGTTATCGTCAGTTCACTTGTGCATTACCGTCTGTTGAAAAACTGCTGTAATGTTTTGCATGGTTTTTGAAGCTTTTACGTGGCTTCTAACTTGTCCATATGAGAGGATCAATTTGAAATTTTGATGACAGTGCATCAGACATTTGAGAATGTTTGAGGAGCCTTTGTCTTCTCATGAGGGAACCACAACCTATGTTCATGTCCTTTGTTGTTGGGTGATTCTTGTCCTTTCAAAAGAGAGAAGGATGTGCAAACTTGTTGTCCACAAAAACAATTTCCATGTGTTGCAAATAACTTCTTGTTACAAGGCTTTTTACGTGGAGACATCATTCTCATTGATTCAAATTCCTTTTGTTTTTATGATAATGCCTTAAGAACTAAAGTACAAAAGAAGCTTGGTCCATGGTATCATTCATGTCATGTTTGGCATAAATACATCATTAATGTTTCCTTAAAAACTACCACATTTGATAAGGAAAAGGAATATTTTCATGTGGAGATTTTCATCATTAAAACCAAGAATTTAAGTTGCTTCAATTAATTCTTGTTTGCTACAAATGACTTTCCATTGTTTTACTTGTGTATGTGTTCTTCTGGTGCATTACCGTTGTCAGACGATAACATTATCGTTGAAACATTTCTCACAAAACACATTAGCAAATAACAAGATAATCAATATTATAATTTAATTTATATGTTTGTTATCTTTAAAACATCAAATAAGGATTTTGTTCCCAACAATCTCCCCCTTTTTGATGATGACAAACATTTAAATTAATTTTGATTTTGAGAGTTTTGATAAAAAGATTTTTGATAATCTTAAGCATTTGATTTGTCAACTACTCCCCCTCAATTTAAGCATTCCTTTTTAAATTGAGTTTTGATCTTTTTCTTTTGAGATTGAATTAAAACTGAGTTTAAATTCTAAGTAACTAAGTGACTATCATGTTTTTAACAATTTTTGCAAAAACTTAGCATTTTTTAGCGCAGGAAAAAAAACTTCCAGTTTTGACAGTAAAAAAATTGATTATAGGATCATTATAAACATCACAGATTTGCGTAAACCTATCAGATGATCCAAACATGATTAATAGACATTGCATATAACAAATAAAAGCATTGCATAGTATCACACTGGATTACTAGCAAATCAAAGTACTTAATCAAAACATATTATAAAGAGGTTCATAGCAGTAGCAAAACAAAACCAAAAAACAGATGCAATCAAATAGCAACACATAATTATGGCAAGTTTTTAAAATAAACAAAATACGCCATAAGCAGCATAAAACATGTTTTGCTAGCATCTGAAGCTTGCTCTGCAACTATCTTCCAGCAGCTATTTCTATTTCTTCTTCCTTTCTCCCCCTTTGTCTCATCAAAAAGACACTCAGGGCTCCTGATTTGGAGTGGAATCACCAGAGGATGATGAAGGAGAAGGCTGGGGCATAACATGAACAGGAGGTGGGTAGGGATTATGTTCTGGACAAGGCAGATTGTACAAATAACATACCACGTTCCTAAACCAAGCTCTCATAATAGAATTCTCCATCGTGATGTATGAGAGATGATTATCAATGAGTTGTTGCCCTTGAAATAATTTCTTAATGTCTCTCTTAATCCTTTCTGTATTTCTCTCAGTCTTAGACCTTGGTACGTTAGGCATAGGCTGAGGCTGTGGTTGAGGATTAGAAGGACCAGCATCATTCATAAATGGCATAGCTTGCATGGGTGGAATAGTAGTAACAGGAGGAGGATTCAGAATGTCATTAAAGAAAGGTTGATCAAATATATTCTGAGATGATGAGTTGAAGAAATTACCTTGAGGATTTTCATTAAACAACGGTGAGAAATTGAAATTTGGTGGTGATGAAAAGAGTGGAGATATGGTTTGTTCAGATGGCAAAGGATCCAACACTGTGTTAGGGTCAAGCTGAGTGGTAGCTTGTGTAACACCCAACTGTGGAACCACCTGTGGTGATTCAGTTTGTGGAGAAGAGAATGCAGGAGTATTGATTTGAGAATTGGATGGTGGTACATTCAGATTAATCTCATTTCTTGGTTCAGCCAGTGGGGGTGAAGAGTGAGTGTTAAGATTTTCTTCCTCAAGAATGGGATCAGAGGGAATAAAAGGATCATTTTGGTCAGACAGGTTTGGTGGTTCAGGTTCAGACACAACTTGATCAGCTTGCACAGACTGTGCAGTGTTATCCAAATTACTTCTTTTTCTCTTATAGGTTCTGATAGGGACATTAGGAGTAGGGTCAGGTTTGAAATGTTTCAAGTTTTTGAGGTCAAATTTTTTGACTTTGGTCTCAGCAGTTTCACCCTTGAGTGAGACTTCAAAATGTTTGAAAATTTGGGTTAAAACCATGCCATAAGAAACACAGAATTTTTTGTTATTCCAGTTTGCAACTTCCATCATGAATTTGATAATGATAAATGGAAGGTTTAGGCGTTTTCTCTCAAAGAGGTGATGAATGACCATGAGGTCATTGTCACCTAAGGCATCATATTTGCCTTGCCTAGGCATAATGTTTCCTTTGCTGATAATGTTGAAAATTTTTGGTAGAAGTTTGAGGTGAGGTGTGATGAACTGATCTTTTGGAGTGGTAGGTTTAAAAAGAGATTCCCTAACCTCATCAATTGTCACATTGGCTTGGCTATACCAGTTACTACCATAGGCTTGGAGACCATCAGTTGGAAGTTTGAAAAACTTAGCAATAAACTCAACATCTAAGACAATTTCTACTCCTTTGACTATGGACCTAATGGTATTGGTATCATTATCACAGTGAGCTTGATAAAAGAAAGCTTGTACTAACCTAGGGTAGTAAGTTTCTTTAATTTGAAGAAAGTGAGACCAACCTTGATAGTCTGTATAGTACTTGAGATCTAGCTCGTGTTTCTCCAATGCTTGAAGATTAAAGAACCGTCCAGCAGCAATTGGTCTTGTTCTCCATTTCTTTAAGAATCTTTTCTCATCAGCTTTTCCAAACAGAGGGGTTTTGTCTTTCACTAACTCATTAATTGATTTTTGTCTAAAGCGTTTCTTTGGCTGAGCTTCTGCTTCTTGAGGGACATTCTTTCCTTTGTCTTTGTCAGAAAAAGGTTTGGCAGTTTTTGGAGAGGAAGTTTTTTCAGACGAGGAAGAGGAGTTTGGTGAAGACTCAGAAAGAGTTTCTGAAGATTTTGGGGTTGAGCTAGAAGACGATTTTTTAGGATCATTTTCTTCTTCATCAGTAGTCTCACAAGTAATGTAGATGCGTTCAGCATTACTTTGAGATTTGCCAACTCCAGACAAGATCCTTTGAGAACGACGGGTTGGTAACGAGCTTGAAGGTTGTTTCTTCTTGGTTTTAGGTTTGAGATGAGGTGGAGTTTGATTAAGGTTTGGTGGCTGGTGTTGTTGAAAATGTGGAGGAAAGATAGTTTGGAGAGCTGGAAGGTTTAAGGGTTCATCAGAGGGATTGTTCTGGCGGAAGCTTGGGTGAATTGGTGATGGATTATGAAATGGTGGAGCTCTTCTGGCGGTTTGTTTAGTACGAACCATGGTTGAGGGTTTGAGAGGAAGAAGATGAACAGTGATGATCAGAGTGAGAGAGAGAGAGATATACGGTTTTTAGAGAGTGAAGAATGGAAGTGAAAGGTTTTGATGTTGATAACCGTGAGAAAGACAAGGGAAGTGAATGGAGAGGTGTTCTTGGAAAGTGAAAAATGAGAAAGTGTAATGATAGCAAATCATAAAGTGGGTTTAAAAAAGAAAATGAAAAGTTGTTTACCACACTTTTCTTCTTCTCCTACGTGTAAGTATAGAGTGAATAGGGAACATAACCCTTTTAACCACACAATTAAAGTAGACTAGTTATCCTAAAGTGGGTTTTTGAATAATACTTAGTTTTATTTTTAACAGATTAAAACGATCTTCTACCAATGGTTTAGTAAAGATATCAGCTAGTTGATTTTCAGTGTCAACAAATATTAATTCAAAATCCTTTTTGTTTATGTGATCCCTAATAAAATGATGTTTTATCTCAATATGCTTTGATCTTGAGTGTTGAATGGGATTTTTTGACAAATTAATTGCACTAGTATTATCACAAAAAATAGGTACATTTGTGTACCTTATTGAATAATCTTCAAGCTGATTTTTGATCCATAGGATTTGAGAGCAGCAGCTTGCAGCTGACACATATTCAGCTTCAGTAGTGGATAATGCTATCGTGTTTTGTTTTCTGCATGACCAGCTTATGAGTGCTTTTCCAAGAAATTGACACGCACCACTAGTACTTTTTCTTTCAATTTTGTCACCAGCGTAGTCAGCGTCACAAAAAGCTGTTAAGTCAAAAATAGAATCTTTGCTATACCAAAGACCAATGTTAGTAGTACCGACAAGATATCTGAAAATTCTCTTTACTGCTGTAAGATGAGATTCCCTAGGGGAAACTTGAAAACGTGCACATAGACCTACTGCAAAAACAATATCTGGTCTACTGGCAGTTAAGTACAACAGAGATCCAATCATACCTCTGTACTCTTTTTCAGAGACAATTTTACCCTTTTCATCTTTGTCTAAAAATGACGATGGATGCATGGGAGTTGCCATTAGTTTGGCTTCATTCATTTTATATTTTTTGAGAAGATCTTTAATATATTTTTCTTGACAAATAAAAATACCATGTGTTTCTTGTTTGATTTGTAAACCAAGAAAATATCTTAATTCTCCCATCATACTCATTTCAAATTCACTTTGCATGAGATGGGAAAAGTCTTCACACATTTTTTCATTTGTTGATCCAAAAATGATATCATCAACATATACTTGCACAATAAGTAAATCATTTTGGTCAAGCTTTCTAAAAAGAGTTGTATCAATTTTTCCTCTAGAAAAATTGTTCTTAATCAAGAATGCACTTAATCTATCATACCAAGCTCGAGGAGCTTGTTTTAGACCATATAAAGCTTTTGAAAGTTTAAACACATGATCTTGTTTTTGTTTATTTTCAAAACCAGGAGGTTGATGAACATAAACTTCTTCATTAAGAAAACCATTTAAAAAGGCACTTTTAACATCCATTTGAAATAGTTTGATATTTTTATGAGATGCATATGCTAAAAGAATTCTTATTGCTTCTAACCTTGCAACTGGAGCAAAAGTTTCATCATAATCAATACCTTCTTGTTGATTGTAGCCTTGAGCAACAAGTCTAGCTTTGTTTCTAATAACTTTACCTTCTTCATTTAGTTTGTTCCTGAACACCCATCTTGTTCCTATTATTGAGTGATTTGCAGGAGATGGAACAAGTGACCATACTTGATTTTTTTCAAATTGAAGAAGTTCTTCTTCCATTGCTTCTACCCATGATTTGTCACTAATAGCTTCTCCAATGGATTTTGGCTCTATCTGAGAGATCAATGCCAAGTTGCTTTCGTTTTCTTTAAATGAGAACCTTGTTCTTACTCCATCCGTTGGTTTTCCAATGATTTGATCTGGAGGATGACTCCCAACAATTCTTAAGGTTTTTGGAGGAAGTAATGGATCTTCTTCTTCCTTTTGAGTTGGAGTTTCTTGAGTAGTTTGAATTTCTTGTTCTTCTTCGTTGGAAGGTATTATGAGATCATCAAATTCATCAAAGACAATGTGCATGCTTATCTCCATAGTTTGAGTTCTTAAATTATAAATTCTATAACCTTTAGAGTTAGTAGAATATCCTAGAAAAATAGCTTTGTCTGATTTTGAATCAAACTTACCAAGATTTTCTTTAGTGTTTAAAATATAACAAAAACAACCAAAAATATGAAAATATGAAATGTTTGGTTTTCTATTTTTCCAAAGTTCATAAGGTGTTTTGTTTAAAATCTTTCTAATTGAAACACGATTCAAAATATAGCAGGATGTATTTATGGCTTCAGCCCAAAAATATTTTTCAACATTTGATTCATGTAACAAAGTTCTTGCCATTTCTTGTAAGGTTCTATTTTTTCTTTCAACTACTCCATTTTGTTGAGGAGTTCTTGCACAAGAGAAGTTGTGAGAAATTCCATTTTCATCAAAGAATGATTTAAAAGAAGAATTCTCAAATTCTCCCCCATGATCACTTCTGACAGAAATGATATTTGAGCCTTGTTCATTTTGAACTAGTTTACAAAAGTTTTTGAAGGCATCACAAGATTCATCTTTATTTTTCAAAAATAATACCCATGTGAATCTAGAGTAGTCATCAACTATAACAAAACCATATTGTTTTCCACCAAGACTAGTAGTGTTGACAGGACCAAATAAATCAATGTGAAGAAGTTCCAAAGGTTTTTTAGTTGAAATAAAATCTTTTAGATGAAAACTACTTTTGACTTGTTTTCCTCTTACACAAGCTTCACATACTTTATCTTTGTCAAACTTTATTTTTGGAAGACCTCTTACTAAATCAAGTTGAGATATTTTTGAAATTGTTTTCATGCTTACATGACCAGCTCTTTTGTGCCAAATCCACTTATCTTTTTCAATAGACATAAAACATGATTCAGCTGGAATGTCATCTAAGTATAAAACATATAAGTTTTTCTTTCTTGATCCAGAAAAGAAAACTTTTCCTGAGGAGGTTTGTTTAACTTCACAAATGTTTGGTTTAAAAGAGACTTCAAAACCACTATCACAAAGTTGACTAATACTAAGCAAATTATGTTTAAGACCTTCAACATATTGAACATTTTCTATTTTTGCAGAATTATTTTTACCTATAATACCTTTTCCTTTTATTTGTGCAGTATTATTATTTCCAAACGTAACTGATCCTCCTTCCTTTTGTACGAAGGAGAGGAAGCATCTTCTATCTCCTGTCATGTGTTTTGAACAGCCACTGTCCAAAAACCATGGCTTTTTCTTTACCCCTTGATAATGTTCCTGCAATTTGATTCTTTGA